>JAUTXW010002606.1:0-474877 GCA_030620095.1 Kuschelorhynchus macadamiae
CATAAAATGCAAATTTTTTTTAACCTCAAATTTTTCTAAACAACTCGAAAACTTTATTTGCAGTAATTTTTAAAATATTAGGCAAAAACAATTTATTTGCAAATTTAAATATTTTTTTTTTGCAAAAACACGTGCTGGACTAGTAGTAAACTTGATATTGTCATAGAGAGCCCCATATGTACATAATAAAAAAGTTTGCTTCACTAACCTAATTTTTTGAATAGCGACCACAAATTCGTCTTGAGTTACTAGAGTATTGAGTTTCTTGTACATAAATTCAAAGTATTAGGCTATTTGTAGTGCACGTCAAAAGTGAAACAGGCTAACGTTTTGATTTATCAACTAATTGATGCTCATCACATTATAAATACACACTGATCTATTTTTAAATAGTCCCAACTCTGGAAAATAAGATAAAAGGTTGCTAATGCAAAATAAATAACTATATTTCCTCCTACTTTCGGTTGACTTAAGAGGTAAAAACCTATTGGATGGTCTTAAAATCTAAATTTGTCAGAATTAAGGATTATTATATTTTATTATTTTAAAAAGTAGAGAATCAGTAGCTAAGCAGCTTTAAAAGAACTGGTACAAGGCTGATTTTTTACATAACTTTTTCCAAAAATGATAAATTATAGTCATATAAGTTTTTATTTTTGCTACGTGTTCTTAGTAAAAGAGTAAATATAAATATTTCGAACATTACATAAAATGTTCAAAAATATTGGTAAATAGTTTTTATAAACGAAAGCGTAGGAGATCCGTTAAAATAGTGAAATATCACAATATAACGGACCGCGGACTAGTTTTAAATCATGCGACTGGGTCATAGAGCTCAGAGTAAACTATTTTGATTTCAGACAGAAGCTTCTGAAGATGCCTCGTTTAATTCAAAACGAAATGTTGGAATATAATTAATTTTGTTATAGATAATAATCCTTAACCTTGTAGATTTTGTATATTTTAATAAGTTGGTAAGATCTAAATTTAATAAAACACCTTTTTTCAGAAACTGATGTTTCAAATAATATATATTGTTCCTCAGAACGCAGACACCAAAAGAATTTATATTTCTTTAGTTTTAATATTTTATAAGCATTTTTACGAACATAATATAACAAAGTTTTAGTACAAGTTTTCTTCTCTCAGTGTTGGTTTAGATAATTATTTAGTTAAACAGTTTAAAACAAAAGATACAAACATACATTTTTTTAAAACTTGTTTTTGTGAAGAGACCAACAAATTTTTTTTAAACAAATTAGTGTATTTATGTAAAGAAAGAAAATAATCATAATTAGGGTGGTTTTTATATGTCACAAACACTTCGCCAATTTTTTACTATACTAAAGAACACAGGACACGAATAGGTAGAGGATAATCAAACAATCACATTTATATACATGTCGGGTGGAATACGTTAGCTAACATTAATTTCGGTGAAATCTGATATCTGAATATACATAGTTGAAATTTTTTTTTGCTTTTTTTTTAATATAATTATAATATACCGTACTTAGTTCTTCAGTATATGGTCTTTTATTAAGGGAGTTAGGTGCCTTTTTCATTTCAGTCATTTCTTGGATCAGACGATTTTTTAAATTATTTTGACTCCCTAAAATGTTTGCATTTTTGAAATTAAAAGTATGTCCATCTTTATAAAATTGGTAGGAAAGTGCTGTTTTAGAATCCTTTACTATATGAAAGTTTCGACAATATCTTGCATGTTCAAACATTCTTGTTTTAATGTTTCTACTTGTTTGACTTATATATGTTTTTTTCGAACTCGTTGCACCGTATTCTGTAAATTACGTTGGATTTATATGTTATATCTTTTTTTTTGAGTTCTGATAAAATGGTTTTTAAGAGTGTTTTCACATTTAATGGCCCATCTTTTGTTCTTCAAATGAGAATAGTAACATTTTACAAAAAATCTCATATTATATAGGGAATTTTGTGGAAAGTTGTATTTTCTGAAAGAATTTAATGTACTATTTAGGTGTGTTTTTTGAGTATTTGAGCTATTAGTTTAATCGGGTAATTATTTTTAATCAAGAAATTTTCAATTAAGTTTTGATTTTTGCGTTTAAATTACGGATGCGGTAATTCTACAGCTCTATATTACTTATGTTAATTTTTTTGGTTCTTGGGGTGTCAGAAAAATAGTTTAAAATAACTCAGAGAAGGTAGGCTTACGATACCAATCTGTAAAAATGTGTCCGGTATCTTGTCTTATACATAGTATGTCTAGAAATCGTAGATATTTATCTATTTCATTATAAAGAGTAAACTGTAGTTTCAATATAAAGAGTGAACTGTAGTTCGATATAAAGAGAAAACTGTAGTTCGGGTCCCACATAACGAAAGCAAATTCTTTGATTTTGTTGAGATAATTGTCATCAACG
Source organism: Kuschelorhynchus macadamiae (assembly GCA_030620095.1). Classification (NCBI taxonomy): domain Eukaryota; kingdom Metazoa; phylum Arthropoda; class Insecta; order Coleoptera; family Curculionidae; genus Kuschelorhynchus; species Kuschelorhynchus macadamiae. The sequence continues at coordinate 2,403 of JAUTXW010002606.1, forward strand.
TATCTACTGAACAATGGAACAGTAAAAAGTGTTGAGATAAACAATGTTTTTTTAGCTCTCACATTATTATATTTGACCATATATGTTTTCCATACCCACGCAAAACATATATGGTCAAACATGTAGATACCTTGAAACAAGAATTTTTGAACATGCAAGAGACTGCCGAAACTTTCATATAGTTTTCTATGAACATACTCTTGATTTCGAAATCGCAAATATTTTCAGTCAAAATAAGTCAAAATGATCTTAAAAAACGTCTGATCCAAGAAATGATTGAAATAAAAAAGGAACCTAATTCCATTAATAAAAAACATATATTAAAAAACTAAGTACCGAATATTATAATCCAATTGAAAAAAAAAACTATTTGTATTCTTATCAGATTTCACTAACATTAAGCTATCTGTTGGCTATCGTATTCCGACCGATATATGTACATACATAAAAAATGAACGAAGTATTTGTGAATATGAAACGCACCATAATTGTGAGTATTACTTTGCTTTTAACTTAATAATTAACTAAACCGACACTGAAAGACGAAAACTTATTACAATAATATTTATTTTGTTATGTTTTGTTCTTAAAAATAGTTATAAAAAATCAGTACATTTCCTTTAACCGGAACTTTCCTCGCTATAAATTTTTCGGTTTATTAGGAATAGTGAAATGTGTCCCAATTCAGTTCCACATATAGTCATTTATTAACACATTATGTTGTCCTTTCATTTTTGTTGTGCACCATTTCGTTCCAACATATTGGATTCGTACCAATATTTTAACAGTGTTTCTTTCTACCTATGTCACACCTGATTTTTGGGCATAATCTAAAATAAATTAAACAAGTATTTTTTACGCTGATTTTTTAAGAGCGCCATTTTGTTTCGAAATATTGAAATCGTACCAATTTGTTCCAATATAAATTATTTTTTTTTGGCATATAGAAATGCTACAACGTGAAAATAATTTCATCTCTGTATCCCACATAATTCAAACCCAAAATTTGAAATCCATCTAGAGAGTAGTTTTGCCATTTATTTCGCCACCTTCGATTAATTTCAGTTGATTCCTACGAAATACTTTATTTTTGTACAAAATTTCAGGTAAATTAGATGAGTAGTTTTTTAGTAATAATTTTTTAGCATTTCACTAGGCCACCATTTTGTTATATGACTCTTAATTATTGACCAAAAAATGCCACGAACAGACCGACAGACCGATGGAATTGAGAAAACATGTTTTTGACATAAAAGGACACTAAAACATGAAGATCTGTAAGAACCTGGGAGGATGATTACAATACTTCCCTTTTAGGAGAGAAGTAAAAAACCAAAATTGAAATGTAATTCGCTTGGAAGAACATATATTATTCAAAACGTCGGCTATTAAATTTTGGTAGGAAATCTATTGTACAGGGTGTAGAGCCAAAGCGTGCAAAATTTTAACAATTTGGGTACTCCGAAAAATTACAAAAACAATTTCTATTTTCTTTCTATTTTAAAAGGCAAAATATCAAAACCATTGAAGTTAGATATATGGTATATGATATTTAATTTAATATACCTTTAACCTCATAAAACATCAAAAAAATTGGAATGAATATAAAAGAAGCAAACCAAATCGAATGGCTTAAACTGTTTTAAAGATATATAATAAAGTTGAAATTCTTTTGTTTTAAAGTCGGATGGGAAAGTTTTTCTATTCTGTTTTTAAGCCTAAAATCATATTTATTTTCATTTTGCTACAGTACTATGACATATAGTTTATATATCTTCCTGAACTGATATTTTTTATATTCTAGTCAATGATAAGTGTATAGTTATTAAGTCTAACAACTCTTGTATCAAGATAAGGCAGGTTATAGTCATTTTTTTTTCACATGTAAATTTTAAATTATGATTATAATTATTAAAAACTTTCGAAAGCTAGTAAAGGGATGCAGTTTTCAAGTAAGTTATCCATAACATGATGGGCAAGTATTGGAGAAATAGATGATCCCATTGGAGTTCCTAAAATTTGTTTACAGAAACAATTATCAAAAGAAAAAATATTTGTATAAAAAATTGTTTCAATAATACTTAAAAATTTTTGTCGTGATGTTTTACAGTGATTTTGAATGCAGTTCCACCTTTTAATTATAGAACGTTTAATTAAATTTAGTAGAATAACCTCTAAACTAATCAATATGTAATTATTAGGAATTCTTTTATTATTAATGAAATTAGAAAATTCGAAAGAATCTTTTACATAATATATATTTTCAGAATCATAAGATTTAGGTAGAATGTCACAAAAAAAACAGAGTTAATTTACTATCCGGTATGTTAATTGATGAAATAATAGGTCTTACAGATAATGTAGATTTGTGAATTTTAGGGAGACCATAAAATTTAGGACAAACAGAATTATAAGATTTTAACTTTTCCATTCTATTTCAGTGATCATATTACAAGTTTTTAAATTGTTGATTATATCATTACAGGGTTTTTCGATTGAAGTTGTAGTATTTTTAATAATTTTGGTGTAAGATTGGACATCATCAATAATTTGGTGAGATAAGGCAGAATAGCCTGCTTTGTTGATAATTACAGTAACATTGCGTTTATCAAATCTTGTGATTAAAATTTCTGGATGTTCTTAAAAAAATTTCTGGTTTTACTGTATATTTTGTTAAAAAAATTTGTTATTATGTTTGTAAGTTTAGCCCTAAATAGATCTTTCTCAGTTTCATTAAAACTATATATCAAATTGTCAATATCTGCTAAAAGTATAGGGATAGATACATCATTTACAGAGGGTGGAATACTGAATTTATATCCTAAAGCTAAAAATTATGTTTGTCAGATTTCTGATCCAGTTTTCTTTTATTTTTAGTTTTTCTTGTTGTTTTGAGTTTAAATTATTTAGTTTGTTAATATTACTTCTTTTAATTTTATAATTATTTATAGTATAAGTAACTTTGGAAATAAATCTATTCACAAAATGTTAAATTTAGAAATTAAATTAGCACATAAATATATTAATGAATTAAAAAAAACAATACAAAATTTAATAAATTTATTTCATACACAAGTACCTAATGATACGTGGCTAGAAAATAAACGTAGACAATATATATATATATATATATATATATATATATATATATATATATATATATCAATATATATTTATATATATATATATATATATATATATATATATATATATATATATATATATATATATATATATATATATATATATATATATATATATATATATATATACCGGATGACCACGAAGAAATCATGCAGCAGTCAATCGTGTTTTTATCTTTGGAGGTATCAGTTTGAAACTTGGTATACTTACGGTTTTACCGGAAGTGATCCTTATCAACGACATATCACAAGTTGGGTTTTGTATTTGAAATAGAGGAAAAACAACGATTTTAGTTAAAAAACAAATTGGCTCTATTTGCAATGTTAGTATTAGGATGTTTCCTTCTTGTTTTATAAATTGGTAAATCACTCGCATTTGTATAAGAAAAATGTCAAGATTTATATTTTTTTTTTCAAAAAGTCTTTTCTTAAAGCAAGTCTTTTCTTAAACCAAAAACGGTACGAAGGTCTGTTTGGTACCGCTCAAGAGCACCAAGTGTGCTCTAAAAAGGTACCAAATTTCAAAAGTTTATCTTAAAATGTTTCCGAAATATACTGACCAAAAGGTAAAAATGTACCTAAAGCATAGCACGCGCGATGTACTCTCGCCTTCGTCTCGAGTTATAACAATATGAAAAGAAAACTGAAATAAAAGTAACATTCAGCCATGAACCATTGAAGAAAGAACTCGCCAAGCTGTATGAATAGCGTACAAAACTGTTTAATAAACTGTGGACAAAAATAAATTATTTAATTTTTGACTTAATAGCATTATTGTTATTGTTTTGTAAATAGTATTTGTAAATTCAGTTCTATAATTTAATTATAGGTATTAGAAAATAGTAAAACTTTGATGCAATATGCCAATTTACACGCTAGAGCATAAAATTGACATGATCATGATTTATAGCGAAGCTAAGAAAAATTCAAGAGAAACACTAAGACTTTATATGGAAAGGTACCCTAATCGAAATCATCCTGCTTCAAACTATTTCAATAGGCCAGACCGCGACCTTAAAAGGGGGCTATACAGGCAAGATATTGAGGAGTATGTTGAATTTTACTTAACATCGTCAGTTCGTGAAAGAGCAAATGAATGTGGAATCGGGTGTGAGAGCACCAGAAGAATTCTAAAGAAATAAATATTTAAATCATTTAAATACAAAATCCCCCATAATTTTTATTAAAATAAAATAACTTGTAAGACCGCTATTTTTTCATGAGCCCCGCAACGGAGAAAGAAATTTGAAATTTCTAGAAAATCGGATATAGGTCTATTTGGATAATCTGCCACTGAACGTCAATCGCTTAATGCTTTTCAGCAAGATGGCGCAATTTTACTTGCTTACGGGAACATTTTGGTGAATTTGATTAGTACTAATGGTCCAGTTTGATGGGCCAGCGAGGTCGCTGGACCTTACGCCGCTGGATTTCAACATTTGGGTGTGTATGCCAAAATTCCTACATCAATACAAGATCTGGAACAACGCATACAAACGGCCCTGGATAGTATAACCCTATAACCCATCAACATTTAGAGACCGTCCAAAGAGAACTAATAAGAAGAGTTAGGTTATGCCATAATAGACAAGGACAGCGTATTGAAGATTAAATGTATTAATACTGCTAATACATAGTGTTTATTACGGGTATTCTTTTATAAATGTTAGAACTTCTTTTATCCTAGCAATATAGGTATTGTTTTATTTATTAAAATTAAGAAAAAGTTACAAAAACATTACATACGGGCATACTTATTAAATAAAATTATTTCGATTGATTTTGAGGCCATATTGCAAACAATATATGAAACAGAAGGTATTAGTCTGATATTAGTTATATTAAAATGTAGGCTTTTCTATTTATATATAATCTTATATAAATATATAAATCTTGACATTTTTGTTTAAACAAATGCGGGTACGTTATCAAGTTATAACACAAAAAGTTATTAGCACTGTAAGGTAGCCATTTGTTATTTAAGTAAAATCGTTGTTTTTCCACCATTTCAAAAACAAAAGCCAACTTTTGATGTCGTTGAAAAGAAAATTTTATGCAGAATACGATAGTCTATAAATATATACAATGTTCCATTAAAAATAACAAAGATAGGGTCACTTCCGGTTAAACCGGTTATATACAGTGACCGGCAAAGATTTTGCAACAGATGAAATTTTTTTTTATTATTGATTTCTCAGAAAATTGTATTCTTAATAATCTCAGGTCGGAGGAGGTATAGGGTGTTCAAGAAACTTGAAATTTAGACTTAATAATTAATAATCTCAGGTCGGAGGATGTATAGGGTGTTCAAGAAACTTGAAATTTAGACTTCAAGATTCGTAAAACTACAAAAAATAAAAAAATAGTTTTTCGTTAAGCAACAACTTTTATCAAGAATAAAATTTTCTGAGAAATCAATAATAAAAAAAATTCCCATTCGTTGCAAACTCTTTGCCGGTCACTGTATATATTGGAAATATTATTTGAAAATAACTTGATACAAAACAAGCAAATGGATAACACCAGCTTTAGGATAAATGAACGATAGGTAGGGAACGCTTGTTCTCTTTAGATTGTGTTAGTTTCCAACTAAGTTTAATAAAACACCTTTTTTAATAGCCGACGTTTCGAATAGAATATATTCTGCCAAGAGAATTTCATTTCAGTTTTGGTTTTTTACTTCCCTCCTAACATGGGAGTATTGTAATCACCCTCCGAGGTTCCTGCAGATCTTTACGTTTCAGTGTTTCTTGATGCCAAAAACATGTATTCTCAATTCCTTGTGTCTGTATATATATACTGCTGACTTATCTTCATAAAAAAAGAAGCCCCAACGAAGAAAAACTTTCTAGTAACATATTTTTAAGTAGAAATGTCATATGAAATATATACAGAGGTATATCATATAGAAGTTAAAAATTAAGTCACGACTAAGGATAACTAAAATAAAACTATAACAATTATAAAGAGTATTAAACATTATTATATATATATATATATATATATATATATATATATATATATATATATATATATATATATATATATATATATATATATATATATATATATATATATATATATATATATATATATATATATATATATATATATATATATATATATATATATATACATACATATATATGTATATATATATATATATATATATATATATATATATATAAATTTCTTCCTAGTGGCAATTGTATTAAAATTTAAAAAAATGTAACAGATATTTTGATAAAAGTTTTTACATGCTACTTTCTTTACCATGAACAATGTACCTTCTTTTTATGAAAATATAATTATGGTACATAGTTATTTAAGCAAATTATTCCTAGACTATTTGCATACATACTTGTATATAAGTTCTGCTGACTTATCTTAAAAAAGAGCCCCAACGAAGAAAAACTTTCTAGTAACATATTTTTAAGTAGAAATGTCATATGAAATATATGACTTGAAACAATTTCACAGAGGTATATACAAAGTCATATCATATAGAAGTTAAAAAATAATTAAGTCACGACTAAGGATAACTAAAATAAAACTATAACAATTATAAAGAGTATTAAACAGTGTGAAAAAATACCAAATATATTAAAATAAACATATATTAATATGATTTGAAAGAGAAGTAGGTAACTAATAATTATACTTTGGCACGATTGACAGATTAAAAAAAAATTGTTGGAAAAACGTGCTATGTACCAAAAATTTACGAGAACGCTAAAAATAACACTATTATACATACTCACTCACATACACTTCGTCTATCGAACCGCTTTTGTTAGTTACTGAAAGAAGCCACGCAAACGAACTACCGTAAAATAACGAACAAAACTACTAATAAAACCATTTGAGGATCTCAAATGTATACCAAAAATATAAATTACTTACGCCGCAACAGATTTAGACAGTGTCCAGCGCTCCATCGAGGCTTGATACTTCAAATTGTCGATCTGCTTTCGCAACGCATCCTTGTCCATGGTGGCTAAGGATGCACTGTCCATGACGTGTTTCGGCTAGGCGGAGCAGGGCGTCGTAGGATAACGACGCAGGCGTCCCAGGGAGAGTCGTCAGAACAGCAAAGTTCAGTGTAGGAGGTGGGCCAATACCTAAAGTAGAGCGGCGATCAATTCATACAATATGTTGTGATGGTTTATATATTTTTAAGTTAGATGGCGCAGTTTGAAAAGCCTGAACATTTTCTGTAACAGATTGTGCTAAATAAACTTATGTGTAAACACTCAATCGTTTAACATGCTGCCATTCTTTCTTGCAAGTTGCAATAGTCTTGAACAAAAGCATGCGCAGTTGCAAGACATTTGTGTCTTTTGTCAAACTGCGCATGCCTTTGTTCAAGACTATTGCATATTGCAAAGAAGAATTGTAGCATGTAAAACGGCCTTTAGCTATTTTTTTTTTTATTAAAAAGAGAATATATTGTGTATTTCTGCCTGTATTTCATGAACCGGTTACAGTATACTTAAAAGTAAAGACAATTCATTATAGCAAAAAGTAGTTATTATCAGCAACCCCTTAATAAATGGGTTTAATAAAACAAAATTGAGCTGAAAATGTTTATGTTCTTGGTAGTTCCCGTACAACAGCTTACATACTATATTAATAATATAATATATGAGCTATTTAGGGGAAGTATTGTGATCGTATAAATGTTAGAAAAATATAAAAGTCCCTAGAACACAAAAAACATTTCTTCACCAATGACTTTTTCAATTTGAGATATTTGGCTTTATAATGGCGTTTTTTTAAATATATATTAAACAAATCGGTAAATTTTCTTTACCCGGAACTTCCTTCATTATAATTCTTTTATTAGGAATAGTAAAGTGTGACCCAATTTAGTTCAGTACATGGTCATTTGGTAACATTTATACTATCTTTTCAAATATTTTTATTGGGCGCTATTTTGTTCCATCATATTGGATTCCAACCAGTATTTTACCACGTATTTTCTACGTATGCCGCACTTGATTTTGGGCATAATTTAAAATAAATTCAATAAGTAGTTTTTACGTTGACACATACCACCATTTTGTTACGTGATCTGCAATTCGTACCAGTTTAACCCTATATCACATTTAATTTTTCTGCCAAATTTGAAGTCAGTTGAATAGGATCTTTTTTACGTTAATTTTTTTAAAAATTACACGGCCGCCATTTTGTTCTGCCATCTTGAATTCGTACCTCAACTTTACCAATTTATCTTGCACAAAATTTGAAATTAATCTAGTGAGTAGTTTTTCTCAAGCCGATTTTTTAAATATTTTATTGGGCTGTAATTTTGTTTTGCTATCTTATATACATACCAAAATGTTACCAGTTCATTCCTATGTAACACTTGATTTTAGCCCAATTGCATTCTGATAAATAGTTTTTAAGCTATGCTGCGAACTGACAGGTAGAGAGAGACGTCGACGGAATTGATAAAAATAATTTTTCAATATTTATCTAGGGATGCTAAAACCTGAAATCATGTAAACCCTGAGGTGATTTTTTTCACGATTACATATACTTGATTTGGCCGCCATTTTGTTCCGCCATCTAGAGTTTTACTACTTCATCTCTATACTACAATATTTAAATATTTTATTAAGCCGCCATTTTATTCCGCCATTTTAGATTCGTATCAACATTTTTACCGTTGACTTGTACATAACACTTGATTTTTATGCAAAATTTGAGGTAAATTGTAAAAATAGTTTTTTAGTAATAATTTTTAACATTTCACTATGCCGCCATTTTGTTTTGCCACATCGGATTTTGACCAAAATGTTACCAGGTCATACCCATATGCATATAATAATAATTTTTGGACAAAATTGGTCAATCCGGTAAATACTTGCCTTTGCTTTGCCGGAACAAACAGACCGACAGACTGACGAACGGAGAAACAATGTTTTTCGGCACCTAGGGACCCTGAAATCTAAAGATCTGAAAAAATCTCGGAGGGTGACTTTTTTGACGATTACAATACTTCCCTTTTACGAGGGAAGTAAAAATTATTTGGCCGCCATTTTGTTCCGCCATCTTGAATTCGTACCACAACATTAATTGCTTGCACTCAATCTGAAATTAATCTAGTAGTTTTTTTCAGGCCGTTTTTTTAAATATTTACTTAGGTCACCATTTTGTTTTGCTATCTCATATTCATATGTTAACAATTGATTCCTACATAATACTTGATTGTTGTGCAATATTTGAGATAAATTGGATAAGTAGTTTTTTAGTAATAAGTTTGACAATATTTCACTAGGCCGCCATTTTGTTTTGCCGTATTGGATTTTTACCAAAATATTACCAGGTCATCCCCATATGACTCTTCATATTTGACCAAAACTTGAAGTCAATCGGGTAAGTAGTTTTTTAGCTATCCCGCGAAAAGACAGACAGACCGACGGAATTGATAAAACTCTTTTTTCGACATCTAGGGACCCTGAAAGACAAAGAACTGAAAACATCTCGGAATCACCCTCTGAAAAAATCTCGGAGGGTGATTTTTTCACAAATACAATACTTCCCTTTTACGAGGGAAGTAAAAAACAATAATATATACGCCTACGGTCTGTGATTTTAAGGCTTTAACCTATATAAGATCTATTCCTAATTTGATTTAAATCGGTGTATTTTACGTTTATGTACAAGTATATACCCAAAAACTATCAACTCTCTACTGTATTAACCTCCATAGTTTTAGGCCGTTAAATTAATTACGTACTTTTTCTGAATGTTGTAGCAATCGGTTTACGCGTTTTTAAGATATATTTTTTCCAATATATATATATATATATATATATATATATATATATATATATATATATATATATATATATATATACTACCCTGTGACATAATCGAAAGCAATTCGAAAATCGAAAATGAAACGTCTATCATACTCAAACAGTACTACATGCTAAGTGTAACACTTAGCGCTACCTATTGGGGCTCCGGTGATTTCCGGCTGCAGACCCATAGGTAATTTAAATTACCTAGGTACATACATATTTTGTAATTTGATACCATAAAATAAATATATTACAACAAGAAGAAGACATGGTTGGTAAATTATAAATAACTAGTTTATTGTTTTTCCATTTTTAAAAATTTAACATGAATAAAAATATAGAAACTGCGTCGTTTTTCCACCCAACTAAACTAACTATGATATGAAGCAAAAGTGACCTACTTTAAAATGCATTTTTTAAAAGATTGAAATATATTTAAGTAGCAGAAACCTATATTTTAAAGTTGATAACAAACTTAATGAGATGTTAAAATAATGTACTAGGTAATAAAATAAAATATAATATAACTTTACTTTTTTTTAAAAGACTTGTTGCGGAAATAAATTAATGCATTTTGATTTACCGTTTTTTTGCAACGCTTTCGAAATATTTTTGTTTCATTTTCGGGGCTTCCATTTTTTTTTACAGTATTAGGTACTTAAATAGAAATTTTATATACTGTAAAAACTTTTAATAAATAAATATAAATACTTAACGCTCTTGTGGCGATATTCCTCACTAAAAATAAGACAAAAATGTTTCTATCGATATGGTTTTGTCTTTGCCTTGTTTCTAAGATGCAGGTTGTTAAAGATTTTCTATTGCATAGGTTCTTTCTAAATATTTCCAAAACCGCTTTAGTGTGCCAAATAAAATTTAATTTGTGAAAACTGCTTAAATTAGTAAATATTTTAGGTTTTAAAGAGTCAAGACTATTTCACCTACCTAACAGCTACCAATGAAATATTTTTGTTATAAAATTAAAAATTATTCTGTGATATCCAACTTCACATTTAATTAGGTGGGAAGAAAATTGTAAGATGATTCTATTATCCAAACATACCTACATAATACATCTAATAGTTTTAACAGTTATATTAATTATTTATACCTCCACTAAAAGAATAAATATAAGTATTTCATTTCGTTACTGAATTACATATCAAATAGGATAAACATATTTTGTAATTTAATACCATAAGTATATTACATGAAGAAATGGTTGATAAATTGTAACTAGTTTATTTTTAACCATTTGTAACTAGTTTAATTTTAAAAATTTAACATGAGTAAAAATATCTCTATTTGATTTACCTTTTAGTTTGTAAAACTTTAAAGTTTCACAATTAAAACAAATGGGAGGATTATAGAGGGCCAACAGCAGGTGATTTTGTGGCTTTGCCTTGAAGAGATTATTTCAGCAATAGTCAAAAATATGCTTAAATAGGTATACTACTTTGATCTGCTAAAAAAAAACCTTTGAATGATCTGAATAGGTACCATTGTTAGAAACACTTTATTAGATGCTTATTTATCTTTATTATACATCTTACATCTTATGATACAGCGATTTTGCAATATTACCAGCAAGATAGGTTCAAAGTATTTTTGCAAACCAAATAAGTAATTATGTCACCGTAAATTTTTGGCTAAACCGACACAAAATAAATCAATTTTCAATTCCAAAGTCGTTTTATAGATTAGCACTTTTAGAAATATTTTAATGTCTTATTACTACCTCTAGTATTGGTAAAATTCTGAAATATCTTTAAATATTTTTAATAGATAAGTACCCAAACTTCTAAAAATTGTTTCATATTATTTTCTAAATTTTAATTAAACAATGAATCCCGTTTAAGACAATAGAGTTGCGGAAACTTTGTAAACGTAAGACTACAAATAATATTTCCTATAAGAAGATGGGTATTCCATTTGTTAAGAGAATACCACCATAATATAAGAATTACAAGATGGCGGAATAAAATGCCGGCCAAATAAACTCTGTAAAAGATGAACGTAAAAACTTCTTATTTACTTGGCTTTAATTTTTTTGTACAAAAATTAGATATGAAATAGGAATAAACTGGTAAAATTTGTGTGCGAATTTAACATGACGGAACAAAATGGTGGTATAATGAAATTAAAAAAAAATCGGTGTAAAAGGCTGATAATTTATCTAAAAAAATCAAGTGTGGTATGTGTAGAAATTATTTAGTACGAATCCAACATGGTGAAATAAAATGACTCCCAATAAATACATTTGAAAAGGCAGTATATAAGTGTTACTTTATGACTATATGTGGAACTAAAGTGAGTCACACTTCACCTATCCTAATAAAAGGAAAGACTCATAACGGGGGAAGTTCCGAGTAAAGAAAATTTACCAATTTTTATTATGGAGTATTCGTGATGACGATTCATTCGCTACACGATTTCAGAAAGATTCGATTAGATTCATTTTTTATGAGTTCGAATCATTTGCATATATGAACTATAAAAAATTGTAACATATAACTATCTCGATAACTAAAAGATGTTTTCGGCTTATTTTTATTTAATTTCAATGATCATATCGAGCTAACGCGTCACCGAAATATTTCCTTTTTATTGTAAGAAACTTTTAGTTCTTTTGTTTTTATACCTAAAAGATTTAAATATGCATAATGTTACATTTTTGAATACATAAAAATGATTAGACACATTTTGTACGTAGGACCTTCCTATACGGTTAAGGAATCTGATAAAAATTAAGCTCTGACGGTCTATATAACACCTTTTTAGTTTACCTGGAACTCTGCAAATTTTCAAAAATTGCTAGTTTAAAGTGAAAATAACTCGGAAGCCGTTGTTCTAAGACCAAATTAAAGATTAAAAAATGTTATTTTTCAAAATATAAGCAAAAATGTAAATAAAAAAATAAATAGGAAGGTATTATAGATATTATGACCGAATAATACTATATCTATTCCGCTACCCTTTTACTTAATATTTTAACAGATTACGGATAAGCAGAAATAACATTTCAAAAAAAATAGCTTGAGCCCGTCATCCTTTTCTAAATTGGGTCTATAAGAAATCATGATCATAGTTTATCAAAGCTGATAAGTTGCTTTTCTATACACTAAATTAAGAAAACATGTTTTTATTTTACATCCAGGGAAGCTAAAACTAAGGAATGTTAAAATCTGGGAGGGTGAATTTCTCACGATTACAAACATTTTATTTCGCTGCCATTTTATTCCGCTATTCTTACTCTTTTTACCTAAAATTTGAACAATATCCTTCTTAAGACATAATTTTTCAAATATGAACATTTTCATAACCTTTAAATTTGAAACTTTAATTTTTTTGTCATACTTCAGTATAAAGAAAACACAAATGATTTATTGTCATCAAAATTTTATGTAGAAAGTCTTTTTTGTTTTTTTATATGTAAGTCTAGAGACTTTATATTAATTATATTATTATAATATAATTAAATTAAATTGTGTAAATTTTAAGGGCTTAACAATAAAAATATTATTTGATACATAACTAACTAATAAATTATTTGATAAATTTTTATTGGACATCATTTTGTTCAATCTTGTTGAATTCCTACATTTTATTTGGCTGCCATTCTGTTCCGCTATCTTAAATTTGTACCACAATGTTACTACTTTATCTCTATATCGCACTTAATGCTTACAAAAAAATTTGAAATTGATTTATTAGTAATATTTTCAGACTGACTTTTCAAATATTTTATTGGCCGCCATCTTGGATTCGTACCCACATTTTACCAGTTCATTTCTATATAACACTTAATTTTTGAGCAAAATTTGGGGTAACTGAATAATAATACATTTTTTTTAACATTTCCCAAGGCCGCCATTTTGTTCCTGCATATTGAATTTCTACAAAAAATAATTACCAGGTTATCCCCGTATGACCTTTAATTTTTGACTAAAATTTAAGTCAATTGGGTAAATAGTTTTTAGCTACGCAGCGAACTGACAGACAGACCGACGGAATTAACATGCTTTTTTGCATCCAGGGACGCTAAAATTAAAGAATTTCAAAATCTGTTATGATGATTTTCTCACGATTACAAAGACTTTATTTAACCGTTATTTTAGTCCGCCATTTTGTATTTGTACCAAAATTTTGCCAGTTCATCTCCGTATCACACTTAATTCTTGCCTAACATTTGAAATCAATCTAATAAGTAATTATTTTACTCTAACATTTTTCCAGAAATGTTGGCAGCTACTAAACAAAGTTCAAAAGGGTATTTAACTCTTATTTATACAGAAATATTTCCAGGTAATAGACAAACTATACGTGTAGCTATAGATTATAGCTATTATTATAAATAAGTTAAAACCGGCACAGGTAGTAACTATCGATAGTACTTTCTACCGGGGGTACCACCGGTCTTTCTGTCAATGTTGAAAAGAATACCTTACTCATTAAAGCTTTTACAAAAATGTTGCCATGTATTAGACAAATAGCCATAGCTGCCAGGGATACCACCGGTTCTCTGTCATTGTTGAAATGAGTACCTACTTTACTGTTTGACTTTTTTGCAAAAATGTTGCCAGATACTTGAAATACAGCTATAGGTGAACCAACATTTGCATAGGTACAAACCGTCGATAGTACTTTCGGACAGATGGACAACTGATCCTCTCAATATTCAAAAGGCTATTTTAGTCTTTTACATTTTTACAAACATGATGCCAGGCATTAGACAAACAGCTATAGGTGAGTAAAAACCGGCACATGTTCTTATTATCGATATTACTTTCTGCCAGGAGTACCACTGATCCTCTGTCAATATTCAAAAGGGTACTTTAAACATTAACATTTTTATAAAAGTAGTACTAGACAAATAGCTATAGGTAAAACAAAATTTCCACAGGTACTAATTATCGACGTTACTTTTTGCTAGAGGTACCACCGATTATTGTTCAAAAGAGTAATTTACTTTATAACATTTTTACAAAAATATTGCGATGTACTTGACAAACAGATGCAGGTGAGTCAGAATTGGCACAAGTACTAAACATCAATATTAATTTCTGCCAGGAGTACCACTGATTCCCTGTCAATGTTCAAAAGGGTACTTTATTTTTTAATACTTTTACAAAATTGTTGCCAGTTACTAGACAAATAGCTGTAGGTGAGTCAAAATTTGCATAGGTACTAACCATCGATAGTTCTTTCTACCAGGGGTACTACCGATCCTCTGTCGGTGTTCAAAATGGTACTTTACTTTTTAACATTTTTTGCCTTAGTGTTACCAGATACTATACAAACAATATAGGTGAGCCAAAATTGACACAGGTAGTAACTATCGATAGTACTTTCTACCGTCTACCTGTCTCTCTATCAATGTTGAAAAGAATACCTTACTCATTAAAGCTTTTACAAAAATGTTGCCAGGTACTAGACAAATAGCTATAGCTGCCAGAGGTACCACCGATTCTCTGTCATTGTTGAAATGAGTACCTACTTTACTGTTTGACTTTTTTGCAAAAATGTTGTCAGATACTTGAAATACAGATATAGGTGAACCAAAATTTGCACAGGTACAAATCATCGATAGTACTTTCGAACAGCCAGTACTTCATGCCAGGAGACTTACGATCCTCTGTCGGTATTAAAGAAGTAGTTTACTCCATAACATTTTTACAAAAATGTGGTCAGGTACTAAACAAACAGATATAGGTGAGTCAAAATTGGCACAGCTACTAACCATCGATAATACTTTCTGTCAGGAGTACCAATATCGCCGATTCTCTGCCAATGTTTAAAAAGGTGCTTTACTATATGATTTTTACAGAAATGTTGCCGGGTACTAAACAAACAGTTAAAGACGATTTAAAATCGGCACAGGTACTAAATATCGACCAAACTTTCTGTCAGGAGTACCACTGATCCTCTGTCAATGTTCAAAAGGATACTTTCCTCTTTAACATTTTTGTTGCCTAGTACTAGACAAACATTTATTGGTGAGTCAAAATTGGAACTAAGCATCGATAGTACTTTCTGCGAGGAGTACCACCGATCTTCTGTCAATATTCAAAAGGGTACTTTACTTATAGGTACTAACCATCGATAGTACTTTCTGCCAGGAGTACCACCGATGCTCCGTGAATGTTCAAAAGGGTACTTTACCCTTTAACATTTTTACAAAAATGTTGCCAAGTACTAGACAAACAGCTATAGATGAGCCAAATCGGCACAAATACTAACCACAGAATATGGGGTTCCTAACAGTTTTAGACTACAGGACAATTACTTGCCGCCAGTAGTTCCAAATTACGTGGCCTCAGTTAACCCAAATATTTTCTAGATACGGTCACAATTCCCAAGTGAAACGTGAGTTCTCTCGGGTATTGTACTATGGTCTACTATGAGCTAGAAGCCCGGCATCGTTCCATCAAATAAAAAAAATAAAAATGTTGTAAGTTCGGTTACAGCTCCCTATAGAAATAGTACCCCAGGGTATCCTAGTATGGTCTAAAACCATTAAAAACCCCAGATCCGATAATCGAGTAACAAGTCAGCTCGCAACTCCATATAGAAGTAATCTGTGCCGCTATCTTATAATTAAAAAGCACCACTAGAAAAGTCAGATCCGATTATCAAATAACAAGTCAGTTCACAGCTCCATATAGAAGTAAGCTGCGCTGCAATCCCATAATTAAAATGTAGCACTAGAAAATTCGGATCTGATAATCGAATGTCAGTTCATAACTCCATATAGAAGTAACCTTTGCAGCTATCCCATAATTAAACGATACCACTAGAAAAGTAGTAATAACAATTTTTTTTCCTCAATTTAACTAGTGTACATACAAAATACATCATAAGTAATTGGCAAAAACGTTAAACCAATAATTATTAAACTAATTTGTATATATATGTATGTATATATATATATATATATATATATATATATATATATATATATATATATATATATATATATATATATATATATATACAATGAGGGCATAAAGTCTGGAAACCTTGAGATATGTCAAAAACTATACAAGTTGGGTAAAAAAGTTTCATATAAAAGTTGTATAGTTCCTTACGATTAATCAGTCAGAAATGTCTTGAAATATACAGGGTGTTTTCAAATCAAGTTACACGCCAAAACTTCAGACTCTCTAATGGAACACCTGTATATTATTTCATTTTAAGAATCTACATGAAATTCTGATCATATTTTATTAAGCATACCCGATCCCTAAACTCAACTGTTTTTGAGATAAAAAAATGAGAAAATGGAAATTTGGCTTTAAACAAAATTAACTCATTTCCCTATGCATAGTGAAACCTGGTGGATTATTTTAGAACTCCCATAGAAACTATCATGTACTGACAATAAACTGTGTCAATTTTTAACATATTGTTGGAGAGTTACGTTTTTCCTGATAAAAATGCTTTCAGAAAGAGAAAGAATAGAGATTCTTATGATGTTTGGATGGGGAGAGAAAGAAATCTTGACGAAGTATGTGAACTTTTTAATAATACGCATCTCGAGCGAGGACAAGCAATTGCAAAATCCACAGTTAGCAAAGTTATCAAAAAATTTCGTGATCATGGTTGTGTAAAAGATCTTCCCAGGACAGGTAGGCCAAAACTAGATGATGATATGAAATTGAATGTTTTACTCAGTTATAACGAAAATCCACATTTACCTATAAGTCAAGTAGCATTAGATTTAAACCTTAGTCAATAATCGGTAAAAAATATTCTGCACACGGTAAAGTATCATCCCTACAAAATAAGATTAATCCATGAATTAAATGAAGACGACTTTGACCGCCGACTTGAGTTTTGCGAAAGTATGCAAGAGCGGTGCAACCTGGATCCATTCTTTTGTAGAAATATTTTATTTTCCGATGAAGCCACCTTTTTTCTTAATGGTACTGTCAACCGACAAAACTGTAGATATTGGTCTACAGAGAATCCCCATTGGGCTCAAGTGGCTCATACCCGAGAAAATCAATGTTTTGGCTGGAATATTTCAAGATAGAATTATAGGTCCCTACTTTTTCGACGTAAATTTAACGGGCGAAATGTATCTTGATTTTTTACAACTCGAGTTGATTCCTGCCTTAGCTCAATTGTATCCAGGTAATGAGCCCGATATGCCTACTGCAGCAATGTGGTTCCAACAAGATGGAGCACCACCTCACTACGCGCTACCTGTTCGGCAGTATCTCAGTGAAATATTTCCGAACAGGTGGATAGGACGTCGTGGTCCCTACGAATGGCCGGCCAGGTCCCCGGACTTAACTCCCCTAGATTATTTTCTGTGGGGATATTTAAAGAGCAAAGTTTATTTGAACAGACCTCCTAATATCGATGCGCTGAAAAATCATATACAACAAGAGATGATTAGGAATCAGGAAGTGAACGGACAACAGTTCCAGCATTTATTACGTTAAAACCATCCTACGTTGTTTCGTTTAAAAAATTTTTAAAACGAAATCTACAACAAGAGTTCATCAATCGATTAGGATATTGTCAGGAAGTGAACGGACAACAGTTTTTATATTCAAGGAGCTTTGCCCTCATTGTGTAGTATATATATATATATATATATATATATATATATATATATATATATATATATATATATATATATATATATATATATATATATATATCGTTTTTTTTTTCCTTTAACCATATATAAACAGTTGTGGGCATAGGTTAAGTTAGTATTTATTAATTGAGCTTTCCCAAGATATTTATTTTCTACAATAAAAACATGTATAGTTAGTATTTAAATTGGTTAAAACTTTATTAAAAACATCACTCAAAAAAACATTACATTTAAAACAAACTATGACCATGAAAACAAAAATCAGTCAGTCAGTTTTACGAATGTTTTGCGATTGTAATAATTTTGACACGTCTGGAATTCTGGTAGATAAAAACGAGACAAATTTTTTCTTTTTTTTTTATATTTACTTAGATTTTTATTGCTGTACCGAGTTTGGGTGTATGATCTTACTGAAATGTACAGGGTTTTATGTATGGAGTAGTTTATTTATTTAGATTAATTTACTTAGATATCAGATTATAATAAATTTGGTTTAAGTTATTTATTTCTTTTTTATAGTTTACGGCATCTTTCTCTTTTTTAATTTGTATCATTTCTTTTATTGTGTGTTTTCGATAATTAGTTTCTTGCTCTAAAATTTTGGTTTGTTTAAAATCGAATTCATGTTTTTCTGTAAATTCGTGTTTGTAGAGTGCAGTAGATGCATTTTTTGTGTATTTGTAGCCGTTTAATCGATTATCTAAGTATTGTGTTGTCATTCCTATGTACTTTTTTGGGCAATTTAAACATGGAATTGAGTAAACTAGGTTTGATTTCTTTTTTTTATTACATTGCTTTTCAAGGGAGTGAAAAGAGAGTTTAGTAAATTCTGTGCTTTATGACAGACAGTTATGTCGTGTTTAGACAAGATATGATTTATTTTTTCTGATAGACCGTCTGTGTAGGGCATTGCAACGTATTTAGTATTACCATTTTTTTCTTTTGTTGCTTTCTTTAAGTTATTATAAAAAACATGAGTTCGTTGTTTAAAAACTGGTAGTATGTTTTTTTCGGGATAATGGTTATTTATTAAAGTCTCTTTAACTTTTTTAAAATCTCAGGACGATATTCTGGGGAAGTAAGTGAGATGGCACGATCGGTTGGACCTATAATAACGCTATTTTTTTGATTCTTTGGATGGTTGGAGTTAAAGTTTAAGTACCGCCCTGACCATGTTTTTTTTGTATACCACTTGGTTTTTATATTTTGATCTTTCTTGTTTCTAATTAGGGTTAAGTCTAGAAAATTAATTTTGTTTTTGTTTTCAGTTTCCACGGTAAATTTTAATTTGGAGTGAAAATCATTGAAAGCATTTAATAGGTCATTAATATGGTTTTTTGAAACGGCAGTCAAACAATCGTCCACATATTTTTTAAAAAAAGGAAGGTTAAAATCAAGTTCACTTATCACACTCTCCTCCAGATATTCCATAAGTAATTGTGCGACAATAGACGAAATAGGAGAACCCATAGCGCAACCATCTAAATGAGGACAAATATTATCAACAGTTTGATGGTTGCGCTATGGGTTCTCCTATTTCCTCCATTGTCGCACAATTAGTTATAGAATATCTGGAGGAGAATGTGATAAGTGAACTTGATTTTAACCTTCCTTTTTTTAAAAGATATGTGGACGACTGTTTGACTGCCGTTTCAAAAAACCATATTAATGACCTATTAAATGCTTTCAATAATTTTCACTCCAAATTAAAGGGCATTTTTATTGAAATTTAGTAATGGTGAAAACTCATTTATTTTAAATACAACACCCTGTATTTTATGGTATATTCGAATAAACCAATACCTTACCTACAATATTTCCATATATGTTCCTATACCCATCTCCCACTATTTTTTAGATATGAGCCAACTTTGAATATTTTCTTGTTTTCAAAGGCTACCATAACAAAACCACCCGCTTAACGAATAATTTAGCTTGGTAGGCCATGGAAGGTTTTGTTTACTTCTTCCTGACATCTTTTTGACATTAACAGATAGTTTTCAATTGATGCTCCGTAAAAATAGAAAACGCAATTGAATATTCCAATATTGATATTTTAAATTTATTTTACATTCATGGAGAGTGTAACAAAGTTATTTCAAGAACCTGCAGAAAATTTAACGAGATGTATCCTCATTTAGCTCCTATGCACAGGAAAAAATTTAGAAGGTACTAAATGCAATAATAGTTTTTATTTCCTTAAAAATCAATTTATGTTGCTGAAACAACAGGAGGTTGTCAGTATTAACGTGCATAACATAATATTTTGATGATGGTCCTTGGACTCTGATTATACACATTAATACTGACATCCTCTCTTTTGGTACAATTCTTTCGTACGTGTACACAGCATTTTAGGCTTTCTATTTATTTTGCCTTCATCTTTCAGATATGAAGCAAATTTTAAAAATCATGGCAAAATTATAAAACATAGATCATACACAAAACTACAAACTGATAATGAAGGCAATGAAATAAATGTACTTGGATATTTTAACGTTTACCCTCAAGCATCAATTAGAAGTGCTGAAATAGATCTAGGACTTTCATATTCAACAATTCAACGTATTCTAAGCAAACAAAACATTCAACCATTTAAATTTATCACCCAGCAAGGCCTTTGACCAGAAGATTTTCAGAGACGTACTGAATTTTGCGAAATAGTTTTAACTAAAATTGAGGAAGACCCACTATTTTTGAAAAAAATTATCTGGTCTGACGAGTCGAAATTTACGAGGGAAGAAATATTTAATAGACGAAATAGTCATTTTTGGGCGGCTGAAAACCCAAAATTGGTTATAGAACGAAGATTTCAGTTTCAATTCTGGTTTAATGTTTTTTGCTTACTGATGGACAATAAATTTGCTTATTGTATCTACGATGAAAATTTAACTTCGAATAAATATCTGGATATTTTAAGAACTACGGTTAATGAGTTTTTGGATGAGTTACTACTACAATTATTGATTTCTTGCTGGTACCAATTGGATGGGGCTCCTGCACATTGCAGCAATGAAGTGAGTCAAGAATTATATGGAATGTTCGAAGATAGGTTGTTCAGACGTTTGGGACCATGGGATTGGCCACCTCGGTCTCCGGACCTAACTGCCCTAGATTCTTACCTTTGGGGAACCATCAAAGAGCGAGTGTATGTAGGAAATCCAATACAAAATCTCCAGGATCTGGAAAATCGAGTACGTCGAGCTTTTGACGAACTAAATCCTGAGGAAATACGAAGAGCAACAACAAGAAACCAATTAATATGTTTGCACGAATGCCTTAATGCGAATGGTGGCCATTTTAAGCAATTTAACAATTAGTTATCTTTCTTTTGCTTAAAAATTAACGAGTATGTATTATTTGTTTGTTTAATTATCACTTATAATATCTAACACCTTTAGGTTACAAATTGTATTTAAAAAAATACATTTTGTATTATTCACCGTATTTAAAACTGTCTGTTTATTTCAAATATTTGTGAGTACGAGGTAAATAAAACCTTACATGGCCTAACTAGTTAAGTAATTCGCTAAGCAGGTGCCGAGGCGGGTGCTTTTGTTGTGGATGGTCTTTGAAAACAGGAAAATATTCAAAGTTTGCTCGTATCTAAAAAATGGTGGGAGATGGGTATAGGAACATATATGGAAATATTGTAGGTAAGTTATTGGTTTATTCGAAAATACCATAAAATACAGGGTGTTGTATTTAAAATAAATGAGTTTTCAACATTACTAAATTTCGATAAAAATGCCCTTTTTATACGACACCCTGTATGATATATCGCTATTCTAACATATAGTTATTTTAAATATATGCACTCTCTAACCCAGAAAAAAAAATCTAGTCATTATCTCGCTTACGCAGGTAAATATGGAATTTTATTAACGTGGTGATTTTCTAAAAAAAAATCATAAATTAATTTTTTTAGAGAAAATGGTAGGAGATAAGTATAGGAAGATGTTAACAAAAGTTACTTAAAATCATGCGTAGAATCAGAAACTGCAATAAAATATAGATTATTACCTATTATGTTCGTTCGCCGAATTTGAAAAAAATCCCTTTTATAGTTCTTCAGAACTTTTAATAGGACACTCAACGTAAATCACCCTGTATATATATATATATATATATATATGTATATATATATATATATATATATATATATATATATATATATATACTAACGTTGTTTTATAAGAAGCCGGCAATAATAATTCTTTATTTCGAGTATTATAATTATGTAAAGTGCGGTTTGATTGGAAGAGGTCCTTAATTTGATAAACAAATATGCACATTTTTAAAATTACAGTTAAAATTTCTTTATATTTTTCGCAAGAGTCTCTGTAAGAAAGTCCAAATATAATTCGAATTTCACACTTCTGCAATAAAAGCACTCTTTGCAGTCCAAACCTGCTCTCGAATTAATTATGCCATAGGATAAACGACTGTGTATGTTTGCATAATATATCGATAAAAGAACATTTTGACTACAGTAATTAGATAAAGCTTTTAGTGCATAGCAGTTCTGCCTTAAGTTAACTGAGATGTTTTCAATGTGATCCAGCGATCGTGTTTTCGTCAAAATTTAGGTCCAGTATTACACATGGATTCTATGAGACAATGATGGTCAATTTGCAAATTGTGCTGGTGGTTTTGCTTAGAGTTTAAAAACACAATAAACTTAGTTTTTGTTTTCGCTAAGATTCAGACAGTTTTTTGAGACCAAAGTATAGCATTTTTATAAACCATATCCAATTATCCAACAATATTGGATTATCAGCATGACACAACTGTTACACCTGATGAAGTTTGCTACAAATGAGAAATCAAATTATTAGAATAAATTAGATAGAGCAGTGGCTCAAGACCCGAGCTCGGTGGCACTAAGCAGCTGCCATGCCTGTCCTCTAATTCCATATCTTTCTAGTTTATACAAGAGAATGTTGCCAGGCCTGACACATAGAGATTCTTATCAACAGCATTAACTATTGTCCTTTGAAATTCACACAGAGCACCTTCAGTACTACGGGTTTCCGTAGAACCGTGCTGAGGGTTACACAGTAGGTTATTGTTGTTCATACATTTTAATAACTGATTTTTAATATTCATTTCAAAAAGCTTGGATATACTACATAACAGGCTAATCGGTCTATAATTTGAATTAAATTGTCATTTTATCCCCCTTTTTATAAGGAGGTATGACAGTGGCCAACTTTAACTGTTGCGGGAAAATCGATCGATCGAGTCCGATAACTGAATAATAAGTCAGCTCACAACTTTATATAGAAGTAATATGCCAAAATAACTCCTTATTGTTATCTACTCATTGGCAAGGTGACATAATCTAATAATGACTTGACCAAGTTAACTACAAGAACGGTCAGAGCTCACCATTGAAGGTATCGTACCATGTTGTTCAGAGAGCAAAGAGCCTGGGATCGTCCCGACAGGTACAGAAAAATTAGAAAAAAAAATCTATATCTGTTGGGATGATTCCAGGCTTTCTATTAATAGTACAGCATAGTACAATGCCTACGGGAACTCTCACCTCACTGGAAAGCTCTGACTGGGCTTACAGAAAACTCTCGGTAGAAGGTAAGAGTACCCCATGGTTATTTCGCCTTCTTGCATTGTTTTATACCATACTTGAGCCAACGAAGTCAAAATAATCCTTTTTTCGCTATCTATTACTCATTTGCAAAGTGAAATAAACTAATAATGACTTGACCAGGTAAACTACAACAATGGTCAGAGCTTCACATTAAGCTGCGAGTACTCAGGTATCGTATTATGCTGTACTTACAGTAAAAAGCCTGGAATCGCCCCGACAGGTGCAGAAAAACTAAAAAAAAAAATCTGTAACTGTTGGGACGATTCCATGCTTTTTACTATTAGTACAGCATAGTACGATGCCAACGGAAAATCCCTTCCTCACTTGGGTGTGTGACCTGAGAGAAAGAACTATCGATGCCTAGTACCTGGCATTCGAGTAAATTTCCGTTTTGAAAATTGGCAGAGGATCGGTGGTACCTCTGGCAGAAAGAATTATCGATGATTAACACCTGTGCAAGTTTTGACTCACATATAGCTATTTACCTCGTACCTGGCAAAATTTTTGTAAAAATGTTAAAGAGTAAAGGTCCGTTTTGAACATTTACTGAAGATCGGTGGTATTCCTGGCAGAAAGCGCTATCAATGGTTAGTACCTGTGCCAATTTTAGCACACCTATAACTGTTTGCCTAGTACCTGGCGTTTGAAAAAAATACCCTTTTGAACATTGACAGAGGATCGGTGGTACCCTTGGCAGAAAATACTATCTATAGTTAACACCTGTGTCAATTTTGACTTACCTATAGCTGTTTGTCTAGTACCTGACAGCATTTTTGTACAAATGTTAAAGAATAAAGCGCCCTTATGAACATTGAAAGAGGTTTGATGGACCTTCTGGCAGAAAGTACTATCGATGGTTAGGACCTATACTAATTTTGATTCACTTGTAGATATTTTTCTAGTACCTGGCAACATTTTTGTAAAAATGTAAAGTACCCCTTTGAACATTAACAGAGAATGGGTGACCCCGGCAGAAAGTACTATCGATGGTTAATACCTGTGTCAATTTCGACTTATCTACAGTTGTTTGTCTAGTATCTGGCAACATGTTTGTAAAAACTTTACGAAGTAAAGGACCCTTTTGAACATTGACAGAGAATCGGTTGTACTCCTGGTACATTTTGACTCACCTCTAGTTTCTAGTATCTGGCAACATTTTTGTAAAAATGTTAGCCTTTTGAACATTGACAGAGGTCTAGTTTAGTATCTGGCAACATTTTTGTAAAAATGTTAACCTTTTAAACATTGACAGAAGAATTGACAGAAAGTACTATCTATGGTTAGTACCTGTGCAAAATTTAACTCACCTATAGCTATTTATCTAGTACCTGACAACATATTTGTAAAAATCTTAAAGAGTAAAGTACCCTTTTGAACATTGACAGAGGATTGGTGGTACTCATGGCGGAAAGTGATGGTAGTTAATAACTGTGCCTATTTTGGCACACCTATAGCTACTTGTCTAGTTCCTGTCAACCTTTGTGTAAAAAATGTTAAACAATAAAATACCCTATATAACACTGACAGAGGATCTTTGATACTTCCGGTAGAAGGTACTATTTATGATTAGTGCTTGTGTTAATTTTGTAAAAATGTTAAAAAGTAAACTACCTTTTTAAACATTGATTGGAAGATGATCGGTGGTACTCCTGGCAAAAAGTACTATCGATGTTTGTAGCCAATTTTGACTTATCTATGGCTGTTTGTCTTAGTAACTGGCAACATTTTTGTAAACATGTTAAAGAGTAAAGTACCATTTTGAGCATTGCCAGAGGATGGGTGGTACTTCTGGCAGAAAGTACTATCGATGGTTAGTACTTGCGCCAATTTTTACTCACGTATAGCTGTTTGTCCAGTACCTGGCAACATTTTTGTAAAAATGTTAAAAAGTAAAGTATCCTTTTGAACACTGACAGAGGACCGGTGGTACGCTTGGCAGAAAGTGCTACCGATGGTTAGTACCTGGGTCAATTTTGGTTCACCTATAGCTGTTAGCCTCGTACCTGGCATCATTTTTGTAAAAATGTAAAGGAGTAAAGTACCCTTTTGAACATTGACAGAGGATCGGTGGTACTCCTAGAAGAAATTATTATCGATGTTTAGTACTTGTGGCACTTTTGACTCAGCTATAGCTGTTTGCCTAGTACCTGGCACCATTTTTGAAAAATGTTAAAGAGTAAAGTACCCTTATGAACATTGAAAAGAGGTCTGATGATCCTTCTGGCAGAAAGTATTATCTATGGTTAGAACCTACACCAATTTTAATTCACTTATAGCTATTTGTCTAGTACCTGGCAACATTTTTGTAAAAAAGAGTAAAGTACCATTTTAAACATTGGCAGAAAGTGCTGTTGATGGTTAGTACCTGTGCCATTTTTGACTCATCTACAGCTGTTTGTCTAGTAGTTGGCCACATTTTTTTAAAAAGTACTATAGATGGTTAGAATCTGATACCTTATATTATATTCTAAGGGAAAATTATAAATGGAGTTTAAGGATAGTTGTAGTTCTTGGCAGAGATTTGTTTTGTATGCGGTGCTTTACTGCAATGAATTGTTTTACTGAATATTATATATGAACCTTATAATTACCAATTAAGAAATCATGGTTCTTGGGATTAGACCGTGTCAAAATGGAATTACTTTCCCTCATTTTGCCTTCGAGTACACGAGGCATCTTCAAGGATCTTTACTTCACGAGATCGGAACACTGAATGAGCTCGGAGAGACCCAGGCCGGCTATTTCTATCTTATAATTCTCTCTTTCTATCTTATAATTACCAATTTAATTTTAGTACTCATAAATTGATAAGCTAATATTTCAGAAAAAAGTTTCTATAAAAAGATATTTAATATTATTACTTATGGCGTGGTCAATTTTAAAAACATACAAATGCTACAGAATGAAATACTTAAGTCCTTTTTTTTGTGACTCACGAATTCTGACGAAAACCCTATATAGAGAATTATATGTCTAAAATTTAAGTAAGTTGAGGTTTAAACAATATAAATTTATAGGCACGTACGCCAAACAACTATTACTATCAGAAACAAAAATTACAAAAGTCATATACTCACGCGAAGCTAACAGTTACTAACCAAATACCCTAAATATAATGGAAACTGGAGGAATCCCCGGATTATTTACGCTGGACGCCAACCAAAACTTAAAATTATTATTCATATAGTGCCATCTATTGAAAAAGTTAGTACAAATATTTCAATAACAGTCGGCAGGTGGCATGGCTAAAACTGATAATTTTAACTTGGAATGACAATTTTTTTATTAAGAATTAATTTAAAAAGAACATCAGAAGAACACCATAAGAAAACATCTGTTTTATGTTGATGTTGATCTGAAGGAATAATCGATGTAAACATCGAAAATTGGAAGCAGAAAAGTCCTGTTTTTTAAACATGGATGTATTGTGAGCATCCCTATAATGGAGAAAATTTTAATAACCTGATAAATATTAATGTCATATGTATTAACGCAAATTTTAAACGAGAACGCTGGATAGTTATTAAGAGTGTAAATATAATTTAAATAATTTATTTAACTTAGATAGCTTAAACAATTTGTATATTTAAATTAATTCCCGTAACTAATCTGTAGATATCAGTTAATCCTATTATAATACTTAACCAAACATAACTCTGATAGTTAATTTACATATTTTTTTATAAAAAATGCAGTATAGAAATATGCAGATTTGCCTCCAAGCGGCAAATAAAAATTCATTTTGGAAGTGTGTAACACCAGAAATGCAATATTTTCTTACTCCTAAGCTAGACTCGGTTACTTTATGTTTTATTTAACACAATTCGCATATTACCAGGAGAGGCCTGTCACATGAGGCAGGTGAGGCAGTGCCTCACCAATAAATTTTGATCATTATATGTGTTAATCGATTATATCATTTATATTACTTCTTATTCACTTCTTTAATCTCAATTTTACATTTTTACTATTTGCAACTATAAGCTTTTGCTTCATGAGAAATCAATAAAATACGGCCCTGTCTTTTACCTTACTCCAATCCAAACGCGCATCGCCAATCGCCATATCGGATGGGTTCTGTGAGTCCATCTCTTTCCTTCTTTGGAAGAGTTATTGTTAGAGGCATGCCTCGCGCTTCCTTGTCTAGCGTATTACTTTACTGCGTATATTATTAAATCGCGGTAATTTCAAAGAGCTAGTTATTCTTGTTAGTAAATATGACACAAATTTAAAAACATTTTTAGAACATGATAATGATAATAAATTAGTTTTTTTCTGGGACGTCTAAAATAATTCAAATTGAATTAATTGATTCAGTTGCTTATGTTGTAAATAAAAAAATTGAGGACGAAATTTCAAATTCTTTGTTTTTTTCCTGGCAACTTTATGAAACCACTGACATAAGTTGCCATTCACAATTATCCGTCATTTTTCGATACGTTATAAATGGTCAACCTGTTGAGCGATTCATGGGATTTTATGACGTAAGTTCTGGGCGTTCTGCGCAAGATTTATTTCAATTGTTATCCACCAAATTCGAAAAATGTGTCTTGTATTTGAAACTAGTGGCTCAAACATATGATGGAGCTTGCGTAATGTCGGGAGACATAAACGGTTTACAGACAGAAAGTAAATCTATAGCATCACAAGCATTGTTTACCCATTGCTATGTACATGTATTTAATTTGGTTTTAAGTAATTCGTGCAGTTCAGTTCATCAGGTTAAAGTATTTTTCTCAACTCTATCATGTTTTTCATCATATTTTTCTAAATCTACAAAGCGGACCCAAGTGTTAGAACAAATTGGAGGAAATCGTATACCTACTAACGTAGCAACTCGTTGGAATTTTACTTCACGCGCAGTTTTGACAGTTAATAACAATAAGGACAAATTACTTGAGACTTTTAATTTTATTATTAATAGTCGCGATTTCGATCAAAAATCAATTAGAGAAGCAGTAGGTTTCAAAATGCTTTTAGAGGATGCTCAAAACATATTTTTTTAGAAACATTTGAATTAATTTTTCACCAAACCGATATTGTTTTTTCTATTTTACAAAATAGATTTAGAGATGTTGTTAAAACAAGAAATTTATTACAGACTACTCTAACTAAAATTCGTGAGTTTAGGAGTACTTATTTTGATTCAAATTATGAAAAACTGGATGTCGGCGCTTTACACTCGAAACGTCGTAAAGGATTTGAATTGTCGGATAAAACTCAACAGTTAAGGCACATTTTTTTTTTGAAATTCTTAATATTATAGCGAATCAAATAGAGGTTAGGTTTTCTGACATAGAAAAACTACATTTCTTTGATCTCCTAAATATTTCAAAATTCTCCATTTTTGCAAAATATATTAATATATTTGATATAAATCAACTAAAAAGCGAATTAATCGTTTTATACGGGAACGATATGATAGAAAGTTGCACAAACCCCTATGAAATGTTGACCTTTTTTCATGATGATGATTTAAAACTTTGTGCGCCAGAACTTTTTAAATTATTATGTATTGCTATTGTTTTGCCAGTGACAACCGCGTCAACAGAAGAAGTTTCTCCGCGCTGAAAAGAATTAAAAATTATATTAGAAATACTACTGGACAGGCGCGACTAAGTAATATGGCAAAAATCTCAATTGAAAAAGAATTTATAAAATCACAGGATAAGAACGTCTTCATAGAGGAAGTAATAGATCATTTTGCTGAACAGAAGAATCGCAGTATTCCTTTAATTTATAAAAAAACTTTAATTTTTAGAACTCGCGTTTTTCCTTTAGAATTAACTTTTTTTCACATTTTTAGAATATAGGTATACTTTATTTTACGCCGTGGTGATTTTTTTTAAAGTATATTTTGTGAATTTTTTACAAAGTTATTGCTATTATTTTGAAAATTTATATTTATATATTTAACGGCTTTATCCTTCGATTAACCCTTTTCTCTCTACTCCCACCCTACTGGATAGGTGAGTAATAGGTACAAAATTTTATAAATTTAACAATTTAAATTAGTAATAATATTTTTTCAAAATTTATTATGCAATTGACGAAGTAGAGTGGTCACTATAGTAACTTAAAAATCTAACCATATTAAAAATTACTAATGTAACTTACAAGTAAGTGGTTTTACATTGTTCAATATTAAATCAAAATGTCGGAAACTGTAACACTCTATACTATGTCTGTGGACTACAGCGTGTCAACAAAACCGACACCAACTCTTCCAAACGTTTTGTATTTCATTAATAAAGGCCCGTAGGACGATATGACTTATTTTGTTATTTATAAATGGTTGAGAGCAGTGGCGTATTTAGAATGCATTACTAGGGGGGGAGGCAACCATTTACATTTGCCAAATAAAAAAGGTCATTGCTTTTTCTTTATTAACACTAATATAACATAACAACAAAAAAAGTTTACACTTATATAATTGTGGTAATGCCTTATAAATTAATGTTAACTCTCAAACATTTAGCTTGAGTTGAAAGCTTTGGGGGGCGGAAGCATTTGCCCCCTTTGCCCCCTCCCCCTATATACTCTACTGGTTGGGAGCGTTATTACTTTATTTGGGCTGAAGCTTATCCCCAAAAAACAAAATCTTATGACTCAAATTATAGGTATTTATAAATATATGCTTCCACAAAAAATCCAGTTTGGTCGGAGTTCAAAAGTTCGAAGTAATTTTGTATATTTGTATATGTCATTTTACGGGGATAATATAGCAATCAGTTGGATTATGTCCGGTACATTTTCACTTTAGAAACAACAAAAAATACTGTAAGTTTAAGTAAGCAATTTATATGTAACAGAAAATACACTGAGCATTATATAAACCCACCTTTAGAACAACGTCTCCCGAAAGCTCCAGGACTTCATAAAGTGCCTCAAACATTTTATATAGAACCCTATATTTTAAAAACTGGTTATTGAGGTGAGTTGATTTTTGGACATATAATTAAGAAGATTTAACTCACCAAAATTTCATAAAAATTAGCAAGACACGAAAATTCGTTATAGTAGTGTGCGGGGTAGTTATTCATCATTAGACTGTATTGTTATTTTTGCGAAAAATTTTTTATTTATGAATGTTTATATTATAAGTCGGGTAAAAGCAAAAAATGTATTTTCTCTTACTTACTGATTAAAATGAATAAGACATTAAATTGAAAAAATCTTGATAAGGGACTAACAGTTTCCTATAATAAAAATAGGTATAATATGCATTACGACTTACCAATAACCAACCGACACAAAAAACCGTCACCCACAAGTTTATAATCCGCCAGTTTAGGTTCAAAACTTTGTCTGACCTCAGTTCAAATTATACTAATTATTTTAAGCAATGTAGACCTTCTAGTTCTTAACAAAAAATTAGATATGTAAAACTATGCACTTTACTATACACTTTAATTGGTTGATAAATAATTTACTTATAGAATGGCTCACTTATGAGTTTACAGTAATCAGCGTCGAGTGAGCCGCATCTATGACAATTTAAAAGTTTGTTTGAGACAGGTGGGCTTGCTTAAGTGGAAAGTATTATTGATAAGAATGATAACCTCTAGGGAACTTGTTAACTAGACTTGGGATTAAAACGTTTGTTTCTATATTGTGATTTTAAAATGTTCTAATATAAAGTGTCTATTTCCTTTAGAGGATCAAAATTCGCGGTTGAAAAACATTAGTGCTAATAAAGAAAATATGGAAATAAAAAGTAAAGGAAAAAGAAAAGGGTATACAACTTTAGTTCTTACATAAGCCCCACTGAACAAAATATTTTAATTTCCACTTTTTATAACAGTCCACATATTATATTATTATTATGATGGAAAAGCGAAGTATTATTTTGTAAGCGAAAATGTTCGAAAAATATAATTTGGATTTTCCGACGTTTTATGTAACAACATATGTGTCTCAAAAAGAATGTCTTTATCCATAAGTGTACTACCACAATTTGAATCCAGGTCATTGTCTCGTGGGGATTAGGTTTTAAAAGAAATGGGCTGAGATATTGGATATGTTTTAAGAGGCATAAAATTAAAAAAAAAATAACGCAAAAAAGAGATATCAGCCAAATTGAATATATAAATATTTTGGACATTTGCCGTCGGCTTGTTCCATATAAAATTACGTCTCTGTTTTTTCTGTCGTTCGAGCTAATCATTTCGTTCCGCCCTTTCACTCCCCGTCTCGTAGTGCAACTAGGCGCGTCGGCGCCGCTTCGTCTAGTCCCTGCTTAACTTTATAGGGACCTTTCTTTACTACGCTTTGTTTTTCATGTCGAATTACGTTCTGTTCTCGTTTCTCCTAGTTGACTAAAAAATCCGTGTCATTATTAGTCTTATTCTTTTCAGACATTATTATTAATGTCAGATAATTTTCAACCTTGATGAGGCCGCGCGGCCTGATCTTCAAAGCTGCGTGGCTAAATTTTGGCAGTCCTACGTGGTTCCTATAAGTCGCTGTGTCTACCTTCCGTGCGGCTCGCATTTACAGCGTCGGTCATCGGATGTTAAGAAGCGCTGCTTCAAATATTATATATATATATATATATATATATATATATATATATATATATATATATATATATATATATATATATATATATATATATATATATATATATATATAGTCATTATTAATATTTAAATTGGCGCCATCTATATCTTAGTGATTAAACTTTACTCCTATTAATTAAACACAGGCCTCGGCCACCCACGCTTTTTTTGACCTAGTCCAGATTACTATCAATTCAGATAATATGTATAGGTCAGTGACGGCTCATACTCTAAAATTTTGGGTCGGCCGAGGCTCAAGGCCAATCAAGGGCGGTTTTACGGTGAGGGGTAATTAGGTAATTACCCCTCCTCCCCAGACCGGTCAAACATTATGTGCAATTTACATATTTTTACGTGAAAATTACGATTTCAGTTTAAATCGTAATTTCGGCTAGGAAACATCAAAGCATAAGAGCGACCTGTTGGATGTAACTATTTATTAGAGGCTGTTTTTTTTACTTATGCCACAAGTATGATAAAAAATATGAGTATTTATGTTGTTCTCATACCTTTTGCAATAAAATATATTAACAAACTTTTTTTTAAAACAAAGTTTCCTAAAATCGCCCTTTAGATCAATGTGGTGTTAGTTGGTGCTGCGTCCAAATATTGTCAAATACTAGTCTTATTATTTTCCTTTTATTTCTTCAATGTTAACTAGGTAGGCATCAACCTATATATAGCAGATCTAGCCTAGATTATACATTTAATATATAAGAAAAAAATGTTAGTAAAACGCTCTAAAGTCAATTTAATTTTTTGATATTTTAATGTATCTTGCCTCAAAAGGAAAATAAAATAGATGCCAAAGTTAGAGCTATATACACAACCAGAAATTATATATTGTCCAGCAAGAACCACGATGCGGCCGGCCGAATAATAAAACAAATTGCAAATGATATTTTAAAATAATCACTTTTCGTCACCACATTTAAACCTGTAACATGGAGTGAAAATTACTAATATAATATATTAACCATCATTAGTCATGACTAATGTAAAGAACTGACAAATTAATTTAAAAATAAGTAGTATTATTTAATAATAATTATAATTAATACCTGAAAAATGGTAGTATTCAATTGGAAGAAATTCCGGAGGTACGGTCACATCAAGACGGGCCGGTGTTGGATGATATAAGCTACGACGAACGTTATAGCATGAGGATGTATGCGAACGAACTACGTACCGCGTGAATTAGTAGCTGAAGTTTAGCATGTGAGAGGATGGAATCGGGTGGCCGCACAGTCTATAATAAATATATTAGAATATCTGTGGATGGTGGCCCACGGACTGTTGTTAACGGCGTTATTTGTACTACTTTTTTAAAAAGAGAATTTTCCCTCAACATTTTCTGGTACGGCCCGGCTGACCATGCCGCCCCAGAGGAGCCGTCACTGGTATCGGTGAACTGTTGATATTATGTAACATGCACATAATTAATTAAGTTATACTTCAGTATCCCTATTGCTTCTATTCCCACTTGGTTTTTGTGGAATAGATTAGCCACTGTGCGAATCAATGCGATTGATTTTGTATCCTATAATTTGTCAGCATGTCAAAATCGTCGACGATACGAATGTTTGTGAAGCTCTCCCTTTAAATAGGTTACTTATACCCGTCTCCTTTTTCGACTGTCCTTTTTTATGATATCAATTCTTTGCTCAAAGGGTGCCGATGTCATGTAAGCTTATGTACCAAAAACCGAGGTTAGGTTATTCGGTCAGTGAAGTTATCAGAAATTAAATTGAAAGAAATAGAGAAAAAGTGGAGAATTAAACGGATTTGAGGTTTAGTGACGCCATCGCGTGGCTGGTCGTTTCTGTTTAATTTTTACTGATGATTTGATCCGGCAAGTTAAAAATATTACTAATTTATATTCTTTATGTTATCGTAATCGTGTTATCCAGCCATTGAACCTATTGATTGACCTACGTAATACTAATACCAGACAACATGCACAGGTGAGATCTAAAAAACTTTATCTCTTTTATATTTGTATTAACACGAAAAAGAGTATCATATTTCTGATTCAAAATTTACATTAAATTCTTATTGTTGGTAAATAAGTTACGTAAAATTTATATCAGAGGCTTCTATCACTTTTTGGTGCATGCATTTACATAATACTTATATCGATGTAACATCCGTCTTTACTGGGTAGTGTAGGGTTCTACCGTTTTCAACCCTCGGACAGATATGTTCTCACTTATTTCTTAATACCACGGATTAATATTTTTGGCACTAGACAGGATCAGCGTAAGACACCTTAATATTTTATCTGTTTACAGGTGCCTGGATAAATCTTAAGTCTTAAATATGAAGCAGGCGCCTTAAATTCAAATGTAAACCACTAAGAGGCTATCCGTTGCAGCTCAAAAGGAGGCAAGCAGCGCTTCTTAACATCCCACGACCGACACTGAAAATGCGAGCCGCACGGAAGGTAGACACAGCGGCTTATAGGAACCACATAGGACTGCCAAAATCAAGGTTGAAAACTATCTGAAATTAATAATAATGTCTGAAAAGAATAAGACTAATAATGACACGGATTCTTTAGGTAACTATGAGAAACGAGAACCGAACGTAATTCGACATGAAAAACAAAGCGTAGTAAAGAAAGGTCCCAATAAAGTTAAGCAGGAACTAGACAAAGCGGCGCCGACGCGCCTAGTTGCACTACGAGATGGGGAGTGAAAGGGCGGAACGAAATGATTAGACGACAGAAAAAACACGTAAATTTTTTCTGTCGTAAAGACGTAATTTTATATGGAACAAGCCGACGGCAAATGTCTTAAATACTTATATATTCAATTTGACTGATATCTCTTTTTTGCGTTATTTTCTTTATTTTATACCTCTTAAAACATATCCAAGATCTAAGCCCATTTCTTTTAAAACCTAATCCCCACGAGACAGTGACCTGGACTCAAATTGTGGTTGTACATTTGGGGATAAATTTCTGACTGGAAGATGTCACCTGAATCATCGTGCTCAGATCATAGACACATCCGGTTTGATATTATAGTAGGCCCCAGGCCTGAGGTTAAATATCGTCACGCAAGAAGCACAGATTGAAACGGCTATAAAATGTCTCTACAATCCAATCTCTGCTACGCGTCTACCTCAATCAATAATCGTGACAACTAGAGTTTGTGACGGACCAAATCACAACCGCCATAATCTCATCAAATCACGAAAACTGTCCACTGAAGGTTAAAAAAGACAATAGAAATACACCTTGGTGGAATAATAACCTGAATAAGTTAAGGAAAGAAGTTCGTAGACTGTTCAGTCGAGGTAAAATATCAGGTGAATGGGACCAATATAGAACTTCTTTAACAAACTACAATAAAGCAATCAGGAAAGCCAAAACAGAGTCTTGGGAAAGGTTCTGTGAGGGTATATCAGATATACCCACCAGTGCCAGAGTCCACAAGATTCTGTCCAGGGAGCCTGTTCAGGAACTGGGATCGCTAAAACGGCCAGATGAAACCTTTACAGGCTCTAGGAAAGAAACTTTGGAGCTTTTAGCACTAAATCACTTCCCAGGTAGCCTGATAATGGATAGTCGGTCAACTTTCCATTTCGTAGGTCGACACAAACGACCTCACAGAGATGATTGGCTGACTGCCAACAAAATAATTACAGTAAGAGATTGTTCTTCTTGTTGAGAGCATAAAAAAACTCTTTAGAAAACAAGGAGATTGCAGTTGCTGCATTCTTAGATATCGAGGGAGCATTTAACTGGATACAGACAATGCTTGAAAACAGGAAAATAGCAACATCTTTACGGGACGAGACAGTGAGCTTTAGAGCTGCTAGAGGGTGTCCACAGGGAGGAGTGTTATCGCCCTTGCTGTGGTCACTACTGGTGGACAATCTGCTGGCTGTGGGAGGTTGATCTGCAGGCATATGCCGATGATCTAGTCATCATAGTAAAAGGAAAGGCTGAAGAGGAAATCTCAGCAACCCTTCAGGAAGTACTGAACCCCACACTAACATGGTGTGAGAGGGAAGAGATGTCTATCAACCCTAAAAAATGGTACTAGTCCCCTTCACTAAGGAAAGGAATCTGGAGAGACTTCAACCACCTTCCTTAAGGGGACAGGTGATACCATTTTCAGCTGAAGTGAAATATTTGAGAATTATCCTGGATAAAACGCTGAACTGGAATGCTCGTCTGAATAAAATAGTTCAGTAAGCTAAACTATCCCTGTGGACCTGCCGTAAAATCTGCGGAAATTCATGGGGTATGAGACCGAAAACAGCTATATTGGCTGTACCTAACGGTCATAAGACCACTGATAGCCTATGGCTCTGTAGCCTGATGGAGCAAGGGACAACAAAGTGTTGCCCAAGCCAAACTGAGTGGACTGCAGAGACAGGCTTGCCTGTCAATTACAGGAGCGATTCGCTCCACTCCGACAGAGGCCACGGAGCTCCTTTTGAAACTTCCACTACTCCACCTATATGTGGAAGGAGATAATATACAGACTACATCATGTTACCAACAGCATGGTGGATAGCACGAGTCACATGAAATCATCCAACATGCTGAAAGTTGTGACAAAACACTACATGTTGGGAATGCCATCGGACCTGCTACCAAAAACTGTTAGTGCACAGCAACCCAACTCCGTGATCTTCTTAGGGAGAGAAAAGTGGGATCAGAATAAATCTGATCTACTTAAAGGAGAGCTGTGCCTCTTCACGGACGGCTCCAAAACCAATAAAGGTGTAGGAACTGGAATAAATGGGGTAAGACCGAAGATTGATCTGTCAGTAAGTCTGGGAAATAACACCTCAATATTCCAAGCAGAAGTCCATGCTATCGAATTGTGTGTTAGAATGTTGCAGGATCAACAAACAACACATAAAACGATAAAAATATTCTCGGATAGTCAAGCGGCCCTTAAAGCACTTGAAGCCAGTCATTGTACATCCAAAACTGTCAAAGGCCAAAAGGCACTTGCTGGCCTGGGGAGCCACAAAAAAATCGCTCTTATCTGGATACCAGGACATGCAGGTTTGGAGGGAAATGAGTCTGCGGGCCTTCTAGCAAAGAAAGGAGCAGAGACGAGATTCGTGGGACCTGAACCAGCTTTAGGAGTATCCCAAGAAACGGCCAGGCGCACAATTTTGGACCTGGTTGAGCAAAAAGCTAATCTCTATTGGCTTGGACTGCCAGGCCTGTCTCATGCAAAGGCATTTATCCACCTTCCTATGAAGAAGAGGATAACAGAAAGTCTGTTAAATATGAACAGAATTAAGCTCAAAATAGCAGTAGACCTATACACTGGCCATTGTGGTCTAAGACATCACATTCACAGGATGGGGCTTGAAAACGAATCCGAGTGCCACCTATGTATGGAGGATGACGAGACAGCCAGACATGTGCTATGTGAATGCCCCGCAGCTGCCAGGATCAGGTTCTCTATTTTCGGTAGAGATATCCTGCTGCCCGAGGACTTGAATAATACCTCCACAAAGGCAATAATAAGACCCATTGAGGACT
Source organism: Kuschelorhynchus macadamiae (assembly GCA_030620095.1). Classification (NCBI taxonomy): domain Eukaryota; kingdom Metazoa; phylum Arthropoda; class Insecta; order Coleoptera; family Curculionidae; genus Kuschelorhynchus; species Kuschelorhynchus macadamiae. Next base: position 40,659 of record JAUTXW010002606.1, read on the forward strand.
CAGAGTTGCTCGGGAAGTGTAAACATAGGTGTGAGCCATAATAGACCACAGAGGCGCAGTGGAGGGTCGGTTTGATCCTCTCACTTTTAACCTGACCTAACCTAACCTAATCCTCCAATTTGCAAATTATTGCAAATTCTTCTTAGGATTAAGGGCAGCACCCTGGATCTAACATAACTGCATAACATGCACGGAAGTGTCATTTATATATATATATATATATATATATATATATATATATATATATATATATATATATATGTTGATTCTTATTCCTTAGTCTTAGTCTTAGTCTTAGAAAAAAGGCTACACAAATCGTACGATAGAGAAAGCTATTAATGCACAGGGTTCCCGAACAACGAACAACAAAAATTGTGAACCGGGAAAGCAATAAGAAGTGTTACCATATGTAAAAGGCACAACAGACAGAATCGGAAGAATTCTAAGGACACACAACATACAAACAATACACAAGCCACAAACAACTATAGGTAAACTATATGTAAACCTAAAAGATAAAAACAAACTGGAAAACCACGGAGTATACAGCATTCCGTGCCAGGACTGTGAAAAGATGTACGTGGGGCAAACTAACAAGCGACTATCAGCAAGAGTGAAAGAGCATAAACTTAGCATCAGAAATAAACAAACAACCTCAACTTTATTCCTACATTATCAGGAAACCGGCCATAAAATAAATTTCGATGGGTGTAGGGAGATTGCCAATATAGAACATTATAAGGCCAGAATAATCCGAGAAGCCATTAAAACTACCAACAGTATGGAAGACAATAATCGACAAATCCTAAATCGCCAAAACTCAGGCGCAATTAGCTCAACAACAACAGCACCATCCCGAAAACATAACATAATAAAGACCAACGGCCGCGCAGATATAACCTTTGGCCCCAGGTGGGAGTATAAAAGGAAGCGTGCGTCGTAGTCACCAACACTTCAGTCTCTATTCGGACGCGAGAAAGAAAGCTCCGAAAATGCCAAATGTGATTTTGGCGAAACGTCAGCAAAACTGTTCTTTTCAGAAAGAGAGTAGTGAACGGATGTACACCCGGAATGAAAACACTGTTGTTGTTGCGCTAATTCCGCTTGAATTGTTGTGATTTTAGATTTGTCGATTATTATCCTCCATACCGCTAGTTTTACAGATTCGTCCCTTTCATTTAAATCATCTTGTTTTTCAAATTCTTTTTTTTCAATTCTTCTTGAATTATTCTGGTCATAAAGCTCTATAGTGGCAATCTCCCTACACCCATCGAAATTAATTTTGTGGCCGGTTTCCTGGTGGTATAGGAATAGGGCCGAGGTGGTATGATTCTGACTCTGAGTTTATGCTCTTCTACTCTTGCTGATATTCGTCTGTTAGTTTGCCCCATGTACAACTTTTCACAATGTTAACATGGAATGCTGTGTAGTGTATTATTTATATGTTTTTTTTTTCTAAGAATTCTTTCAATTTTCTCTGTTGGGCTCGTAATAAGTTAAAGCAATTTGCCCTATCTTGTTTGTGTTCCTAAAAAGCAACTTTTCATACCAATTTCGACTGTATATCATATGACCCCTGTTTTCCCGTCGCCGTCGTCCTGCCTAATTGAAGTCATGATTGAGTAACAAAGGCCGTGTAAAAGTAACGCTAGGCGGTAAATATGCTCTCGTCGCACGATCTGTTTTGATTTTATAGTAGTGCACTTAAAAGTAATTGGGCTCTGAATGCTTCTAAAAATCGTAGGTATTGGTAAAATAAATAAACTAGAAACAATAATTTGGAATAATAACCATTATGCGACCGGGAGAAATTTATAAGTGATCGTTTGATAACAAGCTGTTCTACAACTTTCCACAAACTATAGAAACATGGACATAATAATTATTAATTTTTTCTAGCTTTGTCTAGCCTGCATTCTTTCTTTTTTTTTTATTTCAAAAAAAACTGAGCCTCAACTTGGGGTTTTACCTTATACCCTTCTAGCATAAGAAAAATCTTTTATAAAACTGCTAATACGGTTCTTTGCGAGATATCAAAAACGGCCTCAAATCGCCCAATGCAACGACCAGCCACTCATTTTACGCTGCTGATCCTCTTATGCTAGCCACTTAACTGACCGGTATGATGATTAATCCTGTACGAAAATGACAGCATAGCATTCTCAGTCTCATATTTCTATAGCTTAAATTTTTCTTCGATAAACTCATTACAAATTGCATCAAAATTAAGTCCCCAAAGTAGTTTATTTAAAATAAAAATTGAAACACAAATTGTGAAAATATTCATTACATTTTACACGAATACGGATATAATAATGACGTAAACAAAGTTACTTATTCTGCCTTCGATGTTATTACCATATAAAAATGACTACAGCAAAATTACATATAAATGATGTAAACAACACTTAAAGTTTGTTATATAAATAATATGATCGTCACGATAGGCTAAGATTAACTGTTGTTGAAATAAGAAAAGTATGCAAACTTGTAAAGCATGGAGCAGAAAATTTGTTTAAACACCTCACCTCATTCTGCCAAAAATGTATACACTAAAGAAAAATCACAGGAGAATGGAGTACCTCCCTGCTTCGCAGATAAACAAATGATGATAGTATAAAATTATGAAGACCTGGAATACATGAGCAGAAAGCTAATAATGGGGTACATGTGTATTGTAGGATAGAACAAAATCCTTACCATAGTCTTATATTTCTTAAAACTAACATCTCTCTGCGCTCGACTATCAATTTTTACCTCTTAATAGTTATATTTCTTAAAACTAACTTCTATGCTCAGATGTCTTAACAACTAAGTTGTCATAGTTTTAGACAGATAGATACGCTGTATAAATACTTTCTTAAGATTCTGAGCAAAGTAAAGTGTACGTATGTTATGAATACTTGCATGTCACGATAGAAGTTAAGCTACCATCAGATAAATCATAGTTGTCTTGGGTATTATAATGTAGTTCTTAAGGGTATTTCATCATACTTATTTCGCTCTAAATATGTACCTAATCTCCATTGACAAGATAAAGCTAAATAAGAGTAAACAACTTACTAAGTAAGTAACTAATATTAAATAATGCAAGAATCGCCGCGCTCAGAGCGCTTTTTGGACAGAATTTAGTAAGTTCAAGTCATTCGAAAAGTCAACGTGTATAGCACCGAAGCCATCGATAAGGAATTTTTCCTTCAATGGGGATGCACGCCGGAGCTTCTATCTGAAATTTTGCATTGCACTTAGCTCTAAAATAGGATTTTTGCTCGTGTGATTCACCAAATGGTCCTACGTTATACTAACCATGTATGCTTACAGCTTGCAGGGGCAATCGGAAGAACAGAAGATAAACTGGTGCTCTAAATTATCGTGTAGAATAATAGAACCACAGGCAAGCGGTCAGAGTCTTGGCTTTTTGCAATCCCATTCGAAGCTATTAGTTAAAACTTTGTGCTTAATAATTATTTTGGCGAAATCTTACAAGTGTTTGTTATTTTATTTAAAGTAATCCGGTAGTGCATTTAAATCCCTTGAACTGTTTGAAAATTTCTGAGCTTCCATTTCTTAGCCTTCAGCAGTGATGACTTTAACATTTTAAATTTGTTTTTTCAAAAAGTGAACTTACTCATAATCTTGAAAGTTAATAATTTTTTCCAATTAAACATTGAACTATTGAAACATTTAATAACTTATTTGAACACTTAAACATTTTTGTAAGTGACTTGTGTTATATTATAATATGAATTAATTTTTGATAAATTGCTTATTTGACTTACTCACCACAACCCTATAAAGGCAATATTAGTGTTATCTGATAAAGTCTCTCCAAGTTCGCGACCCTTTTATTTATTAATAGCTTAATGATATTGTTGCTTTTAAATAAATAACTTTTGCTAATTTTTAAAGTGTCATTAAAACTAAACGAATTTTGTTTTCCAATTTTGACTAAACATTTGTCTAATACTGCGAGATATATATATATATATATATATATATATATATATATATATATATATATATATATAATTTAACATGATACCTTTTCATTTACTGTTATTTGGTGTAAAGTGCTTTGTCTCACATATTAGTATTTGTTATTAACAATTCTAACAAGCTCCAAATCTACCTTAATTGAGTCGAGCTTTTTCCTAATCATGACATATCGAAACTGTGACTAATAAAGGTTCTCTCCTTGATTGGATGGTTCCTAAATTTATCAGATAATTATTAATACTAAATTGTTTATAACAAATGCGATGTGCGTCGTAGTGGTTAGTCTGTAATTGTTAATTGTAACTAATCAAAAGAATTATTTGATAACTTCCGAAGAGGAGGTTATAATTTTATAACGTTGACGAAAAGAGGAATATTTCCCACCAAAAAACAACAATAAAAGTAAAAATACAAAAAGATCGATAGTACAAATGTTAAGATTTTAAAGAAAAGTTTATTTTTTAATCGTTTTGTAAAACTTGTCAATAAAAGTTGTATTGTTGTCCTCAGGACATTTAGTTGTAAACAGTGTACTTAGCGCAAATTGTTTGTTCCTAAGTTTTCTTTTGGCTTTCAAAGACAGTAAATTAGAGTATACTCAATTGAACAAACTTTGGATCAAAAAACTGTGAAGTGAATAATTGATTTAGTCAACAAAAACTAAACTGCAGGTCCCTTGAAAGATTTCACGCCAAGCTTTCAGAAAGTAAGCCACTTTTGTCGGTGTTAACAAACATTTGTAAATTAGTGATAAAAATGTATTCATCCGGCGTCCACGTTAGTAAGGTGAACTGAACGTAGTTAGAAATGTAAATTAGAATTGTATTTTACCAAAATAAATCATTGAAATAAACTGACTTACTTTCCCCCATAATAGTTGTTTCACAGTTGTGAAATTTGGTAAAAATAAAAATGATTATTAAATAGCATATTTGGGCAGAGACCACCTTCAAGCTCTGTTTTCCAATAAATATGGCTAAATTCACGCCCGGCGACTTTTCTTCCCCCTTTGAGTCCATGGGACTCCCAATTTTCTTTGAGATGGGTGCCCACTTTCCAGAGGGCAGCCGGGTAAATAGTGGCGGGACCTCAACTAATCCTTCGGGGTTAGGCCTAATAAATAATACCCTTTTAAAAAGTATAAAAAACCTACCTTATGAAGGTAAGAACATAAAAACAAAAAGTAATAGCTTAATAGAAATAGCCAATGGCTACTCCCAAAACGAAAATTTAAAAAATCATGCTGACACTTCATGAAGGCCCGAATTGGAGCCTTTACATGCTGAAATTGGCCCTATCAATTTGCCTAATTTGCTAACCATTAAAAACTCTCAAATTTCCGAAAAAACCGACGTTTCAGTTGGGTATTCTCACCATCATACGGTGCAATTGCACGAGAATATATATGTAGAAAAAACTAACCCATATACCGTAACGTAACTAACCAAACAGAAAATATTAATACTCCTTTCTCGGAGTCACATGTAACCTAGAGGCACATTCTTCATCTCCTAAAGGTCTTACAAAAATTTCGTGCCATAATTTTAACCAACAAACCAAAAAATCTTATTTTCAAAATCTAACAAAAAAAATTTTCAAAGTTTCAATTATATAACACACCGTCCATCATCAGAACGCTTCTCCTAAGTGTAAAAATTGTTATTTTTTTGTGATAACGTTAATATGCTAAACAGTGATGTCTAGTTTCGTTTGCAGCTTGCGTTCAATCGACAGATATGACACTTTGACACCCAATTGACAGAATATATGCCCTGGTACCTCTAAAATAGACCGCAATGATTCAGCCGCTCAAATTACTTCAGAAACAGTTATCTTCCCTTTTGTATAATTAATTTTTTCTTAACCCCGAACCCTTTATTCCCGAAAATTAAACTGATACAAGTACTCTTCTATATGCGCTGTTATCTATAAACTACACCGCAAAGATTCAGCCGCTCTAATTTCGCCAGAACCAGTCACCTAAGCTTTTAGGTTTTTTTTTTGTCTTAACACCGTACTTTTTGTCCCCAAAAACTAAATTGACAGAAATACTTTTCTATTTGCCCTGGTATCTCTAAACTAGGCCGTAATGTTTCAGCCGCTCCAGTTACCCCTTAATTAAATTATTTTAGTTTTAGGTTTTTAATTCCTAAATTGTCGATGTATTTTTAAAAACATTTTATAAATTTAACATTTAACGAATCAAGATAAAAGTTTGCAATTTTGGGATTATACTAAAGATAATACGAGGAATAAATCACGCTTAAAAAAAACATATCATTTGATTTCAAAAAAAATGTTTTTATATATATATATATATATATATATATATATATATATATATATATATAGGTATTTTGGTCCTAGTTATTTATTTTCAAACGTTTTGGCAAGTTTTTGCCTTCATCAGTGTTTCTAAGAAGGTAATCTCCGGCACCATAATAAAACAACATTCATAAACAAACTTTCTGGCACAGTATGCGACATTTAGTTTTCAAACATTACATATATTAATTTATATTCAAAAAAAAAAAAAAATATATATATATATATATATATATATATATATATATATATATATATATATATATATATATATATATATATATATATACATTTTTCTTTTTTTTTTCTTTAACCATATATAAATATTTTGTTAATTATTTTCTTGGGCATAGGTTATCTCATTGAGAAGTAAAACTATAATTTAATCGACGTTTCGCTCGTTATATTTCATTCGTTACACATGACATGTTTCCAAGGTACGTACTCTGTATAATATTAATGTTGTTTTAAATGTATTTTTGTGTTCATGATCATAGTTTCTTTTAAATGTAATGTTTTTTTGAGTGATGTTTTTTCAATAATGTTTTAACCAATTTAAATACTAACTATACATGTTTTTATTGTAGAAAATAAAATATCTCGAAAAAGCTCAATATAACGAGCGAAACGTCGATTAAATTATAGTTTTACTTCTCAATGAGTTAACCTATGCCCAAGAAAATAGTTAACAATATATATATATATATATATATATATATATATATATATATATATATATATATATATATATATATATATATATATATATATATATATATATATATATATATATATATATATATATATATATATATATATATATATATATATATATATATATATATATATGTGTGTGTTTTCATTCCGGGTGTACATCCGTTCACTACTGTCGTTCGTACTGTTCGTCTCTATTCGGACGCGAGAAAGAAAGCTTCGAAAATGCCAAATGTGATTTTGGCGAAATGTCAGCAAAACTGTTCTTTTCAGAACGACAGTAGTGAACGGATGTACACCCGGAATGAAAACACATTGTATTTTTCCATCCGTGAAGGAGTAAAAATTAACATATATATATATGTATATATATTTATATTTATTTTCTTAACTTCGTACCCCTTGTCACCAAAAACTATAAGCCTATAGGGTGTGTCTGTATTAAGTATTTTATGCTATAATTTAAGTATTACTTAACTTTGTAAATTATAACCTATAAATTTTGGGTGTGTCGTAATATGGTACAACTTAAAAGGCGTTCCCTAATTCTGACACGGTGTGTCAGAATTTGGTGCTAAACAGGAAATATGTTTGTCTCAGTTTTATGTATTATTTCTTTTGCTCAAAATTTATACAATTTAACCTCTAAACCTTGCAACCTAATTCTGACAGGGGGTGTCACATTTAGGAAATTAGGTGTCAGGTTTAAGAGCAATGATGCTATTAGGACATTTCTTGTTTGTTGTAGTACATAAGGATGGCGGAAAGGAAAAAAAATCGCCAATATGATCCTAATATGTTAAAATTGGCACTAGAATCTATAGCAAACGGTATGCCCGTAAAAACTGCGCGAGTAAAACTTTTAACATTCCGAAAACTACTTTGCATTACAAGAAAACCGGAAAATATCCTGTGGATTGTTCACCAGGTGCTCCTACAGTTTTAACGTCAGAAGAAGAGTCAACATTAGTGAAATGGATAATTCACGTAGCGAAAATGGGATTTCCAGTCAGTAAGGACCATTTGCTGGATAGTGTGGCAATGCTGCTTAAGAAGAAAAATCAGCCAAACCCCTTTCGTGAAAATAGACCTGGCAGACATTGGTACGAATCATTTTACGTCGTAACCCTGAAATTTCCAATAGAATTTCTCAGAACGTAATAAATTCACGTGCGGCGGTAACTGAACATGCAATAAGAAACTGGTTCTTAGAAATAGAAAACTATTTTCAACAAAACAATTTACAAGATGTATCTTCCGATCCCCGAAAAGTTTTTAACGCAGATGAGTCTGCGTTTTTTTATGTCCAAAAGGAAAGAAGGTTGTAGCACTAAAGGTTAGCACAACTGTTTATAAGCCACACAAACAGCGATGAAAAAGAATGCATTACAGTTTTGGCAACAGGCAAGTATCGTTTCTGAATGGTGTGTGTGTCAATAAATTGAGCATCCTATTAACTCGCTTAATTGTAATAAATTTAAAATAAATTATATAACAGCAAACAAATGTGAACATCGGGAATATGTTAAAATGCATACTGTTTTGGTTTTTTAAATGCAATATCCTGTATATTATTTAATTTTTTTGATTCTACGTAAAATTGTCTACATATTTCGTACGGTTGGAAAAAGACAACCGAGCAATTTAAAATCGATAATTACAGAAAAAAACTAAGAAATGAAAATTTTGCTCCTCTCTTGGATACAGTTATTCGAGAAACTTTACATCAAAAAATGTTAAAAAACGCTTTTAAGACATGTGGCCTCTGTCCATTTAATCCAAATGCGATTAATTTTGATAAACTGATAACTACTCCTTTAGGCCAACATAGAAGCAACATAGTTAAAGATCATTTAGAAAAGAGATGTGATTTTAATTATGAGCAGGTACAATTAATTGAAGAAATAATTGGTAAGGAAAAGATAGTAAACTTCAGAAATAGTCAGGAAACTAACAATAATTGGAATGGAGGAGAATTGGATTTTGGTGCCTTTGGAGTAAACATTTAAACAACCGGGATAACGAAAATAAATATAAAGCCATTATGGGAGTAGAAGAAGAGGAAGACTACTCTTACCTAGACGATGATAGTTTACTGGCAGAAGCAAAACGCATTGAAGAGGCCTTAAATACAGAACAACCCTGTGAAAAGGAATCTGAAGAATTAAAAAAAGATACACTTATGGACAATATCATTGGTAAGGATAAAGAGAGCGAAGTAGAAACCAGAAATATTGAAAATTTAGAAATATAAATTTTGAACCAAGATGAATTATTATGTACGACTAATAAAAGTGAAGCACCTGCAGCAGAAAAAATAAAAATCGAATATCCAACAGAAACCGTCGACGTTCCTAATCCAAAAGTTATTATAATATCTGATATTTTATTAGACCCAAATAAATCCGAAGAAAACAACACAACGGATAAACAAAATGAAAGAAGCAAAGATCAAAAAAAGGAAGCTAACGATCAAACAAGCTTATTCGACTTTAGGGAAATGGCATTTCAGACAAAAGCTTATTATCATAGAAGCCCTAAAACGACGTTTGCTCCCATATTATCATCTGACGCAACAATAACTTCCCTTCCTACAAAAATTAATGTTCCTTTCGATGTTCCATCCCCATTTAAAACCATACTATTTTGGCCAAACGTTGAAAAGTCGGAGAAAAAGAAGAATCGTAAGGGAAAATTACCTAGTGTGGCAAGCAGTGGAAGGACTATTATAGAAAAAAAGAACAAAAAAAGAGAAACGAGGAGATGGAAAAGGCAAATGGAAAAAGATTAAGGAGAGAAAAATTAGAAGAAAAAGTAAAAAAGTAAAAAGTGAAATCGAAAATTGTTGAAGAAAATACTCGAGAAAATGTAAAGCGAAGGGTATTTGACTCAGATTCTGATGTATCAAGACAGTCATTTGAATCTCCTTCTCCTAACTGCGAACAACCACAGTTTAAAATTGACGATTATGTGGTTGTTAAAGATGATGATATAAAATATCCAGGTATTATTAAGGATCTACGTGAAAATGAAGCTTTTGTTGGTGTTATGACTCCCAGTGGCTGGAGGTTACAGAAATACTGGAGAAAATTAATGCTCCAACTTTAAACAATAACAGAGGAACTTATAGTGTTCCAGAACTAAAAAAATATTTAAGTTTTACAGTTTAAAAATAATAAAAATTACGTGTAAATTTATTTACCAATTTGTATTTATAATTAGTTATTTTTTTACAATACTCAGCTCTTTATTTATTTTTGTATTTAATATCATTTGGTAAGTAGTCAGAATTAAGCACAGATCTGTCATTTTAGAAACAATGTCATAATTAGAGCCCACTAGGTGTCACAATTTGGCTAAAACCATATGCTTCGTGTCAGAATTAGATACTTTTACAAAATATACTAAATATATCTTTTTTTTGTACAAATTTAAAAATAAATTAAGTTTAACTGAAAACTATCGTTTAAGACGTGTTATTTTCCAGCTTGGTGTATTCTGTACATTTAAAAAAGTATAAATTGATTATTTCAATTCATACTAAATATGCATGTTTCTTAACCTGTCAGAATTCGGTACAATTACCTTAATAATAAACACTTTATTTATCGGGCTTAAAAACTCTGTTTTAAAACAGACGTGGTAACCGTTGTCATTAATAAAGTTAACCATAACAGATCAAAATTGTCCGCTATTTTAGTGTGCTTAAAACTATCTATTATTAGAAAAAATAGTCCCTTAAATTGGGTGAGTTCGATATGCACACTCGGAATATTTTATAGGTACGTATACATAATAATACGTAAGTAGATTATTAATATTTTTAAAGATTTGGCACAAAGTTATAATGTGGATATAAAAATTTTTTAAAAAAATAAAAATTAATACTTGGAAACCACAATGTGAATTGTGACTGGGTATCACACTAAAGAAAATATGATTGCCAAATATCTAAACTTTAAACACATGAAAAATCGGGAAAATTTTCTAGGTGTCGGAGAAGCCATGTGGGGGGAGGGCTGGTTCCCCGGGCCCCTTCCTGGGTGCACTCATGCTTTTAGGTATTTCGTCGGTATATAGTGAGGTATAACAGCTTTACGTAATTTTTCAGGAGCGGCGGAGGAAGATCTTACCAACTATGAAGTAATTTTGAATAAAATATAAAATGATACCTATTTTTAGAATTTTTTTAGATTTCCTAGAGAATAAGTAGGTACCTATTTTAATAAAACCTACCATAAATCTTTTTATATAGTAAACATCAATCCCTACTATTTTTTTTAAATGGCATTATCTATGAACTCACCCAAACTAAAAAAAAAGATATATAAAAACGTAGGGAACAAAAGCAAAAGTTAAAGCATATGAAAAAAGGGGAAAGGATCCTTAAAAATCTTCGATTTGTTCCTTTGAAGAAAACATCTAACGAAACCGATACCGAAATTGGGGAGTCCTCCTCCTCTTCCACTACTGATTTAGTCTTGTTCAAACCAGATGCTGTGTCTGCATTTTTAAGTCCAACTCCTAGTACTTCGAAATTTTCAAATTTACTTAATATCGTGCAAAATATAACAAATTACTCCTACCGATATTGAAGAAACTATACGAAAAGGACCAGCGCCCATTCCATCCGAACTTCCTCTGGATAACAATGAAATGAAATTTCGCAAATACTTAATGAACATACATATGAAAAGTGGAGAAGTTGTATCAACAGACTGGCTAACTTAGAGCTCCAAGAAACAGTCATTATTTTGCTCTCCATGCCGCTTATTTTCCGGTAAATTAGCAAATGTACATCTAATCTCCCGATTATTTTCTGAAAATGGTTAGTGCCCTTCTGATGGCTACCAAAAATTGTACAATAGAATACCTGAACATGAAAATAGTTCCTTTTATCGCTCGTTATACTTGGAATGGAGAAGTCTAGAACAAAGTATTTTGAGTAAAAATTCTATTGACAGTTTGCTCTTCAAATCTTTAGAAAAAGAAAAAGAAAAGTGGAAATTACTTTTATAAAGATTTCTTCACTTTGTTTTATTTTTATCAGAAAGAGGACTAACTTTTAGCGGGTCGCCTCATTTAATTGAAAATCCAACCAATGGCAACTTTCTTGGCATATTGGAATTGCTAGCACATTATGATGCTTTATTGGCAGAGCATTTAGAAGCTGTTAAAGGTTCTCAAGAAGTTGAAACACACATGCAAGTTCATTATCTTCCGCCAGACATTCAAAATGAATTCATTTCACTTTGTGCAGAATACGTTATGGAAAAAAATTTAAATGAGAGAAATCTCGCAAAGTATTTTTCCTTAATCGTCGACGCTACTCCAGATTCTTCACATGATGAACAAACAACATTTATTTTACGTTATGTGTGGTTAAATGACAAAAACGGATACGAGGTTTTTGAGAGATTTTTAGAATTTGTCAATTGCAATAAAAAAAAACTAGGGAGGCAATAACTAACGTGATTTTGGACACTTTAAAAAAAAGAAATATTAATATATCAGATTGTCGTGGACAAGGCTATGAAAATGGTAGTAACATGAGCAGACAATCAAAGGGGGTGCAGGCAAGGATTCTGGCTCTCAATATCCTTGCTGTGTGGTCTCCTTGCGCTTGTCATAGCCTAAACCTGTGTGGAGTCCATGCAACTGAATGTTGTTCTGAGGCTCTCTCTTTTGTCGGAACGATTCAGAAATTTTTTAATATATTTAGTGCTAGCCCGCCCAGGTGGGAAATTTAAAAAATAAAACTAATGTATCCCTACATTCTCTTTCTAGAACTTGCTGGTCAGCTAGGATAGAAGTGTTAAGCCAGTCTGCGAGAAGTTACCTGGAATTAAAGATGCCATTGACGAGTTATTGGAGCTTAATTTAACACCAGAAGTAAGAGTTGAGTTAACTGGCATTCTGGCTTATTTAGACACTTTTGAATGCCTTCTAATAGCTGGGAAAACATTTTAAGTAAATGTAAGTTAGTAGCCCTTAATTTAAATATATCAACCGACTTATCTATATCCGGGAAAAGGAAACGCAAGAGAAAGGCTTTTTATGACGAAACCTCCTTAAAGGATGCATTTGAAGAGCTAAGCGCCGAGGAACATTTCAAAGTAAATGTATTTTATAGAATAATAGATTCTGTTATGCTTAATATATCTACAAGATTTAAAGCAGCTAAACACATTGCAAAGAAGTTTAGTGTGTTATGTCAGTTTTTAAGTTTAGAAGATAAAGAAATTGAAGAGCAGACCAAATGTCTTCAAAATAAATACAACGGTGATGTACATTGCGACATTCAGGAAGAAATAAAACATTTAAACACACATTTTCTGCAAATTTCTAGGATACTGATATAGCTCCATTAAACCTTCTAAACAAAATTCACAAATTAAAATTAGATTATCTGTTCCCAAATACAGTTATAGCCTTAAGATTTTTTGTACACTACCGGTTACCGTGGCCCAAGCAGAACGATTCTTTAGCCAATTTTCCAGAATTAAAAATGTTTTGAGGTCTACCATAATACAAGAATATTTAAGTGCTCTTGGGATTTTAGCAGTTGAGTCTAAAATGGCTAAAACCTGCGACTTTTCAAAAATCATTGAAAATTTTGCATCTGCAAAATGCCGTAAAGCTGCGTTATACTAATATTTATATTATTTTGAATTTTTGTCTCTGTAAATAGTAGCTTGTCTTGTAGTTGTCAAAATGATGTTTTAGTTTATATAAACGTTTATACCTTGTTTAGTTTATTTTAATATAACTGAGAATTACTTTAATATGTAGGTATGATTGTTTTCTAATTTAATTTATTACAACCCGGTTTTAGACAGTATATGAATATTTACCCTGTCGTAAAAGCTTTTTATAATTATTTTAGTAGTATACATATAATACAAAACTAAATCTTATATACTTTATATTTATATTAAGTTAAATTATTGTCGTCTTAAAAATTTTAATTGAATTGTCTTTACTTTACACTGGGGCAAAGCTTAAATCGTTTGACCTTGAAATGTAAAAAAAAATCCTAGAGAAATATTTTTTTATCTTTAGGGGGGGACCCGTAAAATTTTTTCGTACCGGGCCCGAAGCAAGCTCTCTGCGGCCATGGTCATTTTGTTCGTTAGAACTTGTATATTACATGAAACATACGTTTTCATATTCGATGTTGAGGGCTGTGGCAGGATATGATCCCCACGTATCTTTTTTCTGACCTCCATTACCAAATAGATACACCCCACCGCTCAATATCTCAAGGTCAAACTTGACCTTCAACGACTTTGGGTATAACACCCCCACCGAAACTTTTCAAGCAAGCAAGATCGAACACCCCCTACCCACATAAATAACAAACGCGTCACGCAATTAGAAGCACCCCACCTCAAGGTCAAATGACGTTGCAGGCCAAGGTCAAATGACGTCACAGGGCAAGGGGGCAGGGATGTAAAGAGGAGGGTGAGGCACAACATATATCTTTCACTACTGTCAACGTATATTCATTGAACACTAAAAGTTGTACAATCAAATCCTTGAATAATTCCGCTAACCTTTTTTGGATCGGAACAATAATCGCTAATAATAGGTTTTTAAAGCAAGACTTGTTCACAGCTTATGTAAACAAAAAACAACCTTGAATAAACTAAATGCACGGTTAATGTGGTTCTAAGAGTTTATATGAGTTGAATAGACATTTAAAAGTTATCCAGTTATCCATTGTTCACAGATCAATGGAGATGTTAAATTAACATATTTTGAGTTGACTTGATATTGGTATTCGACGGGTTAACTTTCTTATTGTTAACAACTCAAAAATGGTTGAGTCAACAATTTCATTTTTTTTTCCAGTGTATTTTATCTCAATACTCATCTAGAAAATCCTCCGATAATTAACAATATAATATTATATCAAGTTGTACTCTTTCAGCACAATTATTTAAAGAGAGATCCATGAATTTAAAACGTTTTCTTCAAACAAGTCTTAGCTTACTCGAATTCACTAGAATTTATCGTATATTCAACTGCTTTATCTGTCCAGTCGGTGGCCGAGAGCGTAAAGCTATGGGTTTACATCGAAGTTGGTCTGGTGTGTCTGGGTTCGAATTCTAGGTAGATGCACGACTTTTTAAGTCTGCAGCCAATATTAGTGGTAATAAAGTAAAACACAGACAAGTGTAAAATGTATTTACTTTATGCACCACCCCATTCATGCTGATTGACGCCGAATGTAGTTGGATAGGGGTTGCTGATGCAGATATACACTTGTTAGTCGGTAGGTCAATTGATAAGGATTAAAGGCTACACCGTAACCCAAGAGTTGATAGCTGGAGGGTGGGGTGTGGGCCGGGGATCAAAAGTGACCGAGGATCGTGGTTCGGAATCCACGTTGAGCTGTAGATCCCGTCCAGATTGGTCAATGACGAAAAGGAGACGTTAAAATAATAAGCCAAGCCAACCGCTTTATTTAAATACTCGCAAATATAGTCCTGCAATATCTGTAATTCATCAAGTTAATATATCGTTTCTCGCCTATTTCTGCATGATCTTTTTACCAGGCTTATTTTTACCGCAGTCTGATAATCGAGGGTAACAGAGATTCATGAGTCGAAAGCTTGTTATTCAACAAGTCAATTTCTATAATTATAGAGGTTCTCAATATAAAGTAAATAGAGATAAAATAATAGGATTGTTAAATTTTATCTTGGCTCTAGACATAACTCGAGATTTTTTCAATATATAATGTATAAAATATATGCTAATATAATATCCAGATATAATCATATTCAAGATTTTCTCATTATCTCCAAACTGATTATTATCATCCTATTGGCGAGGTACAAACGGGTCGCGGGCGCCATAACGGGTGGACGACCCTTTCGGCAGGGGTTTTCTGTTAGTAGTTAGTGTCTGTAGTTCGTATCGTATCGTATCTTTTGTTACCTTAAAATTATTAGGTTGTAAATATTACTCCATCGAGGTATACATAAAAATGACGTCACGGAGGATTCGGTCAGAATCGCCGATTTGGCTATTAGTGGGTTATTCAAAGGGATTAATTGGTTAGGTGACATTAAGATTTTTTAGCTTTAAAAATGTCATAGTTAGGTTAAACAAAATTTATTTGAGTCACACAAGTGGGTTAGACAAGATTTATTTGGGTCATAAAGTTGGATCAGACATTTCATTGAGGTTAAAAAATAAAAACGTCGTCATTGTGAGCTAGCTCACTCTGATACGGGTGGCGTTTAGCAAATATAATTTATATACTGGCTAAATATAAACCTTAAGTAAACTGGCCTATATGAAGTTGGCTGAAATTTTTATATATTGTAGTTCTGACCTCCTGAGCAAGAGATACAATTGGTCAAATCTAATCTAATGACTAGTTTTTACTATGCAGGGGTTAAACGTTGCCCAAATCATATTTAACGAATAGAACTTCTCAAAATAAATTTTATATAAATATAGGCCCGAAAACCATTTAGTTCCGAGATATAGGGTAAATCTCGTTTACAAAATAACACCCTGTGTATCGAGAGTATAGCAATTGCGAACCTATTTTTATAAGCAACATTTCTCTTAGTTTGCGAAGTACTATACATTGAAAAACTAATTTGGTACTATCCTGTGTTCTCTTGTAACTAAGCAAACATTGAGACATACGTGATACTTAATGTATTTTTGGGAAATTTTCTAGTGCATCCGATAGATACCCAAAATAATTTCCCAAAGAAAAAGATCGACGTAGTGTTGAAAATATACACTTATTACATAAAAACTCAATTTCGTCGGTAATTTTACCATAGTTGTACACCCAACTAATTATTTTAAATGCCTGAAATATAAATACTTACTTTCTATCTTTGATAATTTTCTGTATACAAATATTTTTCTTCTGAATACCAGAATTTTAAATATATATAAAAAATGACTCCCGATCGTCGCTGGGTAAATAGATATACCTACTAACTTGTTGTACAATTGGACAACTACTTCCCAGACATGTCGCGGGTAAAAAAAATACACAAGAAAAGGCAAAGTTAACTGGTTTTTAGGGCCCGGTTTTAGTATAAGGAGTATGTACAGGGTGTTCGCAGTTAAATGGACCCCCCCCTTAACTTTTTAATTTGACGTTTGACAAAAAAATGTCAAATATAAAAGTTTTATAATTCAATGTGAATTTTTTTAAAAACCTCTTTCCATATGTACAGGGTGTTTCAGAAAGTCTGGGCGTGGTTCAACTTTCCAATTTTAAATACCTACCCCATTTTTTTATTGTATTTTTAAATTCTCCTAAAAATTCCAGACATATTTTATATAGCATACCCTACACCTAAATTTAACCCATAAAAAGATATTACTGTCAGAAAATTCTCATTTACGTAAGGATGGTAACAACCTATTTAAATGGACAGTATGGAACGTGGATTGGAAAACATGGGACAATTAAGTGGCCTCCAAATAGTCCCGATCTAACTCCGCTAGACACATTTTTATGGGGATATTTAAAAAATTACATTTACTTGGGGGGCCTTACCAATGTTAATTTATTAAAAGAACAAATACAAAATGGTATAGACACTATAAATATGAATCAAAATTGGTTAGTAAAAGCTTTGAATAAATTAAAAAAGGGATACCGCCTATGTGTCGAGATGAATGGAGGCCATTTCCAGAACCTTATGGAATTCCAGTAGTTAATAATATAATAATAATTAATAATATAATAATAATTAATAATTAATATAATAATAATTAATAATTAATATAATAATAATTAATAATTAATATAATAATAATTAGATTAGTTCTGTTAATACCTGTTAATTCTTTGTTGTTTGAATAGAAAAAATCTGGCGGTAATATCTTTTTATGGGTTAAATTTAGGTGTAGGGTATGCTATATAAAATATGTCTGGAATTTTTAGGAGAATTTAAAAATCCAATAAAAAAATGGGGTAGGTATTTAAAATAGGAAAGTTGAACCACGCCCAGACTTTCTGAAACACCCTGTACATATGGAAAGAGGTTTTTAAAAAAAATCACATTGAATTATAAAACTTTTATATTTGACATTTTTTTGTCAAACGTCAAATTAAAAAGTTAAGGGGGGGTCCATTTAACTGCGAACACCCTGTACAATATGAGGACATTCGGAAATAAAATAATCTTATATATCTTGAGGTAATAATAATGTAGTGCGTAGACAATAAATTATTTGGTAATAACTTTATAAAAATTCTTTAAATTGTAGTTTATTTAATTTTTTAAGTTTTATTGTTGTTATTACTTATTTTTCATAACATTATTTAAATAGTTTACAAAAAATTAATTATGTATTTATTATTTTCCCGCATAAAAAGAAGGTTTTATTCCCAGGAATTAAATTTTAACGAATATTTAAACATCTTATTAGCCCGCTATTTTGTTTTGCCGTATAGAATACGCAAAACAAATTTACCAGCCTATTCCAGTTTAGTATGTGTTTGCAAATTTTTAAGTCAGTTGGATAAGTAGTTTTTGAGTTATGAGAGACATGACCAACAGATTGACGGAAATGTTTTTCGGTGTCCAGTGGCCCGAAAATGCAAAAATCTCGGACGATAATTTTTTCACGATTACAATACTTCCCTGTTACGAGGGAAGTAAAAACAGGTAAAAGCAAAACTCTTAAAAAAATCTTTTCGGTACTTTTTATTTTTGTTAACAACAAAGAATTGTTTTCAACTTCAGTTTAAAAAATTCCATCTTATCAGAGAAGTTGTTATTAAATATTCAAATTTTGAAAAGTTTTGTGTTTATATAAGATACATTTTTTACTTGTCAACTTATAAATAAAAGTTTTTTTTTAATAATTTTTGTTGTCCAAGCAAAGGAAATATACGTAAATTGTGTATTTGTAATTTTTAGTGCTAGGTATATTAGCATGCACATGGCAAAAATCCCTTGTTGAAATTGTTAATACGTATATAGTTAAATTGTACAATGTACATATATTAGTACGATGTGCATGTTTGTTAAATACTCTCTCTAGTTTTTTGCTGTGTTTTACATTTATTTTGGGAATGTGAAAAGGTGTACGGTCACTCAGAGCGATATTTATAAAGTATACATTTTTTGCGTGAAAAAATTATGGCATTTTAAATAGATTTAATGTACCGTACATGGAGCCCTCTATAACTGACATGCGATCTAAGAACAGATTTGAATTTTTCGCTTGAAAGAATCCCAAAACTCTTAATTCCGTGAAGTTCTGTCATCCTGTTGAAAAATTATGAAGAAGAAACGAAATGAAAGTTACGACTTTGACTGGACTTGGACTGAGGTAAGTTTGGTTAAATCGCAATATTAATTAGTTGACACCCTGTATACTTAGTAAAAGTCAAAAATGGAGATAACGACGTTTCATGATCTGCTAATTGATATTTTATATTAAATTACAAATTACTTCAGGCGGTAAGTAGTTTTGTTTTATTTCCCTCGTAAAAGGGACGTAGTGTAATCGAGATAAATCACCCTCCCACATTGCTACAGGTCTTCACGTTTAGACATGTTTTCTCAATGGTCAGTCTTTCGGGCTGCTCGTGGCATTGCTAAGAACTACTAATCCGATTGACTTCAAATTTTGGTAAAAAATTAAGGGTTATAATAATATATGATTGAGCCGGTAATATTTTGGTAAAAATCCAGTATACGGAAACAAAATAGCGGCCTAGTGAATTGTTAAAAAAAAATATTACTAAAAAATTAGTTATCCAATTCACTTGAAATTTTGCATCAAAATTAAGTATTACATAAAAATCTATTGGTAAATTTTGGTACGAAATCAAGATGGTGGAACAAAATAGCGGCTTAATAAAATATTTAAAAATCAGACTAAAAAACAACTTATTAGATTAAATTTCAAATTCTGGGCAAGAATTAAGTGTGATATAGAGAAGAATTGATAAAATTAAAGTTGGAATTTAAGATGCTGGAACAGAATAGCAGCCAAACAAAATTTTTATAATCATGAAAAAAATCACCCACCAAGGTTTTACATATTATTGCGTTTTAGCGTTTTTAGATACCAAAAAACATTTTTCTGAATTCCGTCAGTTTGTGTTTCTGCCAGTTAAGTCAAAAATTAAGCGACTTATGGGCATGACCTGATAACATATTACCTAAAACTAATTCATTAACTTAAACCATTATCCAATTATCCTAAAATTTTGCATACAAATCAAGTGTTACGTAGAAATGAACTGGTAACAATTTGGTATGAATCCAAAATGCCGGCCTAATAAAATATTTAAAATATCAGCCTGAAAAAACTACTTAGCTATTAGATTAATTTCAAATTTTGTGCAAGCATTAAGAGTGATATAGAGATAAACTAGTATAACAAATGAAGTGTTTAAAAATCATTAAATTTTCTTATTCAATTGATATTAAGTTTTACATAAAAATTATTAAATCTGATATAAGAATAAAGTGGTACGAATTCAACATGTCGAATCAAAATGGCGGTCTTATAAACGCAGTTAAAAACTACAACAATTATGTGTAGGTAGAAACTGGTGAAATATTGGTACGATTCCAATATAGTGAAACAAAAGGACGCTCCATAAAAAACTTTGAGAAAACACTGTAATGTATATATGTTATTAAATGACTATGTCCGGATAAAAGCCATCAAAACTCTCTAAAAAAAGGTTTTATAACTACTTGTTTTACGTAACACCGTGCACTATCGTCGTAGTGGTCACTTTTTTGACTGGCATATTGCTAAGTGTACAATATAAATTTAAGTGGCTGCTAAGTGATAGTACTGTTGTTTAGAGAATTATATAGTTTTAATCTATATACGAGCACCATATTTAACGTATGTTTGTTCCGCCCCATCCTGAAATTGTACCACAAAATTTAAAATCAACCTAATATGAAGTTATTTCAGGCTGACTGGTCGCAAAATGTTAGTTCCGTCATCTTGAACTTGTACCACAGTTTTACCATTTTATCTATATTGTAACTTATTCGGGCACATTTGAAATTAATCTAATATGAACTTTTTGCAGGCTGATTCGTACCAAAATGTTACCAGTTCATTCCTATGTAACACTCAATTGAGTGTAACATTGGAGGTAAATTGAATAAATAGTTTTTTAGAAATTATTTTTTAACATTTCAATAGGTCGTCATTTGGTTCCGCTATACTCCGACCCTGGATGTCAATAACAGAAAGCAAAAATGCAAAAATAATGTTTAGTTAAAAGCACAAAAGTGTCTACCGCGCTTATAACAGCTTATCCAAACTCTGCTACTCGTCTTTCGGCTAACGTTAGTTGCATGCGGGAAAGTATCACTTTTCGCCTTAGTTAAGAACATAACATTTTTTCCGTTTATTGGATTTTTAGCATAAGTTAAGACGATTGAGACTGGAATACTCCTATAAACTTTGGAGACGACCAACATTATTACAGGTTGACTAACTATCTATTTATTGCCTTCCTCAAGACTGCCTAAAAATTATTATTTTCTTATAAATAACTGAAACATTTTTAAAGTTATTTGACACTCAATACTTGGTTTTATCCCTAAACAAAAATCTCTGTAAAACATCATATACTAGGTAAAACTTTGTGCATTCTATATTCACAGACTACTTATTGAACGTTACGTATTTATTATTTATTGTGGGAGACATATTTCTGCCGAAAATGGTTCATGAGAGTGATATATGTGGCGTCACTTATATTTCAAAGAAACAATGGTCTGTTTGCTGGGGCCTCGACAGACTTTAATTTTACAGGTTGCTACCGACTTTATTATTAATTTACTAGAACGGTGTATTCATTACTTCACAATATATTTAATAGGTAGTGCTGCATACTTTTAGTTTTATTGTGGGTGTTTCGAACAGTCGGTATTATAAGTTATAACGGCAACCTGGTTCTAGTTTAAAACCTATAGAGTGCATATTTAAATCATTAACAAATAAATCAAATCATGTTTTTTTCATATTTAAATCATTAACAAATAAATCAAATCACAAGGATTCAACTAAGCGGTCAGCAAAGCGCGCAACGTCGATGCCCTAAGCTCATTTAATCCGGAGAGTAGGGAGAGTAGGGCGTCAGAAAGTAAGAATTAAAAAAAAAAGTGAGCGCCACCAATTTATGGACGGTCTAAACTGGAAGACCCCTAGGTCTTTTCGACACTTACTTGCTCTTGATAACTTTAAATTAATTTAAAAACAAATCCTAATTCTTTTATGAAAAATTAAGAGTTATAATAATCATAGCAGGTAAAACCTGAAAGAGTGAATTACAAGTCAAAAACAATAAAATCTATCAACAAAAAAGTTAGTCTTTGGTTAGCGTTTATTACAATGATCGATTCAAACCAATTAGTTGTTGTCAAATGGGCCGTTTAAAACTGGGCGGCTTCAGTGAGATGATAATTACACCCGGTAAAGGGTGTACCAGTAGATAGGGCTTGAGACCTTCAAGGTCGGAAAATGTTACCAAAAAAGTTAGGCAAGACAACGCACGCCTACACCAAATATGAAGCTGCTGCTACGTAGGAGTCGACTCTTCGACTCTTCGCCCCTAAACTAGGAGTAATTTCACGACAAAGGGGAGTCTTAAAGTTCCGAACTAGGACCCAATTCTATAGAGTTGATTTTGCCCCAGACGGAAAAACTTTACTGGTACAACTAGCGTGGAAGTTCAGAAAATAGCGTCTTGGTCCAATTTTCAGTATTATATTATATTAATATAAAAATTATTCAGTATGAAAGTAAAAATCATGAAACTCAAAACCCAAAATGCTAAGGAAATTTGTGCGAATACTGAAGAGACATCCAACTAACGAATTCTCAAGACCAACTTGGATTTTTTGCCTCAATTCGTGCTGAAGCCCTGTTGATGTTTTGCAGCTGACCAGAAAATGAATCCAAAAATCAATTCTCTCCGAAAATAGCCTCAAAATGCCTCGGTGGTAGCAAAGTTGTTACTCGAACAGAAAATAAGACAAGGAAGACTTTCATTCATTGGTTTAAAATTCAAACGACAACCACCTGGAAATACACTGGATGAATTAACGAGTGTCACCGAGGCATATCGGATGCAGCGAGTGACAGCGCATAGGAATTGACTGACATACCCTATAACCCTAAATTATAAACTACTAAGCACAACGAATAGTAAACAAATATCTATTTTTCAACTTCCAAAACTTAGAATCGTATTTAAAAAGGGCCGTCCAGAAAAATCAACTTGGCACCAAAACAGGGAACAAAACTATATAAGTGGAAAAACCCTGACAACAAAAAGGTACCTAGGCTTAATTTAAATGAAATTTTCCAATAATAGAATATGCATAAGCTTGTTGTTTTACCATTAAAAGAGATTTATTCATCATGAAATATTTTAGGCAATTCATGCAGTCTGGAGAAAATTACTGAACAAGGAAGTCAGTTTGGATTCCCGAACACTACACAAAACCGTTAGAATATTAATTAAATGCAGCTGTTTAACAAAGCCAAAAGAAACCCAAAACATATGAATATTTATAGCGAATTGAGAAATTCTTGTTTGTTTATATAACAAACGTAACTGAAAAGATTGGTATTAACATTGCTCTTATACATTTCTTTTTGTTTTTATCGCCCCTAAGAAGTATGTTCTAGATAAAAAAAATGATAGAAAAGCCAAACTAATTCCCATTCAAAAACTCAAAATGATGAAAATTGCATAAGAAGGAAGGCTAAAATTACTGTAATATCACTTATTAACTTTGTAAAATATAAAGAAATAAATACATTTAAGATACACTGTGTTTTAATTATTTTAAATGTTAATAAACCCACTAAAATTAGGCTAATTTTAAACAAGTAAATTTGTGCCACCATGGGAGACATCTGTTTCCGTCGTTCAAACATAATAACCCGCTGAGTTTAACTCTTCCTAGAACAGGTCGGAGAACTACTTTAGCTTAACTATTACTGAGAGTTGTTGACAAACGGTGGCTTACGGTGGGGCAACAGGTATCTCATTCAGAATTACAAAACTTTCTATTGCACCCTTTAGAGTAAGAATAAAAATGCTTAGTCTAAGATTGCACCAGAACATAAATCGAAGCAACTTAAAAATAAAATAACTTCTACACTACGAGAATAAAATTACAACTTAATCGAATACGGAAGCAATTATCAGTTACTTTAATGCTTATTAATAATTACTTCTTATTAATAGTAGTTTGTCAAACTTACAGAGAATATACCTCGGAATATACTTCATATGTCAAAATTATAATGTTCCAATATTTTATTAATTTGACTGAAAGCGGAAAGCTTTCAATTAAAAACTATCTAAAAGAAACCCATATGGGAATTATTAACATAAAAATGTTTGTATTATTAGTGCAGTTTTGAAATAAATTGCGTAATAGGACTGTTATTAATTTAAAAAGAAAATAAAATTTAATACGGTTTTTATTTTTGGACAGCATCTGAGTCATGGATGAATATTCCTCTAATTTTAAAAGATATGATATAGTGCTTTAAGGATTATTAATATCAGTTTTTTATTCATTGCATTATTATCTCCCTGATTATGTATGTGAATCATTTCTAGGTAATTCCTTTTATAATATTTTTTTCCTTTTAGCTTCCATGAAATCGGATACTGTGTCAGCCCCGTTAAGTTAGCCTCCAGCATATTTTACGAAGTTTTTAAGTAGAAATTGATTGTGCTAGAAGTGTAGCCTACTGTACCGCTAATATCAAAACTGTTCTTATTTGCAGTTAACATTATTAACAAATAATAAAAAGGAGTATATCGCGGTGAACAAAAATGAATTTCGAATCTACTTGAAGTATATTATTCGTTATCTTCTTTTCGATCCCACATATTTTTAAAAAAAGATATATGGAGGGGTCAACTTGACATTCAACCCCCCTGAAAACTTTAGATATTATGGAGAACAAAAATAAATTTCGAATCTGCTTAAAGTATGCTGAACTGTGCTGCGCATATTTTTTAGCTTGGTTTTGGTTCTAACCCGATTTTAAAAAAATAGATTTGGCGGGGCCAACTTGATGCTTGGCCCCAAAATGTTTAGATATCGTGGCGAACAAAAATGAATTTCGAATTTGCTTGAAGTGCATTATATATATATATATATATATATATATATATATATATATATACATACATATATGTTTACTTCCTTAGTATAAACTGAGGTTCACCCATGGAAAATTTGCTTAAGTTGTGAGGTCCATAACAAAGTGAGAACCGTATATGGACCTCACTTTGGAAATTGATACCAATCGACTTCTAACAACCCAATTTACTATTTAAAACAAAAAAAGTGAACCTCACTTTTGTCGAAAATCCGTAAAACTAGTATGCCATAGTTCGTAGGTTTATTTACTGACGGCTCTGCTTCGCAACGTTTATTTTTTAACAATTGCATATGCCGTATATAAACAAACCATTTTTCTTGCAAACTGAGGACCAAGATATGGCAACACTGTGATATTATGCGCACAGAAACTTATTAGGTTTTTTTTTACAAAAGAAGCGAAGCAATAACAGATTTGGTCAACTATCGGCTAATTTCATAGAAGTTAAGATATTTTGTTTTAAATCTTGGCATAAAACGAAAACGTCTGGTGTGTACGATTTGTAATGGCGTGCAGTGGCATTAGGAATAGGGTACGCAATAGCTATTTTATCAAAGTTTATTTAATTTATATGTGGTTATTCACTATTAAGTTTAAGTTACAACTAAAATTTATTTTACTAAGCATGAAAATAAAAAAATCAGGGCCCATTAAAACACAGCAATTTTGCTGATTTCTAAAAAAGTGAAATTCGACCAGAGGAGTAGACTGAAAATATCAGAAATCAAGATACTTTTATTGTTAACTCTGACCAAATTATTCGATTCGAACTGTAAAATAAACAATAAAAATTAAGGCCGTGTGTCGGTCATGCGCGTCAATGTATGATTCAGTGATTTTACCGAGTTGGGAAATCTGGCCACAAAACTGCCACAATATCTTTTTTTAAAGATTTAACAAATGAGTGATCTCAGCCTAAAAATGGAGATTAGTATTGAAGTAGTAATTTATACGAATGTTCCTATATATAAAATTATATAATAAAAGGTCAATGGCTTTTTAATTCGATTTTTTTTTATAAAGTCCACATTAGATAGAAAAAATATGTTGAGAAAACCTAGTTTCCTCCTCCTAGGGTTGCCACCAAAAAAAGTATAGTTAACTTCAAAGCAATCTGCTTTTTAAAATATTTTTTTTCTTGCCAAAAAAAACATCTACGCTAGGAATTGAACTCAATTAAAAAGGTTATATTTTAAATGTGTCTTGTTTGCAATAAATAAAGAATAATGAGTTGTTTTGTTTCCTAAAGTATTTTATTTATTTGATGGTGTTTTAAATAATTAAGCTTAATTAAAAGCATGATTCTAAAAAAAAAAACAGATTTTATTGAGTAAGGTTAATATAATAATTTCAACGCTCTGAGTCGTCGTATCTCCCCCCTCCCTTGGTTGTAAAACGCAGGTTTATTTTTTAAAAATGTATAAACTTTACTAATGTATATATACTACAAAAGCCGGTTTTCCTTTATCAGAAAGGTGGCTACTCTACCTCCTCCCCACACACGACATTTCTGCAAAAAACTATTTATTGACACGCCATACACGGGAACAATAATAAATTATTGTTATAAATATCGAGATCGCCCTCGTCCAAGACTCCAAGCGAGCGACCTGTACATATTTGCCGACCGTCCGTATACCTTGCTTTGCTCTATCTCTTTTCAACACACGGCGCTTCATCCATGCCTTTTGTTTCGTAGGCTTATTATTTCTATAATAGGTGCTGCCATTCGATCTTGCTATTCATCGTGTGCTTGGATTTGGGCAACACATGGAAAACTTTTTTATTATTTATTTTATCAAAGTTTTGCTTATTAAAAAAAATTGTTTCTCTACTAACCAAAAAAAATGAGAAATCAAATTTTCTAAGATAGTCAAATTAGAAAGCATAAAAGTATTAGATATAAAGTGAGTTAAAGTTTTTTGTAAGAGGTGTAATTTTTAGGTAATTTAATTGTCAATAAGTTGAAAATGAGTAACATATGGACATCTTTTTTTATTTTTGATTTTAGACGAAAAAGTAATTCTTCATAAAAAGTTTTGCTTATCTGAAAAATGCGATTGATTTAAAAATAACGTAATTTAATTAAAATAAATTAAAAAACAAAAGTTTGCAAAAGAAAAAAAAATTAAATTCCAATTTCAGAGATAGCCAGATTTAAGATCCTTCAAAAAGCTGTTAGGAATTTTTTGATAATAGGCATAGTTTTTGGAAAAATTAATGATTAATATGTAAAAAATGCCTTATTTAATTTTTTTTTATTTTTACAACTTCTACTTTTGTACTTATATCTTACCCTGTATATAAAATAACATTCTTTTTTAAATTAATCTTATTTTTCAGATAAGTAAAACTTTCTTTTGCGCCTAGAGTTAAAAATGAAAAAGTCATCCGCATTGTTACCCAAATCCAGGGCACCTATATGGGCATATCCAGTGCATTTAAAAGCAAGGTTGCACTAGGAAGGATTTTGAACTCGTGGAGATGCATTAGCTTTAAAATAATTTTAGATTGTAGATGGGTAATAAAGATTTGGAAGTAGTAAATATTGATAAGTATTATTTAATTTTTAAATTTCCGTTAATATTACAAATATTGTTAGAGTAGGCAATGCCTTTTCCCTACAATGTGTGCACGTTACTGATGATTTGGGACCAAGTTTAAAGAGGATCACTAAAGAAGACACGATTATTTGTTAGAAAAACTTTTTTAATATTATTATTTTAAATGTAATAATAATAAGAAGACACAGAGATAATTTATAAATTAATTATTTCGTCCCTTTGTGTTAGTGTTAACAATAAAATGTTTTATTTTTTCCCATGATTTGTTTTCGTAAAGTTTTGGAAACCCTTCTTTCTACATTAATATTTCATTTTTCTTTAGTTTTTCTACATATGTTTTTGAAAAAAGTTCTTGGCGTATTTTTTTTGTGGATAGAGCAAGCAAAGTCCGCATTAAATCGGCTTTATTTAATAAATAACCTTTTTAATATTGAAGTAAAAAAGTTAATCATGCGATTTATGTTGCCTGTCAAAATTATTTTTTTTTAAAAAAATTGCAAAACAGACATAAAAATTTTAATAGAAAATAATGCTTTTTTCATTTCAATACCAACGATTCATGTCATTTTTTTTTCACTGTTACCTTTTTCACCTAAGCAAATGTAAGCAAATCTAAACTATCTATACTTGAAAAATGTATAACCTACATAGATTTTATTAATTACTTTTATA
Organism: Kuschelorhynchus macadamiae; assembly: GCA_030620095.1. NCBI lineage: Eukaryota > Metazoa > Arthropoda > Insecta > Coleoptera > Curculionidae > Kuschelorhynchus > Kuschelorhynchus macadamiae. The sequence continues at coordinate 69,107 of JAUTXW010002606.1, forward strand.
TTTGAATCGTTATTTTCTTGATAAAAACATTTTTTAAATGATTGAAATAACCAAATAAAGCCTACGTTATAAAATAGCCTATGGTAACATTTGAACAAATTCATCGTTCAGCGTTTTTACTGACAAAACTGCAGTGATATTTTGAATTAGGCTAGAACATATTCTGTTATCTAACTGAAGTAGCAAGTTATAAAAATTTGAATTCAATCGACAGAGCAGAAACAATAATATATATGCATAAAATAAAAAATGAAACCATTTAATACCATTTTTCAAAATTTTGGGAAGAAATATAAATTTCTGCCAATTTTTGAAAGCAGCGTAAAATTTAACAAGCAACACAAATGGCGTGACTAATTTTATTTGTAATTTTGCATACATTTTCAAGTGAATACTTATTTGCTAATTTATATTTTATAAAGGTCAAATAAATATTAAAAAAATCAATACATGCAGACTTTAGTGGACACACAGTATCTCATCCGAGACTCGCACTCTTTAGAATAGAATTTGGGACACTTTATACTTTAAAGTAATATGTATGTATTCCAAAGTGAAACCCTTGATGAAGTTAATCAATCGTGGTTTTAGTTCTCCCAAACATCTAAATGAAAATTTTTAAAGTTAAATTGATTTTTATTTTACAGTCTGTTGAAATATATACGTATCAGTTTTAGGATGATCAAGTCCTTAATAATCTTATAATAATTTTTTCCACGCTGTAGATTGCAAAAAAAAATTAAGGATTAATGGCTTTGTAGCAAGAAAATTTTACATCAAACGTCTAAAAAAAGTTATAGCTTAATAAGTGACAAAAATAAATTTATCAATAAAAAAATTATTGCTCGAAAATTACTAAAGATTAGAAATAACTTTTCAAATTGTTTTTTACAATTTCATCAAGGACTAGGCTGATCAAGCAATTAAAAAATGATTTTTGTTTATCGCCCTGTATAAATAACTTTTTAGCATAGGTAGGTTATAAGCTTAAAACCGTTAATACGCAATAATTTTTACAAGAGGTGGTTAAAAACCTTATCTTAATATCTTCATTCGTTTCAAAAATATTCAACTCTGCATTATAATATATGCAATAAGTTGTTTTATATACTATCTCGGATTCGTACCAAAATCTTAAGAATTTTCCAAATGCAAAATAAGTCGGGTAGTTGGTTTTTTAGTAATAATTTTTTTAACATTTTATTAGGCCGCCATTTTGTTTATTATTATTATTAAAATTTTAATACAAAGGATAAGTAATTTTCTAACAATGCCCCAAAATGACAGACACTACAACAGCCAGACCAACACATTTCTTAACATTTAGGGAAGATAAAACTTGAAAATATTTAAACCTAGAATGGATTTTTTTACAATAAGTAATTTTCTTAGTTCCCATTGTTTCCAATTTCTTAAATTTCTACCAGTGCATCCCTATATCACAATTATTAATTCTTGTAGAAAATTTAAAATCAGTATATTTTTAATGCTGAATTTTAAGATATATTATTAAGTTTCTAATTTGTTTTACCTTTTTGGATTAGTATAAAAAAAATTAAGCACTTGATTCCTACGTAATACATATTTTTTGTGCACAATTTAAGATCTAAGATAAACTGGATAAGTAGTTCTTTAATAATATATGTTTTGTAATTTCATTTGGACGCCACTTTCTTTCGCTATATTCGATTTTGATCAAAATTTTGCCAGGTCGTCTCCAAATGGTCCTTATATTTTGACAAACATTTGAAGCATATCGGCGAAGTAGATTTTTTTAGCTATACTGCGAACAGGCAAACAGACCTACATACAGACAAACCTGCAGGCATACAGGCAGACCGACAAACAGACAGACCATCCCAGTCGAGAAAGCATGTTGAAAATGAAAAAATCTCAGTTTTTTACACCGTTACAATACTAAAAAAATTGGTAAATTTCTTTTACCCGAAACTTCCCTCGTTTTGAATATTTCTCTTTATTCGGAGTAGTAAAGTGTAACTCAATTTGGTTCTATACATGGTAATTTAGTAACCATATCTGCTATCTTTTCAAACAGACCGACAGACAAACCAACGGAATTGAGAAAACATATTTTTATGACCTAGAGGCGCTAGAATAGGAAAATATGTAAAACTTTAAATTTTTTTCATGATTACAAACATTTTAGGTGACCGCTATTTTGTTCTGTCGTCTTAAATTCGTACCAACATTTTACAAGCTCATCTCTATACCACAATTAATTCTTGCGCAAAATTTGAAATCAGTCTATCAAGTATTCAGTTTTAAATTTTAATAAGCCGCCATTTACTTTCGCTATCTTGGATTCGTAACAAAATTTTACCAGCTGGTTTTCACATAATGATCTCTGCATAAAATTTGAGATAAATGGATAAGTATTTTTTAATATTTCACTAGGCCGCCATTTTCTTTTGCTTTATTGGATTTTTATTAAAATGTTAGCATTTAATCCTCTTTGATTTTTGACCAAAATTTTTACACAATCGGAAAAGTAATTTTTGAGCTATGCCGTGTACAGACAAACAGACCGACAGAACGACGGAAATGGAAAACATATTTTTCGGGGTCTATAGACCCAAAAACGTAAATATCTTTAAAAATCTTCGAGATTGAGTCCCTCTGAAGACAGTTTTTTCAAATATTTTCGAAACATAAAGATTACAAAATTAGGTATTTTGGTAATTTTGATAATACGCTGAGTCGTATCTTGAATTAAAAAATAGCAACCCCAATTCAGGGGCGTCCCGTTTTTTTCCTGCGTTAATTTTTTCAATCTATAATTTCAAGCTATAAAAATTTAGGTCTTTTTTAAACAAAGGTACTTTAATTCGACCTTCTTCGAGAAAAGTTGATTTGGAAAGTTTTTTGCATGGCATTAAACGCACAATTAACACAATTTTCAGTTGAAAATAGAAACGAAATAACATAGTTGTATGTATAAAATGGGGTATTCTAACGAATTAAACCAAGAGTACCTTTCTTTTTTAGAAAACCCTAAATATTTATAATTTGGAATTGTAAGGCAAATTTTCGACCTTCCCCTTCCATTCGGGACGCTCCGGACATAGTAATGATATTTTTGACATCAGGATTTGACACATCGTATAAAAGTTACCAAAATACCCAACTTTTACATTATAGACTTTAAACTGTTCGAATATATTTAGAAAAAAAAAACATCTTCAGAGGGGGTTCTTGCCTAACGAGGCAATTTTTGGATTATATGTTTACATAACATTTTAGTCTTATTTTATGACGTACAAATATTGAACTGTAATTTCGGGACACCTTTTTTTTCCCTGGAAGTCAAACCACTTGATAGTCGACACTCAGCCCTCAAGTGAACTGAGTTCTTCTATTCAGGGTTAAATATTGAATTACAGAGATAATTCGACGAACGTCAAATAGGTTTTACAGCGATAATTCCCGTTTCTATTGTCATAATTTAAATGATTAACCTTAATACAATTTTGTATATGTATTTATTAAATATTTTTATTTACTTTATAATTTATATACATTATATTATATATTCTGAAAATATTCTATCGAATACCACTAGTGCACTTAAAATTAACCAGATAATTCGGAAATGAGCTTTGTTTCTTGAAAAAAACCGTATTCGATGATTTTCTGCGTTTTTCGAAAGAAAAAAAGAATAACACGAGTGCATGAAAAATTACTGATAATTCGGAAATATACTTTGTATTCCTTATTTTTCGAAAGTTAAAAGAGTCCGACTCCGAAGGAGGAGGGCGGAGTCGGGCTCTTTTAATTTTCAAAAAACAAAGAATACAAAGAACATTTCCGAATTATCAGTAATTTTTAATGCACTCGTGTTATTATTATGGAAAAGCTAAATAACTTAAGTTTTACTCTACATATTACATTATTATAAAAATCTTTTTAGGAAGCCTTAAACTAATAAATATATAAAAGAAATTTAGATTTTGTGGTTGGAGTTAGATATAGTAGTTAAGATATAGCCCAATGCAGCTTTTTAAATTGTCATCCCGTATGCGATTTTGTATTATGGTTCCAAGAGAAAAAGTCGGTAAATTTCTTTACTCGAAACTCCCCTCGTTTTGAAACTTTCCTTTCGTTCGGAGTAGTAAAGTGTAACTCAATTTAATTCGATACATGGTAATCTAGTAACCCATATCTCGTGTCTTTTCTGGCATTATTGTATTCCACCATATTGGATTCGTACCAATATTTTACTAATTTCTACCTATGCCAACTTTAATTTTTAAGTATAGTTTAAAATAAATTGAATAAGTAATTCTACTCTCATTTTTTTTGACCGTCATATTGAACTTCTAGGAGTCCCTATGAAGCATTTAATTTTTCTGCAAAAATTTTTAGACATTTTATTTTGCGGCTATTTTTAATTTGTACTACAATTTCACGAGTTTACCGCTATATCCCACGTAATGCTTGCACAAAATTATAAAATAAAATAAAAAGTAGTTTTTCAGGATGATTTTTTAAGAAATTCATTAGGCCGCCATTTTTTTGCTATCTTGGATTCGTACCAAAATGTTACAGGGTCATTTCTGTAACACAAAATTTTAGATAAATTGGTTAATTAGTTTTTTTAGCAATAAATTTCACTAGGCCACCACTTTTTCCGCCGTATTGGATTTTTACCAAAATATTACAAGGTCATTGTCACATAACTCTTAATTTTTGACAAAAATTTGAAATCAATCGGGTAAGAATTTTTTTAGCTATGCCGTAAATTAACAGAGGAACAAACAGACAGACAGACCAACAGACGAACTAACGGAATTCAGAAAACTTATTTTTTGAGACCTAGCTATGCTAGAATAGAAAAAATTGCAAACATTTTAGTTTACCGCCATTTTGTTCTATCATCTTGAATTCGTACCAAAATATTACAAGCTCATCTCTCTATGACAATTAATGTTTGCGCAAAATTTGAAATCAATCTACAAACTAGTTTTTTCAGGCTGAATTTTTAAATATTTTATTAAGCCGCTATTTTGTTGGATTCGTACCAAAATTTTACCAACTTATTTCCACATAATGCTTGATTTCTGTGAAAAACTTGAGATGAATTGTTTGGCTTTATTTGATTTTTACCAAAATGTTACCATTTCACCTTTTGCCACTTATAATCTATGATGTTTGGCGAGAATTTGAAAACAATCCGGTAAGTATTTTTTGAACTATGCCGCGTACAGATAGACCGACGGAAATGGAGAAAATTTTCTCAGGGTCTGGGGATCCAGAAACGTAAAGATCTGCAAAAACCTAAAAGGGCGATTTTTTACGATTACAATACTTCCCTTTTATGAGGCAAATTATCTTTCCTTCTTATTGACAATAGTGAAGTGTGGCTCCGCATTTAGTCATTTACTAACACATAGACATATATTGCCTTTTCAAACACCTTAGTCCTTAGTCATTTATTAACACTTAGACATATATTGCCTTTTCAAACACCTCTATTACGCGCCATTTTATTGCACCTTATTAGATTCGTACATTTTTAGGATTTTTACCGACGCCTACGTATGTGGGATACTTGGTTTTCGCATATAGCTTAAAATAATCTAAGTAGATTTTACTTTGGTTTTTTTAGACCGTCATGTTGAATTCATAACAGTTCATCTCTATATCACATTTAATTTTCTGCAAAATTTAATATAAATTGAATAAAATATTTTAGCTTGATATTTTAAATTTTGTTTAATATCCCATTTCTAAAATCTGACAAAGCAGCACGGTCCTCTAGTCGCCAGTTAGATATTTATATATCACGAATATGGTTCTCAGATTGGGTTTTATTTAATAAAGTTATATATTGATACCCACCTTGTATGCAGTCTTGAAAATCCTCACTTTGTTTATATATACTATTCAAAAATTTTTTTCTTAATTTAAAATAATTTTTGAGTATACTTGTTGATTTAGTATTACAAAAATATACTAAAAACGATTTTTATAGATAAAAATGTAATATCTTGGTTATTTCTCAGACTGATAGATAAGTGGAACGTCCTCACTTCGTAGGCACAGGCGTAAATATATATATATATATATATATATATATATATATATATATATATATATATGTTGTCAAATGTCAAATGATAGTAGATATTTTTTTTTAATTTTATAAGTACGGTAAAAAAATTTAAAGTTTCAAACTTAAATGTTATGGGAATGTTCACATTTAAAAAATTATGCCACAAGAAGGATATTGTTTATATTTTAGGTAAAAATAGTAAAACTAAGAATAGGAAAGCTAACTTTAGAATCAGTCATTCATAGAATTAATTATTATTCTTATTATTATTATTCCCCTTAATATTAATATTATTGTTAATGGGAATTTTAATCTAAAAATAAAATATAAGAGTAAATTAAAAATTTTCGATAACAGTTTTTTATCCATAGCCAAAGGTTCCTTTTTAATTTCTACCATTTCTAAAAAAGTTCGTCTCGTGGTATTACTTTTTACGTGTAATATTTTAGTACCTTAAAATTTACACATGTGATGTGTATAATTTTTATATTCTGGTAGAGAACAAGTTCGTTTGTTTAGTCTTGCGTGACTTTTGTGGGTAATAAATTACTTTTGTTATGTTTTTTATGAAGTTTGACTTGTTAAATTTGTTTGAAACTAGATATTAATCCTTTTGATTACTATAAAGTTTTTCGATAGTTTTTACATTTTTTTAGACGTATTGATATTTTAATTTTTAAAAACTTCAATAATTGTTGGATTTAAATTAACTTGATTTTGATTTTGAGGTATGTTCATATTATTAACTGTATGTAGTAAATTTAGGACAAATATTTATCTATATATACTCGTATTTTAAATTGTTTTGTTTCAAAAGTGGATGGAAAAGCTTTTTTATTATGTTTTTTTTATTTATTTTCTTTTTAATTTAGACTCGCATTGACAACAAGGGTCATTAGCACATGAGATAAATATATAGCTATAATTGTAACGTAGCCTAACGGAACTAGTTTTTTTAAATTAAATTTTGCCTAGTTAATCACAGTCTTTTAGAAAGTTTATTAGATTGCTTATATTGAACTCAGTGGTTAGGGTTTCGGAGATAGTGTTTTTAATGCTGTATTGATCTCTTTTGTGTCCGTATTTTAGACAGTATATAAGAATGTGTTTAAATCAGATCAGTTTACGACAAATATCACATATGGGTTGGTTAGTTTTTAGAATTAAGTATTCATGTGTCAGTCTTGTGTGTCCTGTTCTAAGCCGACTCAGTGTGACTTGATTTTTCCGAATGTTTCGATCGCAAATTAGCCCACTCTCTTTGCCACGCACTTTCGTTTTAATGTAAGATGTATATTTACTATTCGCTGTATTTTGGACTACCATTGAATTATTATCTGTAGTTGCTGATCGTGCTGCTGCATCCGCTGTACAATAGCTGAATATTTAATACTTCAATTACATTACACAGGCACGTAGCCAGAAATTCAGTTCGGGGTGGGTCCTAAATTAAGCCGTCAGGGCATTTTTTTTCGAAACCCCATTTTTCAAGTACCCATGGTCAATTTTTCGAGATGGGGCCTTTTTTTTCGGTTCTCCCATCTAAAAGTCTCGGACAAGTTCGTTAATGGGCAATATCGGAGCACGGGATGTCCCTTTCCTCCTTTTTAATTTTCACATATTTCATACGTTTTTTCAATAAGAGTAATGCGGGGGGGAATTGTTTATAGGGCCCCAAGGTTTCCCCGAGGGTTTGAAAAACTACGTCGCCAAAAGCTCTATAAATGTTAAGAGTAAATTTTGAGAAATCTGAATTCTGTTTGCTATTCTTTGACCCTTCGGAGAGTCGTATCAGTACCTCCTGGGTTAAAAACCTTTAAATATATCAAAAATTCGATCTTTTTGCTACAAGATATAGATTTACATCGATTACAGTCGACAGATCTAGTTTCGACTAAAAATATATTATTTTTCCATTTGTCATTGAATTTACCACTTTTTCAAATTTTCCTGGCTTGCCAGCTGTAGCTTTTTAAAATGCCTCCAAAATTTGCAAATATCCGTTGATCTAACTAGCTTCAATGATTTGAGGGGCGATGAAAATGAATATAATTTCCAAGAGTATAGAAATATCAGGAATCATGTCCAAATGGAGTTATAGCAAGTATTTTTTATATAAAATTAAGGCCGTTATAATACAAAATAATAAATAAATGTTCATGTTTTTTAATTATTAAATAATTCCTGTTTTTTAGATAAAAGTAAGCAATGTTTAGTAACGACTGGTAAAGTAGATTCGGAATAATTGCTCCGTTCGATATACGGTGATTTTAGAAGTAATTACGTTTTTATTTTTTGCTTTATACTTATGTGGTGTTCAAAGTGTTGCTGAATTTACTATATTATATGGTTTCTTGTTATATTTTTATGTAGAAGTATTAAAGCAGTCCGGGTCGGAGAAGAGACATTGTTCAGTAACCAGAGGATTTAACAGCAACTTTAATTTAATTTTTGACATTAGATACTGGGTATATCAATTCGCCGTTTGTTTATAATTTCAAAAAGTGTTAAGGGGTATTATGCTTATACTGACTAATAATCATAATCAGTGATCATTAGGAGTTTGAGATGTTTTACACACGTGGTATGCTAGCATTTAAAATGGATTTTATTTATACTGCAGGACGTATTAGAAACTAGATATTTTAATCAAAGTATGTAGATTTGGGATTTTCCATTAAGACCATTAACTTATCATATTTTACTTTCCCATATAACAGTTCATAGATCGTGGTAATTAGTTATTAATAATTAATTAGGGGTAGTAATGTAATCTTGAAAATGTTGAAGGCCTTGGAAAATAAAAAACATATTTGGAAAAAAATTATAACGCCTGTACGTATGTCAGTCTATGTGTACACAAAATTCCTGTCACCGATAATTTGAGAATAGTCAAACCAATTCGGTTTAAATTTGCACCCAAGTGTCAGCGGTCAAAAACTCGCGAGATTTTGGGAGTTATGAACATAGATCTTCGATATTTTTAAGAGGTATAATAATGTGAAACGTTCATATTTTGAGAACGCACAAACCAATAACAGTCAAATGGAAAACATATAGTTACGGTAATTGTTTTGATATAGAAAAATTGTGAAAATCATATTTCGAAAATGATGAAATATTTCAACTTTAATTGTTTTGTACATATTTTTTTTTCATTATTCAAGGTAGCTCTAAAATTATTACTCTGAATGAAAAAAAAATTCAAGAAACGGTTATTACATACCAAAAAAAGTTCGTTTCATTTATTTTTTTTTTGTTATAAAAAGATTTTTTCATATACACAAGGATGCCTGGAAATAAAAAACGGTGAAACACGTCAAATTTATAGAACAGATAAGTGTTTTATTTTTTGCTCCATATTTATTACTTTTTTCTACTCGTTCGATCAAACTTTAGTGTCATCATTTCCATGGCAAGATTTGTTTGTGATGTTGTTACAGTCAACACAATCCCAAAAGTCTGATCTTGGTCTAAAAGAACAAAAAAAAAACATAAATGTATTCATATGTACCTGAACATATTATAGAGCTGTACACAGGGAAAGCAAGCCGAAGCTGATTATTTAGGCTTGGATGGATGAAAGCAATTCATGAAATGCAATAACAACAGTGTAGGTATTCAAATTGTCTGATTAATAGAATAAAACAAATATTAACTTTTCACAAAATTCTTTAAAAAGCCTAATTTAGAAAAAAAAAGCGAACTGTTAAATAGTTGGTTAATGTATAACATATTAATTATACTAATAGCAATAAAAGTATAATTTTTTTTTATCATTTCAAGACATTATAAAGCATTTTCAAATTTGTGTTCCTTCTTTCAAAACTTGTGTAAAAGTAAATCAAGATAACAATTTTTTTCAGTGGAGACGCGTCTTTAACTTGTGTACTCAGCCCATATTCAAGGAACTACTGTATTCTTTGAGTGATAACGGCCAGGTACTTTAAAGTTTACACTTCCAAACACTTTTGTAAATAACATTGTATTAGGATAAGCTGGTACTAGGTCGGCAAAATGCAAAGGCACCATTTCCAACAAAAGTATAATTCAAGTAATGGTCACATCAGATATAGAATGGAAAAAAAATAGAACTGACTTCAAAAAACTACATACAATACACCGTCTATGTATGCGTCTAATTAATTATTAAGCCACCATTTGGTTTTCCATATAGGAATTCTCTTTCACAATCTATCCGTGCTTAATACATGATTTTTGAGCAAAATTTGAAGCCAATTAGATAGGTAGTTTTTGTTACTGAATTTTTAAACATTTCATTTTCGTTTCGTTTTCGCCATTGTTTCGCCTTTATAGATTCATACAAAACACTTTACCAGTTTATCCCTATATGATATTTTTGCCTGAATTTTGAAATTAATTTGCTAAGTAGTTCCATAATAGTGATTTTCCTATAGATTTTCGCGGAGTGTGATTTTTTCATGATTAAGACATTTCCATCTAATGAGAGAAGTAAAAATAAAATGAGAAGGTCTGAATTCAAGAATAGTAAAAAAATAAAAATTTTAATCAAAAAATTTTTGACAAAAATAGAACCGACTTAAAAAAGCTCTGACAAGTAAAAAATAACATTTTATACGGTATTGAAAATTTGACTTACTGAAGTCGGCTTTAGACTACTGTCTGAGTATTAGGTACCTCGCATTTGATATTATTTTGTTTTCTTTTCGAATTAATAAGTTGATTTTTTTTCAAATAATTTTTATTTTTATTATAATTATTTTTTGTATTATTTTACGTATTTTTATTTTATATTGTTTTTGTTGTTTTTTATATTTAATTTTATTTATTATTATTAATAGTATTACTATTAGAAATTTTGCCCATTTTGCAACATTTCTTAACCATAGGTATAAAGGAAGCTTAAAATAAAATATTTTTAAAAATTGTTTATTATTTTTTAAATTTCAATGGGGCAGTGCTAAACCTCTTTTTTGCTGTATTGTATCTTAACAGCCGTATTCACTAAAGAGGTTTAAATTAAGACCAGGTCTAACTTGACAGTTACAGGTTTAAGATGACATTTTCATTGACAGTTAAACAAATAATTTTTCTTAATATCACAGTTACAAAATGACAGTGTCATAAGCGAAACATAATTGGCGAACTAGGAGTTTTAAGTACCATGGCAACTAGACCTGGTCTAACTCTTAAACCTTTTTAGTGAATACAAGATGTTTTATGTTATGTTGCAACCCTTGCTCTGGTTTATAACCGTAGGGTGCAAGATTGCTACACTCTTATTTTTTTTAAATAATGAAATAAGAAATATTTTATTTTATTAATTTACTGAAATTAAAAAAAACCTCGCAAAGTCAATTAAAAGAAAAAGGCAAAAATATCAAGAGACAAGTTTGTGGTCAACAGAGCGTGCAATATCAATGCCCTAAGCTCGTTTATCCCGGAAAGTGGGCGTGGGAAAAAAATTTAAAATTAAAAGTAAAAAAGGTGAGCCCCACCAATTTATTACGGCCTAAAAAGGAAAATTGTAATTTAAAATTAAGAAGATATTTAATAAAAAAAAACTGAAAAAGAAGAGAAAATGTGAGCTAATAAATAAAAGTTGTTTTTTTTTGAAATGCCTGTACAAAAAAAAATACAAAGGAAAAAAAATACACTAGTATGAAATAAAAGGGTTCACCAATTGTATAAGCGTTCCAGCGTGATACGTCACTGCAACCGGTGTAAGTTGTACCAGTAGACAAGACCTTAGAAGGTGTCACGTCAAAGGGAGCCTTAAAGCCCCATACTAGGACCCTATTCAATAGGGTTTAGTTCGCCCCGGAAAGGAAGACTTTCACAACGTGGCAGGAAAATGGCGGCCTGGTCTAACTTCAGCACCAAAAATCCTCTCTCGGAGAGATTACTTGGAGGTTACAAAATATTATAAAATTCACAAATAAAAAAAACTCCAAGTAAATTAGTACGAAGCTGAGGTGAAATCTCACTAACGGATTTCCAAGAAAAACTTGGATTTTATTTTCCCCAATTCGCGCTGAAGACCTCTCGATGTTACAGGAGACCAGAAAAATGAAGTGAAAACTAGTTCCTTCCTGGAACCAGCTCCATTGTACCTTCTACAATTTACTCAACTCGGATGTCGAATCATTGGTTAGATTGCCCCAGGTAACATCAGTGTTGTCAAGAGGAATGATTAAAAATAGGGATTCCAGGGCAACAAAAACGACCACTGATTGGTTTAAAATTTAAAAGGCACCCACCTGAGAATAAACTTGGCAACAGTTGGGATCTTAACATGCGCCTACAGAATGGGGGCATATCGGATGCAGCGAGTGACAGCGCATAGGAAGTGACACGTCCCATAACCCTAAATTATACTGTGAACTAGCCAAAACGAAGAGTAAACAAACATCTATCTTCCAGCTTCCAAAACTTAGATAATTAGAATAATAATTGATAAGGCTATCCCGAAAAATCAACTTAAAACTAAAACAAGAGAACAAAGCTATGGGGAATTAATTTCAAATAAGGGAGTGGGAAAACTCTGACAACAAAAAGGTACCTAGGCTTAATTTAAATAAAATTTCCCAACAATACAATATAAATAAGTTTGTTATTTTACCATTAAAAAACATTTAGTCATAACGAAATAATTTAGGCAATTCACAAAAGACAAAAAAAATGGTCGAGTAATAATTCAGGACAGAAAAGGGTCTAAATATCATGTAATCGGAAGAAAATGATTGAAAAAGGAAATATTTAAGGAAGTAATTTGGTTTTCCAAAATACTACACAGAACCCATTTAGTTATATCAATATGCAACTGCTACCTAATCCAAGAAAAAAAAAAGATAAGAATATAGAATTTAAATCGAGAAATTGTATGTGTTTATAGGCCAAAGTTAAGTGAAAGAATTTGTACTAATATTGCCCTTATGTGTAAGATATCCACGGCTAAAAGGGGATACAATTAACATAGGGTAAATTTAAAATAAAGTAACAAAGCGCACATATCAATTATTAAAAATGAACACTAAAAGAGTACATTATAAATGTTAAACTTAAAGATTAAACTGTATAACAAAATTAGTTAGAGTGTTACAATGTATTAACCAATACAACTTAATTATTTATTATCGATATGAACACTTTCCGTATAAGCGTAATTAAGACACTTTGTCAGATTTTCTGATTTTTCTGTACATTTTCATTTCATTCACGAAAACCACTCGGAAATTTCGCTCTACAACATGATAGTGCTTTCCTATTCAAATAGTTCAGTAGTTGTAGAGAAAATTGTGAACATATATATGTACGTACAGTTCGAAAAACATAACATTTCGTTATGCTTTTCACTAAAAATCGACACATTAGCTCGAAAGCAGCTCTCTCTTCTCTTATTTGCAAGTTTATTTAGAGCTTTTTTTTATACAGTGTGAAGACTGCAAATCCCAGGGAGCTCAGACTGTAATACTGTAAGGTTACTGCAATTATTGTAACAAACTGAAAATAATACAAAGCTGATAACAAAATCAATATAAACCAACGCCAGGCCTGCTATAGGTGAAAGTATATAGAGAGCGACCAATCTTACATCTGTACAGGGTTACTAGATTTTTTTCCGCTAATCGGGAATAATTGTATAAATATATTTTTTTTTATATATTTTTGTCATAATTTAACATGCACAATCAAGACTATTTAAAATATTTAATACCAAAAATTTACTCCAAACAATAAAAAAATATAAAAGGGTTACTTATTAATTTCGAAACACTTGGAATACAAAAGCAAAAAAATACAGATTGTAACATTATTTAAATAAAAAACCATAGAAATGCCATTTTTTAAATTTCTATCTTATTCTGAACTTAAACTACTTAAACTGTCGCTAGTGTTTATACATAATTATCAAATATTAAAGGGGCTCACGGGTTAAAAATGTCTAGACCTATATGCAATTTCCGAAAGTATCACAAAAAAACTAAACATTTTTCATACATAATTATCAAATATTAAAGGAGCTCACGGGTTAAAAATGTCTAGACCTGTACGCAATTTCCGAAAGTATCACAAAAAAACTAAACATTTTGCATAATTTGTCAGAAAATTTCTGAATAATTTGCTAAGATTTCCTAACATTTTTGATAATTTTCTATCATTTCTGAATATGTCTGGATATTTTCCTACAATTTTCGAACATCTCGGATAATTTCGTATGATTTCTGAAAACTCATAACATTTCCGAACAACACATTTAATTGAAATTTTCCATATTTTGGTCGTGGGATTGCACGAAATATATATATATATATATATATATATATATATATATATATATATATATATATATATATATATATATATATATATATATATATATATATATATATATATATATATTATATATATTTATATATATTTCTATATATGTATATATCTATATATATATTTATATATATATATATATATATATATATATATATATATCTATTCTCACCAGCTATTTCATCATACAAGTTATGCTAACCTTGGTTCTCAGACTATCAGCTATCACCCGCCAACGCAGTTATTCAGAAAGCCAAGCTTATCTCAAGTATCACATATCAGTTAACAACGTAGATCATCCTATTCTCATAAACAGCAGGTGTTACTTGTTTACGAAAACAAGTCTATACCAAGAAAGCTTCATCAGCAGAACCCACGTCCTGACACAAGTGTTCAAGAACGAAGTAAACAGTTCCCACTGAGTCAGCATAACGAAACATATAAATAGTTATTTTTCTTTGTATAAAGTTCAGTTCAGTCTAGCTTGAATTCATTTTGTTAAACGTTACTCTGTAATTTTGCAAGTTCAAATGTATATATTTTAATTTCTATTTTTTTGAGTAATAAAATAATTTTTTTAAAAGTAATTTGGCAAGAAAGTGATTTAACAAACTGGCGCAGTCGGTAGGATCTGAAAACATCTAACAGAACACGAAGCCTTTGTGCACTCTAACTGTCGACGGAGGATCCCAATCCATTGTTCAGAAGAACCTGTGAAAAACAAGAAAAACAGAAAATCACGACCCGACGTCACCAACTCGCAGTCAATCTACGGATTAGGAACACCTAGTGAAACCCCTGGTAGAATTTGCTGCAGAGAACACGACGAAGTCTGATGTTTCTACTAGTAACGTAAGTCCGAATCATCTCGTTTATTAATTTTCTTTTTTCAATTTTCCAAAAATATTGAAATTTTTATTCAAATTTAAGGAAACTGTTCGATTTTTCAATTTCGATAATTAGCTAACGAAAAACTGAATTCAAAAACAAATTTCAAAAATCCAAAAGAATATTTTAATTTCAAATTTTGATTATACAGTTAATCAAATTTCAAGAAAAAAAAACAACTTAAATTTTGTAGATTTTAGTATTGCTTTAATTTACGTTGATTTGTGTACTACTTTACGTACTGCCAATCAACCTAAATTTTTAATTTTAAGTTCGTATCCTTTTTATATAATATTGTGAGCCTATATTATTTCATTTTGATATTGTGATATATTGAGCAACCATGACTGATAACGGAATACAAAATGTCCCTGAGACACCCGAAATTAAACCGTATAAATTATCTGAAATATTTTCGATAATTCCTGAATACGATGGTGAGCAAATTTTTCTCCAAACATTCCTCAATGCTTGTGATTGTGCTTACAATATGTCTACACGCGATCAAAAAGATTTATTAATAATCCACATAAAAAATAAATTACGTGCAAGAGCAGCGCAGCTAATAAGCTCTCGCAACCCTATTTCTTACTTAGAAATAAAACAACTTTTAAATTCTCACTTCGAAGATGCGCGAGACTTGTCTTCTTTAATACAAGACTTACAACGTATCAAACAATTACCTAATGAGAGTCCTTTAACCTTCCTCAACCGACTTCAAGTGCTAAATGCAAAAATGCACGCTAATATACAAAAGTCTAATCTCACCCCACAACAGAAACAAGCTCAAATAACCCTGATCGAATCCATGTCCCTGAGCACCCTCTTAACTGGTCTCGAACCCCGTATTGGACATATAATTCGTGCCAGTAACCCAAGAGATCTTCTTGAAGCCCAAATACGTATTCGACGTGAACTTCAATTGTCCTATTTCGAATCTCAAAAAGTTTCAAAATCGAACCCACCAAAGCCATTTAATCAACCTTTGAAAAAACCGAACTTTCAAACACAAAAATGTTTTAAATGTGGACGTATTGGTCATTCAGCAAATCAATGCCATGCCAATAACGGACAACCACGTCCCAATTTTTCCCAAAACTCAAATTTTCAGCGACCCCAGTTTGCCCCGCAAACAAATTCTTTTCAGTCACATAGACCAAACATGCAACAACAAAGAAGCCCAAATACGCAAACCCCAAATATTACAAATAACCAATCAAATGAAAATAATTTCCAACGTCAAACGAATTTTAATTATTCTCGACCCTCAGTAATTCAGAAAAATACCAATTTTAGAGCTCACTTAGTTAGTACCGATAACAATCAAGAAAAATATTTTAATGACTATTATCAAGATTATCAACAAGATTATCAAGATCCTCATTCTTTTCTTATGAAGACCCGTCTACTTTATTCGAAAACGAATACGACAATTCTTATGAGAATCCAGATCCCAATTTAAACTTTAACGAACCAATCGAAGACTACCAAAATTTTCCAATCCAGGAAAATCGAAATTTTCTTTTATCCCCAAATCAAAACCATTCACCCAATCAAGCCCCTATAGAAACAGATCAAATACAAGCCCAAATCGAAACCCTCACGCTAGACGATATGAATCCCTCACTCAATTTCCCCGAACAACAATTTCTTTAAATCCTTTCCTTGCTATAAATCCCAAAAATCTTTACTATATTAAAGACGCAACAAATAATTTCAAACTACTCATAGATTCTGGTGCAGGTATTTCAATTTTTAAAGAAAATACAGTAAAGAACTTTCCAAATCGTTTCCCCGAAAATGCAACAATTCAAGGCATTACCGAACAAAAACTTTGAATAACTGAATCAACTTTGATAAATTTTAACAACGGTAACCCTTACAAAGTCTATATTTACAACTTAGACATTGATTTTGACGGAATTCTATTCTTGACTTCCTAGAACACTACGAATGTACAATCGATTTAAAGAATAAACAACTTATTACCAATTTTAAAACACTACCACTGTATAAAGTTGAGGACAATTACTCTTCAACAGAACTCGAAACATACGAGGCAAATAAAAATAAAATAACTAATCAAGGTAGAACAGAACAAGTTTTTAAATTAAAATGTCATCTAATCAATACCGATACTATTTTATCCCGAAAAGAAATAGAAAAAGTACATATCCCAAATGCCCTTGTCCATGTCAATCAAAAAGGCGAATTTTTGACAACAATTATCAATGCGAACGCAATCCCAAAAACAATTGATTTTTCAAATATCGAAATAGAACCACTAGACTATTAGATCCCAGCTTAGACTTGACCATTTAAACGAAGAAGAAAAAGAATTAATCACAAATCTTTGTGTCAATTTCGAAGATATTTTCTATCTAGAAGGTGACAACCTTTCCTTCACAAGTGAAATTAAACATAAGATAGACACGAATAATACAAAGCCCATTTTTACTAAATCTTATAGATATCGCCAAATACATAAACAAAAGGTTAAAAGGCAAGTAAACAACATGTTACAACAAGGTATAATTAGACCATCAATTTCTCCCTGGTCATCTCTCGTTTGGGTTGTACCGAAAAAAATCAACTCTAGTAATAAACAAAAATAGAGAATCGTAATAGATTATAGAAAATTGAACGAATACGCTGTTAATGATAAATATCCACTTCCTAATATCTCAGATTTACTTGGCCAACTTGGACAGTGTCAGTATTTCACTACTCTTGATCTCGCTTCTGGTTTCCATCAGATAGAGATAGATCCTAAAGATATTTTAAAAACAGCGTTCTCAGTAGAAAACGGTTATTATGAATGTATACGAATTCGGACTAAAGAATACCCCATCTACATTCCAACGTGTAATGGACAATATTCTTTTAGGAAACTTAAATGAACGATGTCTTGTCTATATGGACGATATTATAGTTTATTCCGCTACAATTGACGAACATATCCATCGATTACGCGAAGTTTTCAAACGACTAAGAAAAGCTATTCTTAAAATACAACCAGACAAATGCGAATTTTTACGCAAAGAAGTAGCATATCTTGGACACGTAATAACCAAAGACGGTGTTAAAACAAATCCAGCAAAAATTGAATGTATTCAAAATTTTCCCCAACCAAAAAATCCTAAGGATATAAAATCTTTCCTTGGCTTAGCAGGTTATTATCGACGATTCATTCCTAATTTTGCTAAAATTTCTAGATCACTTACTCGTTTACTCAAAAAAGAAATAAAATTTGACTTTGATTCTGATTGCAAAGAATCTTTTGACGAACTAAAAAAATTGCTAATTTCCGACCCAATTCTTATATACCCAAATTTTGAGGAACCGTTTCTTTTGACCACAGATGCTAGTGCTTTTGCAATAGGCGCTGTGTTTTCACAAGGACCTGTAAGAAAAGATTTACCAATTGGCTATGCATCTAGAACCCTATGTAAAGCCGAAACAAATTATTCAACTATTGAACTAATCACAGACCACCGCCCTCGACTTGGCTTTTTTCAATCAAAGACCCAGGTAGTAGACTCGCACGCTGGAGACTTAAACTCGAAGAATATGAGTATGAAATAATTTACAAACCCGGTAAGATCAATAAAAACGCAGACGCATTATCAAGAATTAAAATTAATCATTTTAATCAATGCGCAAAATTCCAATCAAAACTCTCTATTTTTGCGACAAATCAAGACGATGACGAAAAATCTCATAACTCAAATTTAAATTTCGATGATGAAAAAATAACCGAAGATTACAACACATTTGCTAATATGTACGAAACAAAATCTTTAATTGATTATTCAACAATTGAAACTTCAAATGAATAACTTCTAAATAAATCACATAAAAATATAATAACCGTTTTTCAACAAAAGAATTTAGGAGAATTACATCATGAAATATTAGAAGACATTTTTGAAGAAAATGCAGATTTTTCAATACAAAGACTAAATATTTTCTCTAGTAAAACAGTTAAAAATCGGAAATATTACATAATTCCTTTGTTACTCGATCCAGAAAATGTAGTCCAACATCTTTTCTATATTATTTATACAGGACAAAACGAATTTGACCTTTCGTCAACATATTTTCTCGAAAATAAAATAGACCTTCTTATTCTTGAAATATTTTCTTTTATCATTGCAGACAAAGATATTAAAATATGTATTTGTCAAAATATTGTAACCATCCCAGATAAAGACCAAATACCAATTATATTGGAACAGTACCATTTAGGCAAAAGTAATTTACATCGCAGAATTAACGAAACTTTAAGACGCATCAAAGAAAAATATAATTGACCCAGAATGATTAAAGATGTAGAAAATGTTATAAAAAGTTGTGAAACATGTCAAAAAATTAAAATATGCCGAAAAAATTTAAGCAACCCTTTAGTGATAACAGAAACACCGAAAACACCAATTGAACGAATAAATATCGATATATTTGAATATCCATCTAAAAACTATGCTTTGACAATACGAGACGAACTTACTAAATTTACCCAAGCTTATCCAATTGAAGATAAAACGGCAAAAACTATCGTTAACACTATTATTTTATTTTTCCAACATTATGGTACCTACGTACACTACGAATCCATTGTGATTATGGCCGTGAATTTAATAATACCCTAATGAAAGACCTATGTGAACTATACAACATAAAAATAACATTTTCAAGTGTAGGTCACCCCAATCAAACGGCTCTCTAGAAAGATTTCACGCTACACTTAGCGAAATGATAAGAGCTAATCAAACCGAAAACCCACATGAACATCCGTTCAACGTACTTCCGTATGCTGTTATTTGTTACAATAACACGAAAAATAAAACCCACGGTTTTACGCCCTTTGAACTAATTTTCGGACATACTTCTTCTAGACCCCCTGAAATCCTATATAATGAGAAAACCCTTATATCAAAATACATACGTGATTTAAACAATCGTATGCAATTTCTTTATAAATCTGTTCGTGATAAAACGAAACAACAAAAAGAAAAAGCAAAAGAACGTTTTGATCAACATGTTCCCAAACATCCCCATGAATATAAAATAAGTGAAAAAGCATATGTACGCTAATCCCAAATTAAAGATAAAGCTCAAAACAAATTTAATGGCCCTTTCGAAATTCTCGAAATTTATCAAAACTCAGCCCTCTTATTAAATCCGAATACTAAACAAAAATCTAAAATAAATTTTGATAGATTAAAACCATACTACGAGCAAATTTCTCTTCCAGGACCAACCTCGGACTATCATCAGTCGTCCAGACCCAATACTCCATAAGTCCAATTAACAACACGATAGTAGTCTTCTTTCATGAAGAAGCAAAAATAAGAATCTCTAATGATAAATGGACAATACTTGTATATAAAGACTTAGAACCAATTAAGGATACAATTGTAAATAATGATAGAATTTTAGAAAACCTTATTAATAATATCAACGAAGACGTACCACGAATGAAAGCATTTAAATCTGAAGTATTAACACATATTAGTCTCCTTAGACAAATATCAGGAGCTGTAAATCAAAAATATACAGAGATAATGGCAGATACTAAAAAATATATTCTTAGAGAAAAATGTGGAATTTTTAATGGTATAGGAACATTTTGGAAAGCAATTACAGGAAACTTAGATGCCTCCGATGGCGAATATTTTAATGACTGTATAGAAAAAATAATACATGATGAATATCAAATCGAAAATCTTCTTAAAAATCAAATTTCAGTAACTGCCTCAGTAATAAAAGAATTTAATTCAACTATTCAGAAACTCAAAATTGACGAAGAAACATTCAATAATGATATTATAGAAATTCGAAAATCAATACTGGATATTTCTGACGATCTGAAATATTATTCTTCTCAAATAGAAATATTAAATATTTGCGAACTATTAATGGAAAGTTACTCATTTCTTGAAAATTCTTTGAATGACATTATAAATTCAATTGTTTTCGCCCGTTTACGGATTTTACACAGTTCAATTATTACACCTTTTGACTTAATAGAATCACTAAAGCACATATCTCAATCATTGCAAAGAAATAATTTACCTCTGTTAATTCACCCTTCAAGTGTGGCTCAATATCTCGAAATCATAAAACTAAAGGCATATCAATATGATTTAAAAGTAATTTTTGTTCTCGAAATCCCATTAGTTGATCCAGAAAAATATATTCTCTTTCATTTATATCCAATACCAATTTTGGATAATCGAACAGGTCTTCAATTTAATTGCGCGAAACGATGATTCATTATTATATATCACAATTTGCAACTTGAAATCATGAAAATCTTTGAGCAGCCGAACACTAATATGTTCCAACATCCTGCTATATCTAATAGACAGTGACGCTGTTTGTGAAGCTCAAGTAGTACGATTAATCAATCGCCTTCCAAGTTTCAGTTATCCTAGCCAAAGACTATCATTTGCAAAAACTCTTGGTT
Organism: Kuschelorhynchus macadamiae; assembly: GCA_030620095.1. NCBI lineage: Eukaryota > Metazoa > Arthropoda > Insecta > Coleoptera > Curculionidae > Kuschelorhynchus > Kuschelorhynchus macadamiae. Next base: position 90,847 of record JAUTXW010002606.1, read on the forward strand.
AGTTGCCGTTGCAGACCCTCTACCTGTGACTATTAAATGTGGTTCCAGAGACGTTGTTTCCCAAACAATCAGTACCAACGCCGTAATCAAACTTCAACCAGAGTGCAGTGCATTTATTGGCAGCACCAAAGTTCTAGCGAAGAAATTTGTAAATATTTATGACAATGTTACCTACAGCAACGTTCCAATCCCAATTTCATATGATTGCTGCAGCCATAATCCTGAGAAGATTCATATACCAGACTTGAAGCCTCTTAAGTTACACGACATTGACACAGAAAACTTAAATATCGCTCAACATAAATTAAATGAATATTCTGATCGGTTGGTTTACGATCCTGACCATAACTCTGATCATCAGTCTAATTATCCTGTACATATTTTGTAAATGTTATAGAAGAAACCCTAAGAACCTCAGTATTGGAATTGTCAATGCCAATAGTGATGACTACCCACCTTCTCCACCAAGGTCCAGAACAAATTTTGTACAATTGAGAAGAATGTTTCCAAAAAGGCGACCAAACATACGTGTTGGTGAACCAACAGAAGAATCTCAAGAAATAGTACTTAACCCGAACAAACATTCAGCTTGAAGGTTGCTTCCACGTACCAACTTTCATCTTGATGTGGGAGTTGTTGTATCTATTCTCACCAGCTATTTCATCATACAAGTTATGCTAACCTTGGTTCCCAGACTATCAGCTATCACCCGCCAACGCAGTTATTCAGAAAGCCAAGCTGAAGTCATTGAATAAGATTTTTTTACGTTGATCTTTAAAAATGTATTCGAAAGCCATTTTGTTCCGTCATCTGGAATTCGTACCACAAATTTAACAGTTTATCTCTATATCACACCTAATGCTTGCACAAAATTTGAAATTAACGACGATGAGACAGATCGACAGATAGACAGACAGACACACATACCGACAGAATTGAGAAAACATGTTTCTCGGCATCTAGGGAACCTGAAACGTGAAGATCTGAAAACATCTTGGGGGTGATTTTTTTCACGATTACAATAATTCCCTTTTACCAGGGTAGTAAAAATCTGTAAATTTCCTTTACCCGGAACCATCCTCGTTCTCAATCTTTCCGTTTATTAGAAATAGTGAATTGTGAATTAATTTAGTGCGCAACATAGTCATTTAGTAACACATATACATACATATTTTCAAATATTTATATTGGGAACCGTTTTGCCCCACCACATTGGATTCCTGCCAATATTTTACCACCAGCTTTTAGTTATGCCATATTTTGTTTTTGGGTTTTTGTTCCGCCATGTGGATTCCGTTCAGTTTATCCCTGTAACAGATTTATTTTTTTCTGCAAAATTTAAAATTAATTGAATAAGAATTTTTTTTACGTTGAAATTTTAAACATTTTATTTGGCCGCCATTTTGTTTCGCCATCTTAAATTCGAACTTTAACTTTACGAGTTTTTCTCTATATCACACTTAATGCACAAAATTTGTAATAAGCAACGTGCGGAGCTGGACCAATCCGATGTGTCATTTTCAAAAATCGTTCACTGTACCCCCACAGTCCATTGCCTACGCTGGAGATCTTCAGGCCGTGAAACCTGCGGTGTTCTTATTGCCGTTAGAGAAAAAATGTATGGGGTTGTTAGAGATGTATGCTCGTATTTGTTTGTTATACAAAAATATTTAAAAAAATACGAATTGTCGAAATTAGGTGTGTTATGCAGCGCCACAGCTCTTATACACCAGCCGCCACTGATTTCTAGTGTCGTTCAATACAGTGTAATTGGGTATCTAGTAAACTTTATTCGATGATTCTGAATTTTTTTGTCTTAAAATTGGGTGTAATAATTCTTCAATTCTATTTTTTAAAGTTAAGATTAAATTAATTTTCATTTTATTATTGATATCACTTATAATTAATACATCCACCGGAACTAGTATTCTTAAATTTCCAATCTGTAATTAATTTAGTATTTTCAAATATATGGCATTTGTTTTTAAAAATCGAAGGCAATGGTTAACTTCTTTCTATAATGCAATTTGTAAATTTCGATTATAATCGTTACTGATGAATAAGTTCATCGCGTTAATTATATGGGACACAACAAAAAATGTAATCAACAATTTAAAAAATGAATGTTAAAACTTAAAGGTATTGTCGTCCATTACATATTTTTTACTAAATTTAACTGTATTTTACTAAAAAATGAAATAACATCTAAGCTTATAAGAAAAATTTTGGACAAATTGAGCTATAAAATTTTAATTTAGTATTTTTTCAAGAGTTCATGTCTAAATTTTTTAAGTTTATTAATAAAATCATTAGAATTCTTTCCAATTGCGCTAGTGATATTACACTATTACATTACTATTTAATTTCTTGTAAGATTCTTCATCACGTGCAACGTTGTTTGAGAGTTCAACGTAATAAATGTTTATTTATAATAACTGTAACATTCGCTTTACCTAATTTTGTTATTATTAATTTAATATGAACTTTATAAACATTTTTTGTTTTTTTCAAAATTATTATAAAATTTGGGTTCTTGAATAACATTTGTTATATTTTCATTAAATCCCTATAAAAAAATTTCAATATTATCTAAGAATTCTGGAATCAAGATTTTTTAGTATTTGAAGGCTAAATTTGGATTTTAAGGCTAAACAAATTTTAATTCTCAACGAAATTTCTACCTTAGATACATTTTTAATCCAGTTAAGCTTTTCTTTAAATTTAAGTTTTAAATTTTTGAATTTGCTCTTGTGGTTTAATAATAAGAATATAAGAATTTGTCCATGTACTACATATATCTGCCACATATTATTACGTACTAATATATAATTTAGGATAGATTTTATCTCAGCTGTCAAGTAAGCTCAGTGCCGTAAAGTAGAAAAGTATGGCGTATTAAAAGGGATCATGACACTATGGATTGTTTCAAATACCAATGATAATATTTCATAAATTTTGCAAATGGTAACATGTGTACCAATTTCCATTAACTTATCTTTGAAAATGAAGAATATAATTTTAAAAAATAACACCATGCCATCTATCTTGACCTGAGACTATAAAACAAAGGATAGACTCAAAATTTTTTGCGTGCTATGGCTGCAAGAGAAAACATATATCTTCATCTGCATCGTCGGGCCCAAAAATGTCAACCCTGTTGGCTCTCACTATAAACTGTACCAGCGGCGGCTGGTTTCTCTTTAATTTAACATATGTTTATAGCAAGCAATTTAATGTGTTTTTGCCAATTTTAAATATCTGTCAGAAATTCGGACAGGGGGGTTTAAAATCAAAAAGCAGGTGACATAAATGTTTTGCGAATTTGAGATCCCTTTTGACTTTCGAAAGTATTGTAATCGTATAGAAATCACCATTTTTTTTTCTTTTTTTTTAAATTATATATGTGTAATATGTTTAAATATTTTCATAACACAGTTATATGTACAGGGTGTTCCAGCGAGGACTGAACAGGGACCTATTTTCGACCTTCCTTGTATTTTGGAAAAATTCAAAATAGCCAATCGATGTATTTTTTCTTGTAGAATCCAAAAATGTCATCAAAAAAATATTTGAACCAGAAACAAAAGAGTTACGCTATGCATCAGGTGTTTTTTAAATGGAATGTATCGTTTTTTATACGATTTTTGGAAAGAGTGATTTTTTTTATGTCCGTTCTGATTAAAAGATTTGATTTTGCGATAGCTGTTTATATTACATTTTAATGTTTTACAAACTAAAATTTTAGCTTCACCTGTTTAAAATATACGATAGGTTGGTATAGGTGATCAAGGTAAAATGACGTTTGAATGCTTTGTCAATAAAAATTGACATTATTTTAATTATTGTCGAAGTCTTCACCTAAAAAATATATATTTGACTCTGATCGAAATGAAATACTCTTTGGGCGAGAGACTACAGATTGTTATGCTATTTTACAAGTGCCAAGAAAATGCAAGAGAAGCAAGAAGAAGATTTATTGCAAATTTTCATAGAAATATATCCATCAATACAATTCTAAGGATAAAAAAACCTATTTGAGGAAAATAAAACTTTACATGATAGAAAAAGAAATCCAATAAAAAATAATTATTAAATAATAAAATAAAACTACTAATAACATAAGTTTTCAATGTGACCGCCGTTTTTCTCGAAACAACATCGATAACCCCTTTGTAGCCTTTCTAAACTTGCTGTTACAATATGATTTTCCTGGTTAAGGCGGTTTATTTCATCGACAATTTTTCCCATGATCTCTTGAATATTTTCGTTTCGTTGTCTGTATACGACGTTCTTCAAATGGCCCCAAAGAAATGTATCCAAAACTGAGAGGTCGGGGCTATTGGGCGGCCAAGCATATGTTCCATTTCGCCCTATCCATTCGTTATGGCGCCGATTTAAAAATTGAACCACATCATGCACGGCATGTGGAGGCGCCCCATCATGTTGCCAAATTAAATTCTGATATTCTGCCAATGGTAAGTCTTCCAAAAAATTTTCAATTTCGTTTTCTAAAAACTCATAATATCTGTGCCCATTTAAAGTCCCGTTAAAAAATATTGGTCCCAAAATTTTATTGTTTTTTATCCCACACCAAACATGAATAGAATTCCTCCCTTGAAATTTAATAGTCTGGAACTTTTTTGGATTTTCAACGGCCCAGTGGTGACTATTATGTCTGTTGAATACTCACGATGTTGTGAAAGTAGCTTCGTCGGTCCACACAATATTTTTGAATAAATCAGGGTCTTCGTTTTCTTGCCGAATTACCATTTGAGAAACAAATTGGAAACGAAGTTCTTTTTGTGCCAGTGTTAGGTGCTGAAGTGGAAGGATACGAAAAGGCCTAAATTTATGAATTTTCAGAGTCCTGTGAACAGTCCCTCGGGTAACTCTTCTGCGCCTTACACCGCCACCGTACTGAACTTCCCGAACTGCATCCGAAATAGATTTGGTTGGATTAACTTGAAAATAATTTATAATGGCCTGGTCTCGATTTCTTCTTCTTTGTATATTTCTTTTTCTATCATGTAAAATTTTATTTTCCTCAAATAGGTTTTTTATCCTTAGAATTGTATTGATGGATATATTTCTATGAAAATTTGCAATAAATCTTCTTCTTGCTTCTCTTGCATTTTCTTGGCACTTGTAAAATAGCATAACAATCTGTAGTCTCTCGTCCAAAGAGTATTTCATTTCGATCAGAGTCAAATATATATTTTTTAGGTGAAGATTTCGACAATAATTAAAATAATGTCAATTTTTATTGACATAGCATTCAAACGTCATTTTACCTTGATCACCTATACCAACCTATCGTATACTCGTATTTTAAACAGGTGAAGCTAAAATTTTAGTTTGTAAAACATTAAAATGTAATATAAACAGCTATCGCAAAATCAAATCTTTTAATCAGAACGGACATAAAAAAAATCACTCTTTCCAAAAATCGTATAAAAAACGATACATTCCATTTAAAAAACACCTGAGGCATAGCGTAACTCTTTTGTTTCTGGTTCAAATATTTTTTCGATGACATTTTTGGATTCTACAAGAAAAAATACATCGATTGGCTATTTTGAATTTTTCCATAATACAAGGAAGGTCGAAAATAGGTCCCTGTTCAGTCCTCGCTGGAACACCCTGTACATCAAAAAACTACACACAATAATTAACCTTAGACTATAAAACATTGTTTTATTATCTAAGTAATTAACTAATGTCTTTTAAAAATTACAAAAATGTATTAATACAAATATTACCAAATAGAACTGATAACGACGTTACGGCAAATTTACGTCCCTTACGAGTGGTTTTACAACTGTTCATTCATAGCAATCATCATAGCACTCTTACTGCATTGTTGTCATTTTTGTTACCTCCTTCGATAATTGTTGTTTATATATTTTAATGATTTTGTAAGTTCTGTGTGTTGGAGTACTTAAATAAATGAAAAACTGTGGTAAGGAAGTGTGTTTGTGGAAATGCAAATTATTTAAGTCCGGAAGTATCAAATCACAAGTAAGTCGACGTAATTAGGGTTAGATATCAATGGTGTCCGAACCGTAAGGTCTTAGCATTTACACATATTAATTTGATATTTAAGCCATTCGAGTATATTCATTGGCATGAAAAACAAGAAAAAAAAGGATACTAATTGAACAAAAACCGATATTTTGCCAATTCTGGGTTGGGTTTTACATAACGTAAACAATAAAATACATACTAGCTCTCCAAATACTTTAATGCGTCATTTTCAATACAAATATACTATTTTGGATGTGAATAAGTTCTATATTTCTATGACTAAATACTTTTATTTAAAAACAAACGTATTTTTGCTGATTTTTAAAATGCCTCTTGGTTATAAAACATTTTGTTTAAATCATATTGTGATTTTAATCTTCAGATACCTACGAGGAAGTAGCTCACGTTATTCCTCCACGTACCAAATTCCAAACTACTTAACTCCTAGCTATCTAATATATAATTAAAATATAGTACAATTCCTACCTAACCTTTTTAGTATATAAAAGCTTATAAAAGAATTATTTTATGAGTCCTTTAAATTTTGTTATACATCAATACTATTAATATTCAAAAGTTTAATGCATTTCTGATATATTTTTTGTTTTTTAATTACCCATGTATAGACAATACAAATTATGTATATGTATAAGTGAATCAGGTGTTTGGAAATAACCAAGGCGAGAACACAAACAAATATATTAGATTTTTATTAAACTTTCTAGTAGATCTACAATAAATGTCTAATATATTCAAATTAAAGTTAGTAAAATAGTTATAGAGACATGTAGGGCAGCTGAGAAGTTTTTTAAGTTATTCCATAAACCTATGAGGATTTTTAATAAAACCAAAGATTTAGTTACCTTACTAATACTATGAAATACTTGCCATCTTCAATGTCTGTTCTATTTCGGGATCACATGTATGACGACGAAGTCCTAAGCGAACATCCCATTCAGTTGATAAAATTAATTTTAAAAAAGTATTTCAAGATTAGAATACATCACGAAACCATCAACCATTTAGACTTAACCAAGCCACTTGACTCTAGCAGTATTAATACAAAAACCCTATTAGAAACGAATAATTATTTCTAAATAAGTTAGTTTAATTTTAGTTGGTAAACGTTATGAGCAGTATGGGTCTAGGCAATAGGTATAATTTAAAAAAATGCGTTTAATACGGCAGCTCTGTGTATTAGTACGTACTAATTTTTTTTATTGTATAATTATTGTGAATTAAATAGATAAATAAAGATTAATATTAATAACAGTAATATGAATAACATTAATAACAATTAATTCAAAGGAATGGGTAAAAGTAGGTATTAAAGGTAAAAAGGCAAAATTATGAGCTTTATAGAATTTTTAATTCTTATCTCTTTTTGAATATTTAACTAGATTTACCTTGTCCGTTAAACAGAAAATATTATTATTTTGCCCTAAAATGAAAATAAGACGTTTTATAGAACGAACGTTAAATAAATTGTATTTTTTTTAACGAGCAGAAACTTTTAAAACAAATGGCATTTAAAAATGTAATTGAAAAAAGTAATTCACTTCTAGTCATGATTACATTTTCAATTAGTTTGATGAAATGTGGGAAATTTAAAAAATTACTTTTTGAACAAATGTAATTAAATAGGTACGTAATGATTTCATTTTGTTATCACTTTACTTTAGCTCTGCTCCGTACTGTAAACAATTATATTTTTTGATATTTCCTTTTACTTTACTTATGATACGAGTTTAGAAAAAAACATTTTGCGACTAGGTAAGCTTAAAGAAACATTTTTCTAAAAATAAATAACATAAATGGATATAAAATTACAGTTACAAATATTTTTTAGTATTTTGTTGGGCTATCTGGATTTCTCAGAAGCTTCTAACCAGATTATCTGTATTTCGCTTTGTCTGTTTTGGAGTCAACTCAGGCCAAAACAAAACTAAACCCTGCGCTATGGATGATGATTTTGAGGATTGCTTGTTCTATGGCCTGATGTCAGTAACAAAATAATTATTTCACTTTCCGAAACAATTGGAAAACACTCTATTCGTCCACTTTGTTTTCTTCCAACCAAGTGATGAGTTGATTTGCATTCCATATCTAATTCTATTCGACCTTAGTTTAGCAATTATCACGCAGCGGAATCTGTAGCCGCGTCTAAAGCCGTTTTAGTTTGAGAGAATATCGGAGTGGATTTAAATTATTGAGTGCACATAAATCACATGTAGTGTGACAGGTCAATGTAAAAAACGCGTCGTTGTGTTTTTTAAAAAAGTTAGTCTAATTTTTTAACAGGATATTGGCAAGGTTTACAGTCTTCTAATAAGCCAAGAGATAAATTTTTTGAAATAGAGAGGAATAAAATAAAATAAAATTTGAAAAACACTGACTTTTTGATAATGTTATCGAAAATAACCTACTTCTAAGCAGGAAATGTCTTTCATCGTCAGTTAATACATTGATTAGACGTTGAAAAATCAACGTGTTTTAGAGTTACTCCCATATCCTCTCAAATAGTACGGCCGCTCGTCATCTAAAACTCGACAACTCCAGCTGCCTTAAATAACAAAAACGAAGCATTGTTATGCTGACTGACAATATTTGTACATTTATTATTTTAATGCAGTGACTGCTTAATTTGTACATCATTTGATTAACGTTTCAAATGTTTTTCAATTCAGTTTTTTTCAAACTGACTGAAGGATTTTCATGATTTAAATTATTGATTTTTTAAAAACTAAAGCCTAACATAACTAGTGTTATAGGAAGTAGAACATAGGATAGACCTATTAAATCTTATTTTAACTTGTGCTAACAAAGAGAATAATTTTATTAATAGTTTAATGTATCGTCCCCAATAAAACTGTGCACTGCTTACAGCTTATCAACTGATAAGATTTAAAATAAACACAAGGAACTGTATTTTCAATGATAAATATTATCTTCATACGGTTGCTATCAATTCGTCCGTAAGTTTGAATTGAACCTCCAAGACCCTCATCATCTACATATTTTCTGAGACGAACTGATGTATAAAACTATTGTATCTATATGTTGAATGGTAATAAATGGCCCAAATAGTTGATTAACTCAGCTAATCAGCTATAGATTACTGAACGTAAACTTTGTATTCTGTAGAAATCGTACTAAAAAGAATATATTAAAAAAATTGCTGGTAAATATTTATGTAAAACGCAGAACATTCAGGGTTTTGGCGAAACTACAAAAATCTAACACCCTGGATTTTGAATATAATTGATTCCCGCCAACAGATAAAGGCTAGCTTGATATCGTTTTGATATACGGGACATTTTTCAAATTTTGTCATTTTCGAATCCCTCTTTGTATCGGTCAATAATCAAAATCAAGAAAAAAACTTCAAGGTCGTAAATTTTATAGAAATTTACTCAGAATTTAGTGGCGTAACAACTTTTTATTTATAGATTTAATGAAGTTCTTCGTTACTTTGTGACAGTACATTTTAATAAATAAATGAAAACACAAGTTTTACTTTGTTAACTGTCACTTATTTTACTTTTGCACAAGGCGTGACTACAGTTTCGTACTACTAGTACATTTTCAGACGCAATGAAGATATTTACAATCAAGTTAAGTATATATATATATATATATACAAAAATTCTTTAGATTATGATTTAAAAAATGTACAGGTTGTTTTCCCTAATCATAATCTGAAGAATTTTTGTCATTATATATGCTTAATTTGATTGTAAATATTGCCTTTAAAAATGTACTTTTAATACGAAACTGCAGTCACGTCTAGTGGAAAAATAAAATAAGTGACAGTTAACAAAGTCAAACTTGTGTTTTCATTTATGTGTTTTTATTTATATATTACATTTTTGAAGATATGACTCAAAGTTGTGTTTTTTAAATAGAACACCCTGTATATTTTTCAACATTTCGACTAGAAGAAAATTTACGTTTTCATTGATACAATACATTTATTTTTTTCGAAAATCGAATTAATATTCAGTATTTAACTTTTCATCATCCCTCGTTTATTATTAGTGAAGTGACTCCCAATTTAGTTCAGTACATATTAATTTAGTAACACATAAATATACTGTTTTTTTAAAGATTTTTATTGGGCGCCATTTTATTCCATCACATTGGATTCCTACCAATATTTTACCAGTTCCTATCACACTTGATTTTTGAGCATAATTTAAAATAAGTACAGTAACTGGTTTTTACATTGACACACATCGCCATTTTGTTACCTCATGTTGAATTCGTACTAATTTATCCCTATATTACATTTAATTGTTCAGCAAAACTTAAATTCCACTGAATAAAGTTTTTTTTAGGTTGATTAAAAGTAATTTTTGGCCGCCATTTTGTCCCGCCATCTTGAATTCGTGTCACAATTTTACCAGTTTATCTCTATATCACACTTGGTTGTACAAAATTTGAATTTAACCTAATAAGCAGCTTTTAAGGCTAATTTTTAAAATATTTTATTAGGCCGCCATTTTGTTTAACTATTTTATCCTCATACTAACATATTACCAGTTTATTCCTATGTAATACTACCTGCATATTGGCATAAAGTGCCACAGTCATAGTTGCTGGCAAGTTTTTTTATTGTATTTGTAACTGTCAAAAAAGTATCCGTATAGGGTGATAGCCATATATTAACATATATTCACAAATAACTTTCAAAGCCGAAAATATGTCTGCAGAAAAATTAGTAAATTCGAAATTTACAAATTTGACCTTTGGTTTCTTACTCACCCTGTAGTTTGCAAGGTATGGTGCAATAGCAAAAAATTTCCCTATAGAAACAACAAAAACATACTAGAATATCAAAGAAATTTCACGGAACCCAAATTTCGTTTAATTTGTGCCGCGTCCTTGTGACGTGTGAATATTTTACATTTTTTTACTTAAAATTATTGGAGACCTGCGCTTATGACACCTTAGATTTTTATCTAAACTCAGCAAGACATGACTAGGTCATTTTTGGTGCAAATTTGATCCAATCTATTTTGAGGTTTTCAAGTCACCGTGTGAGCAAATTTTATTTACACACATCCGTACAGACATCTTTTTTTTTCAAAAATATGTTTATTTACAACTTCGTGTGTAATGATGACATTTCTGAAATTTTAAAAGTTTGAAAGAAACATATTTTTGACTTTGGCATTTATCTGAATGAAAAGTGACATTTACCTGGGTGGGAAGTCATCACTTTCCACCCGGGTAAATGTTACTGTCCACCCAGATAAATATCGTTATTTATTGAATAAAAAAAATATTTCCATTTTATGCGATTATTTAATTTTTTCCAAACTTTCCGCGACTTCTCTCATCTGATATAAATTTAGTTCTAACGATGAATTGGCATTTCTCTGCAACTGATAAGCAAATCTTCTGGACCAGAAAAGAAGTTATTACTTTCCCAAGAGGCTGGCATTATCGATAATTCTTTTTTTTTCTTGGCCAAGAGATTCCATAATTTTATACATTTTGAGAAACACTTATTTATACCTATAGATCATTCCTGAAAACTGCCTTGGTGTTATAGTACACACAAAAAAAAATATTTTTGGGTTACCTGTATTAAAACAGTTCTTTAAACGTGAGTTAAGAAACCTTACACGATACTTTTGTTTTAATGTATTATTTTATATGCGCGCTAATGAATGATTATGCTTTAAGACTGAAAAGATGCACAACGCCCTCTGCAAGGAAACAACCAAACTACAAAATACTGCAATAGTTCTGCCAGGTTGAAAAAGGTTGGGAATAAACGAGATATTTTGTATATGACCTGAAATAACTATTATTGGTTATATTTATTTTTGTAGACAGGATCGAAATAACCTGTATACAGGGCATAACAAATTAGGTTAAACAGGGGAAAATTTTACATTTAGGGGCCCAATACTAGGCTATTGCGTTATATATTTATTTTACGCCGGCGCTGTTTATATTTAGCCACCTCCAGACTGGATACAAATTTAATCTTAAAAATGGCTTTTATCATGACCATGACAATCCAAAATATTGATAAATGCACGAAACAAGGGTTTCGTCCCATTTACGGGAGAACCGAGTAAAGACCTTTACCCGTGTGACGTAACTTGACCTTGAGGGGGCCCGCCAACTTCACCTTGACATAGTCATTTAGTAACACATAAATATACTATTTTTTTTAAATATTTTTATTGGGCGCATTTTATTCCATCACATTGGATTCCTACTAATATTTTACCAGTAGTTTTGAAGGTCAATTTGTTTGACCTTGAGATGCTGACTGGTAGGAATGCAGTTTTAAAGATGACGTTGCTCGACCTTGAGATGTTGACCGGTGGGCGTGCTTGTTATTAAGTGACACTGACCTTGAGAATATTTTGAAGGTCGAGTTTTTTGACCTTGAAATGTTGACCGGTAAGGCGTGCGGATTTGATCTGGAAATTTTGAAGGTCAAGTTGACTAAGGATATTTTGAAAGTCAAGTTGTTTAACCTTGAGATGTTGACCGGTGGGAGGTGTTTGATGTTAAGTGTAGCGGTGGTGTGTGTATTCAGTATCGCGTAACGTATTGAGTTAGAAAGTTCTCTTTGATAATATAATCATGAGATATATCTGTAAAGATTTTAGTGTATTATTTTCACGAAGCTGATGCAACGCCGCAAAAGGGAATCTTGCAGAGCACGATTTGGTAATGGAGGTCAAAACAGAAAAAGTAGATTGGTTCATATCCAATCGCAGCTCTCAACATCGAGTATGAAAACTTGTGTTTCATGCAATATACAAGTGCCGATAAACAAAATGACCTCTCACTCTTATCGGATAAGCAGCGACAGTGGCCTTATTGATTACTCGCTGTTTTTTAATGAAATTAAGTCGAAAGTGTTATGCTTGGTAAGCGAGATGTTGAGGGTTCATGTTACAATAAAGGTCAATATGGTTGTAGTTGGCTAATGTGTTCTACCATCACAGGACGAATGCAGCAACAAATCGTTCAATACATCGAATGAAATCATTGACTCTGGAAATGATTTGGATATAGTGTATCAATATTTTGACGACATAATGAAGAATAAGTCTTCCGAATTTCAAGAAAAAGATTCGGGCATGGTAAAATTACATTAAGTTGAATCCCTATAAATATTGCTCAATATGTAAGGAGTATCATTTTACTTTACAAGTTGCGCTCTACAGAAAATTCTACACCTAGAAGTAAATGTTAATAAGTTTAGTCCCGTCCGTGCTTCGTTATACATAAAGTTGCGAAAAACCAAGATGAATGCTGTCTTGCCTGGGCGATAACTTCAGAGTTGTATCCCGCAAGCAGAATGGTTTCAGAACTTGGATCATACCCACATTTCTCAACAATGCTAAATATTACAGGCATAGATTTCTAGTTAAATTAAGATAATTTGAGCAATTGAATAACATTTCTGTCAATGTGTATGGTATTGAACCAACGTTTAAAAATTGTTACTAATTCAACAAGATTGTGCTTTTAAAGATAAAGCAGAACATAACTGTAGTCCAGACTGTTTAAAAAGTCATTACTGCTGAATCAAAGACTTGTCTCGATTAGATTCAAGCCAGATTTCTCGCACCACCAATAAAATCCGTTTTTGCGATTTTTGTCTAATTTATTTCAGTTTACCAACATCAATTGCTCAAAAAGTAGATACATTTGGAAAGACTGTAGTGGAAAATATAGTAAAATTTGAGGATATCAAAAAGCAAATGAAAGTTTTTTTTGTTGTATATGCAGACTTTGAATCTATTTTAAAACCATTTGAAAATACCGAAGCAAACCCACGAAATTCATACACGACAAAACGCGTTAAATATGAAACATATTCTTTGGCATACTTAATAAAATGCTCTTTCGATTATTCAATCTCTAAATTTGAGCTATATAGAGGAGATGATGAAGCGTAAGTTTTTGTTTCCTGTATCGAAACCAATCTAAGGCATTTGTACAATACTTACTTGAAAGATATTACATCAATAGATCAATTAACTGCTGCAGAATTATAAGAGTTCAAAAATAAAGTATGTGGTATATGTGAAAAACCTTTCGAGGAAAATTATGTGAAAGTAAAGTATCATTGCCACATATCTGGGCAAAAAAGATTTGCCTCTGTACAATCCATGTTTAATTTAAATTATAAAAGACCTATTTTATCCATATTTTATTTCGTAATTTAAGTGGTTACGACTGCCACATGTTCATTAAAGAATTATGTCGTCATAAAGATAATATTGACGTAATAGTTCAAAGCAAAGAAAAATATATATCATTTACAAAAAGAATTTATGTGCATGATTATTTACAAAACTAATAGTATGACGAAAAGAAAAAAACTTGAAATTAATGTTTCAGACGTTTGTCAGCATCATTGGAAAGTTTGGGTGCTGGTTTAGAGATTGATCATTTCAAAGAGAAACAAAACCATTTCCCCCACGTTGTATGGAAAACATTATTTACCCCACACTTCCGACAAAAAAATCGATTTTATGATATAGAAGAGCATATTAGGGATGAAGACTAAGAGAGAGCGAAGAGAGTGTGGCATTTGTTTAATTGTAAGGACTTGGGAGATATTCAGATGTATTTGAAGTCCGACGTTCTCTTATTATTTGGTGTTTTTGAACAATTTCGAGACACTTGGTAAAATATTTATAAGCTAGATTCATCACAGTACTACAGTCTTCCAACTTTAGCATTTGATTGTATGTTGCGCATGACCAAGGAGGTAGATTTAGAGTTATTGACAGACATTGATATTAACTTTTTTAAAAAGGGTATTCGGGGTGGAATAAGTTAGTGTTCGGAAAAGAAGCATATTGCCAATAATATATTTTTGCCAAACTATGATCATACTAAACCATCTTCTTTTATCACATATTTAGATGCCACTATTTGTACGGTCATAGTATGTAGCAACCATTACCATATAGTGGATATACGTGGTTATCACAACCTGTACTAACAGATTTAAATATTATGGACGTTGAAGACGATAGTACACAAGGTTGCGCTTTGGAAGTGGATGTGTATTATCCTAAAGAGTTACATTTGCACATGCAAACCTTCCTTTTGTATTAAACCACCGATGGAAACGGCAAAAATGCCAAAGTTAATTCCAAATCTCAACCATAAAAGGAAGTACATTGTACATTATAGAATATTAAAACAAGCATACTTAATGGTAATGCAAACCCACTGAATTTTAAAATTTAATCAGTTAGCGTGGTTAAAAACTTATATTGATTTTAACACAAAGTTACGTAATAAAGCCAAAATTAAATTCAAAAAAGGCCTTTTTAAATTATTTAGTAATGCAGTTTTTGAGAAAACCATGGAAAATGTAGAAATTCGAAAAGATATTAAATTAATTATTCAGTGGGAGAATTCAAAGGGGGAAAGTGGGTGCTCGGGCATTAATTGTACGACCCAATTTTAAAAGTTGTTTATAATTTACTGAAAACTTTGTAGCTATTTATATGGATAAAGTTAAAATATTTTAAGATATACCAATATATCGGATTTTTCTATATTGGACGTGTCAAACACTGTAATTTATGATTTATTTTTAAAATTTAAAAAAAAATTGGAGGAGATGCTTCTTTACTGTACACCGCACAGAATCCATAATATTAAAAGTATTTACTGACAATTTTTACAAAATAATGACAATATTTTTAATATTAGCAAAAGTGAATCGATCTTGGGAAGAATGAAAGATGAATTCCCCGGTGATCCGATAGTAAGCTTTTATGGGACCGGTGCTAAAGCCTAATATGTCGGCTTACTTAATAGCTAAAGTGATAAAGGAATTGATAATTGAAAAGGAGCTAATATCGAAGAGTACCGGAAAGTTGTCGAATGTGGAACTTTAATTTTTAGAAAATGAAGACTCCGTAGCGAATTATATGATGTTTATACCGAAATAATGAATAAAGTGGCATTATCCCTCACCGAAAAAAACTCTGCCTTGGGGTCACAAAGATACCGATTTGTTTCAAACAGATCAGGATAATAGATTGAAATGTCTGATTCAAATGTGTAATGCATTGCTAGTTGATAATGCTGATATGCAATTTAATCATACTTTTCCAGATAGAATTTTTAGTGAAAATGTGTGAGTAATTGATATCTGATGATTAGATGTGTATTTTTACTTCAAAACCTAGTATATTTTGTTAAAAAACATAAATAGTAATTCTTAAACATTTAGAAATAGTTTTTTTATTGTAATTTTAAATTGTTGTAATTTTTAATTTAGTTTTGTAATTATAGTGTTGTAAATAAAATCTTATAAATTATAAGTTGTTTTTTTTAATTTTATAAGTATATTTAAATTAAAATAAAAGCAGGTCCTGAACAAAAATAGTAAAGTATATTGCACCAGTTATTTTACATTTTATTTTAGTTATAAGCGAATTATAGCAGTAACTAAATTATAAAAAAATTGAATTAAAAAATAAGAGCTTAAAAGTCTGTAACAGGGCTGTCAGACGTGAACTAAAACCCATGAAAACGGACAAAAATTAAATGAATGAAAAGAAATTATTGACTCTCTTTCTCGAGTCATTTCAATGTGTACAAACATGCGATTTCAAAGTGTACAAACATATACAATTTACGCTTGCATCCAGCACATTCTAGCACTCGATTTACAAATCCCATAGATACTTGATCATGCCTATGGAACCGAATACATATTGGGGCATTAGGTCCCATTTGAGCATAGCACTCTTCGCAAACGAGTGCCCCAATATCAACGAAGTTAATGTACCTGCAGTAGGTACCAGATGTTGGACTTCTCGAAAACCGAAAAGTGGGTCGGGTAGCATCAAGCGCAAAACCATTAGAGCTAAAATTTTTGTCCGCAGCAATACTTTCATAAATACATTGTTGGTATTTGTTACAGGCGAAATATAAAGATATCGGTCCATGTATTAGGAGTAGTTATACTGTAGGGTGGTTTAGAGGTGGGACTACGAAGATGACGAAAATGGATGCGCGTTTATGTATGAGAGAACAGTAGGATTTGACAACACTGCATTCGAACTTTTCTTATACTAGAAGATAAATTTTACTCGATTTGACATTGGAAAGAGAGAAAAAAATTATATTTTCAGATGGAAAATTAAATAATATTTAATGATAGTCAAAAAAATATGTTTCACCTGTGATACATTCAGTTTACCGATTATATAAGGCCACACTTAGGGTTGCCAACCCTCCCGATTTAAGTAGGAGACTCCTGTTTTTATGTATACCTCCTGCCTCCCGCCGAACGATTCAGAATTCCTGTATTTTAGGAGAAATAAGCACGACGTTTTTTATTTTATTTTCATTTTATTTGTGAAGACGCAAAATTATTAAATGGATTGTATAGTTATGAAGGTGAAGATCTTTTTTTTACTCTTCCACTTATTTTTTAGGACATTTTTCTCCCTACTGAAGGAACTATCGATAGATAACTTAAATGTATCGAATAATTTTTAGCTACCGACTATCGATAGCTAACATCTGATATCGCCCATCCCCACGCCTACGACAAACAACTTAAATTAGGAGTTAGCTTCAACTGGACTATTCAAATCATTTCTCTCGCAACAAGCTAATCATATTTATATGTTTTTGGACGGAATCGGTCTGTCTGTCGATCTGCCTGTGCGCGGTATAGCTATAAAAACACTTACCCGATTGACTTCAAATTTTGATAAAAAATGAAAGGTCATATGGGGATGACTTGGAAACATTTTGATAAAAATTCAATGGCGAAATGAAAAAAAAATAACTTTAAATTTTACACAAAAATCCAATGTTATGTAGGAATTAGCTGGTAAACTTTAAGTACGCGGCTAAGCAAAATATTTTAAAAAATTGTGCCTCAACATTGTGGTATAAAGATGAACTGATATAATTGTGGTAAGAATTGAAAATGGCGGCCATATAAAATGTTTATTTTTATGTTTTAGCGATCCTAAATGCCAAATATCATGTTTTATCAAAATTATTACTGAAAAAACTGATTATCAAATTTACCTCAAATTTTGCACGAAAATCAATTGTTATATAGTAATAAACTGGTAACATTTTGGTGTGAATCCAAGACAAAAACAAAAGCGGCCTAATAACATATTTAAAGATCAGTGTGAAAAAACTACTTACTAGATTAATTTCAGATCTTGTACAAGCATTCAGTGTGATATAGAAAGATAAATTAGTAAATTTGTGGTACGAATTCAAGATGGCGAAAAAAATGGCGGACAAATTAAATGATTACAAAATCAACGTAAAAAAATAATCTTATTCGATCGACTTCGATTAAATGTGATAGAGATAAACTGGTACAAATTCAACATGACGGAACAAAATGGCAAAGTGTCACAGTAAAAATACTTATTCAACAAAATGGCGCCCAATAAACAAAATATGTTACTGAATGACTATTTACCGAACTAAATTGGGTCACACTTCTCTATTCCTAATAATGAAAAAGATTCGAGGATAACGAGGAATGTTCCGGGTAATTTACTGATTTTTTTTTAATGCAATTAAAAAGTGATGAAGTGATCATATTAAGGTAAAGTATATAAAATGTATATATTTTTAGTATCCTTCATTCGTTGCATTATTTTATCGAAAATTAATTAATTTACTTCCAAGAAATATGAAGAAACCCTACAAATGTTATTTAAATACGCACTTGAAAGGTTTCAAGATTCGCTAGAAACAAATATTGAGTCAAGCATGTTAAATTTACTAAGTAAATTTGACTCTCATTTTCTATGCAATTTCCGTTTGACGTAAAGTATTTTAACATATTGAAAGACATTACATTATCAGCTTGTCAATGACAATAATTAAACTAGTACATGCACCTTTTTATCACATACTTCATGGCTTAAAAAGAAACTATAGACCAACCAAAACACAGATAAATGCAACGAAGTTGTAATACAGCATATAATCATTTTTACTACGAAAGTATGTCATTTGTTACAGCAAAAATAATACCATAAGAAAAACAGAAAAATATGGTTCTCTTGAAAAAAAACTTGCTACTTACAACAACAACTTAAATAATTTTGTTATTAGAAGATTTTATAAAGTTAACTCTTTATTTTCTTTGTTTTCAGATACAACCGTGCATATTTTTATTGCAACAAAAACCCAAACCGAAATCGTTTTTTTATTATAAACTTAGCTAATAGATAACACTTGATTTTTTTAAAATAGCAGTGTCAATGTCAGTCTGGCCACTTCTAATGGTATGCTATAACAGTCACCAATTCTCAGTCATTAGCTCCAGCCTTTTGAACTTTAGAACATATCATAGAACGGAAGCTTTCATGGCTTTGGTCAATTAAGAAATCATGGTTCTATTCGATCTTTCGCCTTCGATTGCACGAGGCATCTTCGGGGATCTTTACGCCACGAGATCTGACACTGAATGAGCTCGGAGAGATTCATGTAGATGACACTTTTGTTGTATGGCCTCATGGACAGGATAATCTCCTCGTATTTCTGTACCACCTTAATCAATAACATCATAATATCAAGTTCACAATGGAAATTGAATCTAATTGAACGATTCCCTTTCTGAATATATGAGTCCAAAGAAAGGAAAATGGTACATTAGGACATTCTGTGTGTGTCGTGACTGTTATTTTTCAATCACATCGATTATTTCATAGGTAATGATTTTTTGCTCAACTCTATAGAACACTAAACCTCTTATCTTAGTAATCGACCATTCCTTGACCAGTACGGAGCTATATACGATAGCACTGAATGTTTTTCTCTGCTTTCGGGAGTCAAATAGCTCAGAGTGGATTATCTTTTCGCTAGAAACGATGCAGCGAGTGTAATGATTCTTAGTTTTTTTCGGAAATTTAATTTGTCTGTCCGTACTGGTACCACCTGGTATTGGAAACGTGGCGGCGGTTTCAATGCGCGAGTAAGGGAATTTTGGGTAGAATTGGACATAAGGTGGTTATGCTCATGACAGGAAACAGGTCTGAAGGGAGACATGAAACCTAATGCTATATAACGGGATATTTTATTTTGTCGACAAATGACCGGTCATTAATAAATTTGTCACTTTTGACATTTATGGTTCGGTCACTTATAGTCACATATACGGTGATTTTAAAACGTTCGAAAGTATGCCTAAAAGGTTGCCCTTATCTTAATTTTCTAATAGATACCAAACATTTTTTGCAAAAAAACAGGGGAATAGATCGGCTGGTTTTCAAGTTGACCGAACAAAAAGGGAATTTTGGGGTACCGAGACATATGAATGGGTTGCTTTACTGTAAAAAAACTGTATAAAATATCTATTATGGAAGCCTTATTTTCGTGGACCTAGGTTAATAGTAAAACGCAATTTTTCATATCAAGTCAACGTTTCGCTCATTGTATTGAGCTTTCTCAAGACTTTATTTTAGTTTGCTTGATATCTAAAAAAGTATTTTTTTCATTAAAACAAAAAACACAGGAAAAATACATACAAAGACGCAAACATTATATACATACTAGAAACATTAAAAGGTTTAAAAATTTAAAATTGTTACATTAATAATATTACATAAGGTACTTTTCGTAAAATAAAATGTTTAGTTTTGATAAAACACACATATTTAAGGACACAAATTTAAAACAAAAATTTAGTACTTAATTTTATGCTACGCACCTTGGAAAAGCAATTTACATGTTGTGTTGTCATGTATATATATATATATATATATATATATATATATATATATATATATATATATATATATATATATATATATATATATATATATATATATATATATATATATATATATATATATATATATATACATATATAAGGTTTTTCACTTAAAACTCCGCATGACAATATCTCGAAAACGAATAGAAATATTTAATTTCTGTAAAAAGTGATTAACAGGTAGTAGAAAGACTATAAATATTGAAAACACTCCTTCAACTACTAATTAAGCAGGTTGATAATAACCCCAAGAAATACATATAAAAAATAAATGAAATAACCAGTGTTTCCATAATTTCATCGTGGAGAATTCTCAATAGGAACACTTTCCGCACTTACCAAACTAAATGAGAACCAGGTGATTTGTTAAGATTTTTCGATTTGTACAACCAAGATGAACCTTTTTTCTTGAAAATTATATGAAGCTACGAGAGTCGATTCCATACTAATGAAATCTCAAATACACACAACTGTCGCTTTTGGTCCCAAAACCATCCTCGCTGGATCACAGAAAGAGGTAATCAGCGAGTTTTTGGTATCAATGTTTAGTGCGGCATATTAAACAGATAGCTATTTATTTTTTTTTGAAGTGCCCGTTGAGACTCGAATGAGTATTTGGTTACAGCAGGATGGAGCGCTTACACATAATGCCGAAATTGTAACGAGGTATTTAAACAGAGAATACCCCAATAGACGGTTTGGTACTTATAGTCCCATAAACCGGCGAGGTCTCCTGACATTACAACACCAGATTATTTTCTTTGGGCTCACCTAAAGACACTATCTGTGAAGATATGGCTGATCTCATTAACAAAATTAGTGCAGCATGTGCCGCCATTACAAGAAGGACGCTCCTAAAAGTGACCCAAGCCCATCTATTAAAATTTTTTGACAGTTATGTTCGAGCAGACGGACATAATTTTAACTAAAATGTTTAATTTGTTTTACAGTTAATTGCAATAATATTATTGTTTATTAGTTTATAGTTTAGTTTATTTATTTATCATGACAGATCTAAATGCCAAAACATATTAACATCAAATACTCCTATAAAATAAGCCCAAAAAAAATAAAGACCAATTTATTATTGTACGATATTATTGAAATATTAATATAAAATCATACTAATTATATTTGTACAGGGTGACTCATTTTCGTTGTTTTACGTTGTATTTTCCTTATGAGTAAAGATAGAGAGTTGTCGTTTTCGTATTACGCTCCTATTTTTTTGCAAAACGAAAGATTCTATAAACAAAATTTTAATGGTTTGCTTCGATTCAAAGATACGAAATGAAAATATTGCATTTTGCGGCCACCCTCGTATTTCGGTTACTTTTTAACAAATCACAAAGGTGAAAAATGACTCTGATAGACAAACCAAAATTTTGTTTTTGAAACGAGAGACCCTGTAGATTCCATCCCCCCCTCCTAGCTACGCTATTGAATTTCATTTACTTTACTCGTTTCTCAGCAATGCTGGTTTGTAGTTCAAATTTCTTGATAAGAAGTTGTATTTCTTATGAACCTCTTAACTGTTTTTTATTTTACTGCAGGTAAAGGTGATCTTCTGTTAGTGCCATCAAGTATTTTAATGTCAAATTATTTTGATCACAGTGGCAAAAAGTTTCTTCAACCTGCTCTAAAATGGACAAATAATGGTTACGAGATGTATAAAAAATACACGTTTTCATCAAGCAATTTCTTCTATAAACCGCTATTACTCAGAAACAAGTAAGGTAAATGAGTATGAGGAAATGACAAAAAAGTTTTTGAATGTCATGTACTGCGAACTTTACGTAATCCCAAGTTTCTGCATCGATTTATATTTTCGACGCGACGCGACGCCTAGTTCTTAGTAGGCGTCGAATTTTTTATACTTTGAAAAATATCTAATTGACCCTACTAATCACTTTTTACAAAAATTAAATATTTCTATTCGTTTTCAAGATATTTGTGTGCAAAGTTTTAAGTGAAAAACGTTATATATGTATATATATACTGATTTCTTTATACATGTTAGAGTCGACGAGTAAGTCGTTAATCTTTGCGTCATAAACGTCTGCTTTCATTACAACCCTCTTGTTAGATTTTACGGGTTTCAAAATTTTTGTTTGGGTTAGTTTTTTATTTAGATTTTTGTAAATGGTTTTTTTATTGGATTTAAAAGACTTTTTGTGATTAGTAATTAAAATACATCATGAAGCTCTAATTTCGTCCATGCAGTCTGTAGAGAGATTAAAAAGTGATGTATCGATATTTGACATTATATTATGGACTGGAATATTATTCTATCTATCTACGGGCATATCAAAATTTGGTCCCAGGCTGGAGTGTCAGAAATTGTTCTCTAACCAACCCTCTTGCACTGTTAATTCAATAGGCTCGTCTTGATGTGTAGACTCTGTTTGGATATTGAATATTCTAATATCCTTAATTTTAATTTCATTAAATAAGCTTAATTTTGCCCGTTTTGCTTATTTGCTAAAGAATTAAGGAACTGATAAATTTAATTGATCGTCTATTCAAAGTACTGTCTGTCTTTAATTTGAGTTTCGCTTGCCTTTGCGTACTTTTTACTCCTACCACAAATTACGTAATTATTTTAGTAATCAATTGTTTCTATTAGTACAGATTACAAGCGTACCAAATTCTTTTTGTTTAATTTTGTTGCTGCTTCAAATACACAAATATGCACCATATTCATAAAATAGACATTTTAGGGTTGTAAACGAAACGTATTAGTAATTCTTGAAAACATGTATAATTGGGAAATTATTTATGACAAAAATTAGCATGTAGGTATTTGACGTATAAAACAAATTATCTACAATTTAAAAAAAATTTAAAAAAAATTGGTCTATAAATATAATTATTACAAAGTATATGTATTTTACATTAAAGATATTAGAAATTTCGACAACTAAAGAATTTTTTAGCAGAAAAAATAATAGTTATCTGGAAATGGTAACAGTTATAAACAAAATTGTTTTATATTATTGCTACAGATTAACAATTCGTAGAGGTTTTTTATTCAATTTTGAATCCAAGTTCAAGATTTTTTTGTAGGAAATATTAAAATCATATAATTTTACAGAAAAAAAAATATTTTGCATAAAAAATATTTGAATACGTTGATTAGAAATATCTTTCCCGATCTTACACAAAATCTAGTCTCATTTTGATTCCCAAAACCGCTCTCTTATAACATATATCAGCTTTTCTTACAAGAATACGTTTACTTTGGTGACAACAACGGCCTATCCGAATGAAAAAAAAATGATACAGTCATTTATTATGATTATTATTATTATACTGTTTTCAAGCATTTTTATTGGGCGCCAATTTGTTCTACCATGTTGGATTCGTACCAATATTTTACCAGTTTCTACTTATGCCACAATCGATTTTTGGGCAATAATTAAAAAAAATTGAATAAGTATTTACACACATTTCAAAAAATTTCATTAGACCGCCATTTTGTTGTGTCACACTTTTTCCAGTTCATCTCCTGTATCACATCTATTTTTTTTGTGCTAAATTGGAAATTGAATAAGGTTTTTTTACGTTGATATTTTAAACATTTTATTTGGTCGATATTTTGGTTTCGCCATCTTAAGTACCACAATTTTATCAGTTTATCTTTATGTCACACGAAACTCTTGCACAAAACTTTAAATCAACCTATTAAGACTGAACTGCACACAGCAAACCAAATATCAGAAACGGCGGCTAACAGAATAAATTACAATTATTATTTGAACGGCGGCGCCTCGGATAATATTTAGGAATTTACTTGCTTATGGCTGTCCTTAGGATGATGTCGTGAAAATGGCAGCCTAGCGTTAAAAAAATTGTTACTAAAAAAATAACTGACTAAACAAAATGGCGGCCTAATAAAATATTAAAAATATCAGCCTGGAAAAACTACTTATTGGATTGACTTCCAATTTTGTGCGGGAATTAAGTGTGATATAGAGTGAACAGTTAAAATTGTGGTACGAATTAAAAATGGCGGCCAAATGTGTTTGTAATCGAGAAAATATGACCCTCCCAGGTTTTACATATCTTCATGTTTTAACGTCCCTAAATGCCAAAAATTATGTTTGCTTTATTCCGTCGGACTATTAGTCGGTGTATCTGTCAGTTCGCAGCATAGCTAAGATAAAAATAATATGGAGATGACCTGATAACGCTTTGGTAAAATTCCAATATGACCGAACAAAATGGCGCTTTAGTGAAATGTTAAAAAAAAATTGAAATTACTTATATAATTTACCTCAAATTGTTAACAAAATCAAGTGTGTGAACTGTTAACATTTGGTACAAATCCATGATAGAAAAACAAAATGGCGGCTTAATAAAATATTTAAAAATAAGCATGATAATGTGATTTAGGCATAACTGGTAAAATTGTGGTGCAAATTCAAGATGGCGGAACAAAATGGCGTCCAAATAAAATATTTCATAAACATATTCATATTTAACTGGCTTCAAATTTTGCACAAAAATTAAATGTAATATAGGGATAAACTGATCGAATTCAAAAAGATGGGACAAAATTGCGGTCCTAAAAATATCAGTGTAAAAAGTACTTATTCAATTATTTGAGATTTTGCTCAAAAATCAAGGGTGGCACAGGTAGAAACTGTTTGGTACCCATCCAATATGGTGGATCAATAGAAATATTTGAAAAGACAGTATATATGTGTTAATAAATAACTATGTGTGGAACTACATTGGGTCACACTTCATTATTCCTAATATAAGGAAATATTTATAACAAGCAACGGGTAAAAAAAATTTGCCGATTTTTATAATCATGCCATGCCACGTAAATATTCTAACTGAAAGTTACGCCTGGAAGTAGACGAAAAAGTTTAAAACGAAAAATGAATATACTAAAGCAAGTACGTAATTAGTATTATATTATGGTAGAATATTAGATAATGTACATCAGGGTTACCGGTACTTACTCTGTACGCTATACAGATTAAGTATTGAGGTCGCAAAATTTTTTTCTAAAAAATATAAGTTGGGTTTAATGGACGTTTTAGAGTCCCTAGAATACGAAAAATATATTTTTAGAACAAAATTTTATGAAATCTCTTCGATTGTGTGCGTCTGTGTATATCCAAACAAACGGTTTAACCGGTTCGCTTGAAATTTGAACCAAAAATAGTCTAGGTTAGTGTTTCGGGGGGTTTAAATTTTGGGTGTCACGGACGTAGATTTCCGATATTTTTAGGGGTATAAAAATAAAAAAACATATAACATCAGAACGCAACAGTCAAATTGAAAACTATGAATAGTTGGGTTTAATGTTCTGACATTGGAAAATTGTGTGTGTGTCAAAAAATGACGAAACACGTCAATTTTTTTATATGCAAAATAATGTTTTGTCCATTATACAGGGTAGTCCTCTAAACGAGATACATTATGCAAAAATCGGTGTAACATGTCAAACTTCTTTTTTTTTCATAGATATCTAGGCTTTGAAAGAAACCTTGTTAATAATTTTATTTTTTGACAATATATATTGCTGATTTTCTATAAAAACTTTTTGAAATCGGAGTCAAACTAATAAAAGCAGCAAATAGACATTATACTCATGGTACTAGATTCAGTCATGACATAGGAAAAGTTGTATGTCTATAATAAACTTATCTAATATTATTGACATTCATTAAGATTTGTAATTAACTAGCGAATAACCTGACCAGAAAAATTATTGTCTCCCATTAGATCACGGCTCTACCTCCAGCTACGTCAAAATTACATTTTTAATTAATTACAGATTCATGCTCGAAATTTCAATATATATTAAAGCATTTAAAGTTTGTGTGAAAACTCTTTGGCAGAAAATAATTTAAAGAAGCGTCATTACTCCATTTTTACTTTTTTTAATATATTTTCTATGGAATAACCCCGGTAACACACTAAAAACTTCTTTAAAAAATCATCTATGTTGGCCACAATCTCCCCGAAGTAATCGGTTACTTAAAATCACATTAATTAATATTATGGATAAACGATATCTTGACATGCACAGAAAATCAGCAATCCCAACGGTTAAAAATTAAAGTAGTAAAATTGCACCTTGGGTCCCTGAAAACCATGAAAACTATATAAAAATTGATATTTTTAGATTACCCCCTCCGCATAAACTTTTTGTGCCAAGAATAAAGTTATTTGCTATGTTAAAACTTATGACACCAGAAATATCATTAGGTACTAAGTAAAGAATCCTACCCCTTTCATGCACTAAATTTTAATGCAATATAATAAAACAATTTAAAGTTACCGCGGGAAGGGATTCAAAATGGCGCTATGCCACCATTTTTTTTTCAGTGGTTACTATATGACCACCCCGGTACTCTCCTGAAAACTTCCCGAAAAATTTATTCAAATCGGCCAATGTATCACTAAGTGCAATCGAGGTTCATATATAAATTATTGGTAAATTTTCTTTACCCGGATCTTCCCTCGTTACGATTTTTTGTTGAGAATAGTGAGGTATGAGTGAAATGGGGCCCATTCGGTTCAGTAAATAGCCACAGTATATATGTGTTACATATACTGTCTTTTCAAACATTTTTATTGGGCGCTATTTTGTTCCATCATATTGCATTCCTACCAATATTTTACCAGTTTTTTTCTACCTTTGCTACAATTGTCGACTTTGGAGCATAATTTAAAATAAACTAAATAAGGAGTTTCCACATTGTCAAATACCGCCATTTTGTTACGTCATGTTGAATTCGTACCAGTTTATCCCATTTCACATTTAATTTTTCTTAAATTCGTACCACATTTGCACCAGCTTATATCTATATCACACTTAATTCTTGCACAAAAATTAAAGTTCATTTAATAAATAGTATTTTCAGGCTTATTTTTTAAATATTTTATTAGGCCGGTATTTTGTTTTGCTATCTTGAATTCATATTAAAATGTTACCAGTTCATTCCTATGTAACACTTAATTTTTTTGGGCAAAATTGGATAATTAGTTTTTTTAGTAATAATGTTATTAACTTTGTTCAGCCATATTGGATTTTTACCAAAATATTACCAGCTCATCCCCATATGACTTCTAATTTTTGATCAAAATTTGAAGTCAATCGTAAGTAGTCTTTAAGATATACCGCTAACTGACAGGCATACAGACAGACCGACAGACGAGCCGACGGAATTAATAAGACGTATTTTTGGCATATAGAGACGCTAAGTCGTGAAAATATGTAAAATCTGAAAGGGTGTTTTTTTCACGATTACGAGCTTTTTATTTGGCCGCCATTTTATTCGGTGTTCTTGAATTAGTACCACAATTTCACTAGATGATCCTATACCAAAATTAGTTATGGCACACAATTTGAAACCAATCAATTTCAATTTTTAAATATTTCATTAGTCAGCCATTTTGTTCCGCCATCTTGGATTCGTACCAAAATTTTGATTGATTTGATTCCAACATACTACTTTAATTTTGGTGCAAAACTTGAGATAAATTGGATAAGAAGTTTTTTAATATTAATTTTTTTAACATTTCACTGGGGTGCCATTTTGTTTCGCCATATTGGATTTTTACCAAAATATTACTAAATCATCCCCAGATGACCCTTAATTTTTGATCAAAATTTGAACTCAATCGGATAAGTAGTCTTTAAGCTATGCCGCGAACTGACAGACAAACAGACACTCCGACAGATGAACCCACGGAATTGATAAAACATATTTTTAGCATCTAGGGACACTAAAACGTGAAGATATGCAAAACCTGAAATGGTGAATTTTTCACGATTACAAACATTTTATTTGGCCGCCATTTTGTTCGGCCATCTTCAATTAGTGCCACAATTTCACTAGTTGGTCCCTAAACCACAAATATTTATTCAGCTGCCATTTTGTTCCGCTATCTTGGATTCGTCCAAAATGTTACCAGTTAATTCTAATATAATATTTGATGTTTGTGCTAAATTTGAGGTAAATTGGATAAGTAGTTTTTAATAATATTTTTTTTTAAGATTTCACTAAACCGCCATTCTGTTTGGCCATATTGGATTTTTACCAAAAATTACCAGGCTCTCACCATGTCAATCGGGTAAGTAGTTTTTTAGCTATGCCGCGAACAGACAGACAGACAGGCCGACGGAATGTTATGGCATCTAGGGACCTTGAAACGTGAAGATCTGAAAAAATCCCGGAGGATGATTATTTCACGATGACAATACTTCCTTTTTTGAAGTCGGTACCAATTCAGTTATATCCAGATTGAATTAGATCCGACATATTTTTAATTTGGGTTAAATTTTACTGTAAAATATCTCTACATTAATTCGTTAATAAAGCACCCCGATTCGTAAACAAAACTTTAATGAAGAATATGCGCCACAAACAAATAAAACTTAAAAATTTACATGAGACGTTCAAACAAGTGCCTTTCGAACTAACGTTAATATTTCGACTGAGTACCGGATCGCACTTCTTCCTTGCAGCCGATTCGGGATATTGATTTTCTCATAATTCTAAAAATAGATTTGATGCTTATTTCTAGGTCAAGTCGATCACCGAAGTAGTGGAATTACATTTATTTCCATAATTTAAAAGACGTAACATTCCACCTGTTTTACATTTTGCAACATTTTTATATTTTTCCACATTTTTATTTTTTAATAACAAAAATTTTCTTTTAATTTACTAAGTCACTTGTACATTACTTTTAAATATATTTAAAAATTTTTGGTCACAGTTTTTTCAGTGTGTCAAATAACTCAATTCGAGACGTTTCCGTCACGTCAGAACTTGAAAAATTATGCTGTCTATAGGCAACTTAAAATACATTTCGGTTAAAAACCGGCTCAACAGGGTTCACGCGCTGCCGAAATACAAAGATAGGAATGCGATTTAACATTTCAAATTTTGCAGTTATGTAGACAAAGGATCAGTGTAGGGCGGTAAACAGCCATTTTGTGAAAAAAAAAATTATATGGGTCGGTATCTGCGTCAAAAAATGATCAAAAATGGACAACTTTGCCACTAATTTTTTCATTCTAAATTCGAATTTTTCATAAAAACTCGCATTTAGCGCCCAACTATACATATTTCCCTATTAAAATCACATTGAAGCTAATACATATCTCTTATAGTTTTAACACAATATTGCAGCGCCGGAAGGTTTGCAACTGATCCGTAATACTGCGTGCAGTTCCCCCTTAAGTGGTTTTTTAGGCTGATTTTTGGAATATTTTATTACAACGGCAATTTAGGGTAAATTGGATAATTAATTATTTAGTAATATTTTTTTACATTTCATTAAATCGCCATGTTATTTCAGTATTCTGGATATTACCAGGTTATCCCCATGTGATCCTTAATTTTTAGCCAAAAATTTGAAGTCAATCGGATAAACGGTACGTCTAATATTTTTTTTTGTTAAAAGTTCTTGGGTACTGGTTTATTTTCTTAAAAGAATTATTTATTTCCTTAACGTTTTGCGCTTCATAGAGAGCTTTTTCAAAATGATATTATTGGCCTACAATAAATACAAGACTGTAAAATATCGATTGACACACTAAAAACTACTACAATAAAATGTTAAAATAGGACGTTACAATTTTTAAAACTCCACTTTAAAATTAATGTTAAAATCATGTTAAAATACATATATACGCACCTTGGAAATAAACCAACTCACTGTGTTATAGTAGCAATTATGTTTCAGTTGTGACTTGTGGAAATTAAATAAATACTACCGATACGTTTTTTTTTGTTTTTGGCTGAAAACGATTATTTTGATTAACAATGTTTACTTTATTTATATTGATGTAAAATCAAGCTGATATTATAGAAATTATATTTATGATGGTGTAGTATAGAATATATAGGCATTTTATTATACGTAAAACACTAAATTAAAAAATTAAAATATCAAACCGTGGTAAATCTGATTCAATTTCTTGACGACATCTTGTTTATCATTTACGGAATGTTTTTCTTTTTTTATATGAAACATCTCCTTAATAATTAAATTTTAATAGTTAGTATCTTTATTCAAAATTCGTGTGTCAAAAAAATAAAATTCGTGATTTTCTGATTTTTCATTTTTATGAAGGACAGTGGACGCATTTTTTGTGTACTTGTGGCCGTCTATTCTGTTCTCTAGGTATTGTGTGGTCATGCCAATGTAGTTCATGGGACAATTTATACATGGTACCGCATATATTAAGTTCAATTGTTTCTTTACTGGTATTTTACTTTTGAGAGGTGTGAATAGGGAGCCTAATAAATTATTGGATTTGTGACACACAATTATATATATATATATATATATATATATATATATATATATATATATATATATATATATATATAATGTGTTTTCATTTCGGGTGTACATCCGTTCACTACTGTCATTCTGAAAAGAACAGTTTTGCAGACGTTTCGCCAAAATCACATTTGGCATTTTCGAAGCTTTCCTTCTCGTGTCCAAATAGAGACTGTCTCTATTCGGACTCGAGAAAGAAAGCTTCGAAAATGCCAAATGTGATTTTGGCGAAACGTCAGCAAAACTGTTCTTTTCAGAACGACAGTAGTGAACGGATGTACACCCGGAATGAAAACACATTATATTTTTCAATCCGTGAAGGACTAAAAATCAACAATATTTATATATATATATATATATATATATATATATATATATATATATATATAGAGAGAGAGAGAGAGAGAGTTTTCGATAAATGTAAAAAATAAATCTAGGATAGGTACTTGTGCTGAGTAGAACATTATTGAGTCAGAAATGTCCAATATTGATTTTCGAATTTCTATAATATCTTTATTCAAAGTTTCTTCATCGATTTGTAATTTTTGAATTGTCGCATTAAAGTTTTTAATTACAGAGGTTGTCACCGATATTTGGTTTTTTAGTAGATTTTCAATTTGATATTCGTCATGAGTTATTTTTTCAATACATTCATTAAAATATTCGCCATCAGATGCCTCTATATTTCCCGTAATCGATTTCCAAATGGTACCTATTCCGTTGAAAATTCCACGTTTTTCTCTATAAGCGTATTTATTTGTTTCAGCCATTATTTCTGTATATTTTTCATTAAAAGAAACCGATATTTGTTTTAAAAGGCTTAGATACGTTTGCACTTCTGCTTTAAATACTGCCATACGAGGTATATTCTCATTTACATTATTGAGTAATGAGTCTAAAATTCTATCATTATTATCTATAGTTTCCTTTAAATGTTTAAGGTCTTTATATACAAGAAGTATCCATTTGTCATTAGAGACTTTAATTGTGGCTTCTTCATAAAAGAAGATTTCAACGGTTTTATAGTTGTCAGGAAGTACTGGGGCTCAACCAGCGGTGATAATCTGAGGAGTCTGGAATAGAAAATTTATTCATAGTAGGGCTTTAACCTGTCAAAATTTATTTTACTTTAATAATTAGTTTCAGTGTTAATTACGATAGCGAATTGTGGAAAATTTCTGACATTTCAAATGGACCGTTAAATCTATTTTGAGATTTATTCGCAGTTTGTATTTCTCGCACATATACTTTATCTCCTACTTTATATTCGTGGGGATCATGAGATACGTGTTAATCGAAACGTTCTTTAGCTTTTTCTTATTGTTTCGATTCGATTACTTAAATCTCGCACATATTTGGAAATAAGATTTTTCTCGTTATAGATAGTTTCAGGGGGTCTAGAAGAGGTATGTCCAAAGATTAATTCAAATGGTGTAAAACCATGAGTTTGATTCTTTGTGTTATTATAGCAAAGAACAGCATATGGGAGTACATTAAAAGAATGTTCATTTGGTTTTGTTTTGATTGGCTCTTATCATTTTACTTAGAGTTGCATGAAATCTTTCTATAGAACCATTAGATTGGGGGTATCCTACACTTGAAAATGTTAGTTTTATATCATATAATTCGCAAAGGTCATTCTTAAGTGTACTGTCGAATTCACGACCATAGTCATAATGAATAGGGAGTTCCATAGTGTTGGAAAAACACTAGAAGGGTATTCATAATTGTCTTTGCGGTTTTATCTTCTATTGGGTAAGCCTGCAAGAATGTGGTAAGTTCATCACGGATAGTTAAGGCACAGTTTTGTGCTGGATACTCAAATAAGTCAATGTTTATTCTTTCGAAAGGCGTTTTCGGACTTTCAGTTATAACTAGAGTTATTTAAATTTTTTTCTAGATATTTTAATTTTTCGACATATTTCACATTTTTTAATAAAGTTTTCTACATCCTTAGTTATTCCTTGACAATTATATTTTTCTTTTATTCGTTGTAACGTTTCGTTTATTCCACGGAGTAAATTAGTTTTTCCACGATGATAGTGATCTAAGATTTAGGGAATTTCATCTTGTTCATGAACTTTAATAATATTTTGTTAAATGGTTAGTTTTATATCTTTATCAGCAAAGAAAAATGAAAATGTTTCATGAATTGGTAGTTCAAGCTTATTTTCGATATAGTACGTGGTTCCGATGTCAAATTGAATTTGACATAAGTGGATTATGTAAAACATTCGTTGGGTAACAATTTCCGGGTCACATGGAAGGAGAATTATAAAGTATTTTCAATTTTTTTTGGTTTTGGTCGTGATTTTGTTCCGCCATCTTGAAATGGTACCACAACATTAGTAGTTTATCTCCATATCACATTTAATGCTTGCACAAAATTTGAAATTAATCTAATAAGTAGTTTTTCAGGCTCATTTTTTAAATATTTTATTAGCAAGCCATTTTGTTTGGCTATTTTATGTTCAAACCAAAATGTTACCAATTCATTTCTATGTAACACTTGATTTTTCTGCAAAATTGATAATTAGTTTTTTAGTAATCATTTTTCTACGTTTCCCTGGGCCGCCATCTTGTTCCGGCATATTCGATTGTTACCAAAATATTATCGGGTCATCCCCATATGACCCTTAATTTTTCACTAAAATTTAAAATCAATTTGAAAAGTAGTTTTTAAGCTATGCCGCGAACTGACAGAAAGATACACAAACCGACAGACGAACAGACGGTATTTATAAAACATATAAGGTCGCCATCTTGGATTCATACCAAAATTTTACCAGTTGATTACTACATAATACTTGCAAAATTTGAGATAAAAAAAAAGTTTTTTAGTAATTGTTTTTTTAAATTTTCACTAGGCCGCCATTTTGTTTTGCCATATTTACTTTTTACTAAAATTTTAACAGGTCATCTCCATATAACCCTTAATTTTGACCAACATTTGAAGTCAATCGGGTAAGTATTTTTTTAGCTATGCCGCGAACAGGCAAATCGATAGACCGACGGTATTGAGAAAACATGTTTTTCAGCATCTAGGGACCCTGAAACGCAAAGATCTGAAAAAAATCTCAGAAGGTAATTTTTCACGATTAAAATACGTAAGTAAAAATCAACCAGAAAAAACTACTTATTAGATTGATTTCAAATTTTCTGCAAGAATTAAGTGTGATATAGAGACTGTGGTACGAATTCGAGATGGCGGCACAAAAACGGTTTGTAATCGTGCAAAAATAATCCTCATAGGTTTGTAGAGATCTTCACGTAGGTTTTTTTTTTGGTATATATGTATATATATTTATATATGTATATATATATATATATATATATATATATATATATATATATATATATCCATAGATATTGAGACACGAGGTGATTTGAATAAAAGGGACGAACAACAACAGCACCGTCCTGAAAACATAAATAACGACCAACGGCCGCGCATATATAACCTTCGGCCCCGGGTGGAGGTATAAAAGGAAGCGTCACAGTCACCAACACTTCAGTCTCTATTCGGAAAGGCCAAATGTGATTTTCGCGAAACATCAGCAAAACTGTTCTTTTCAGAACGACAGCAGTGAACGGATGTACACCCGGAATGAAAACGCATATATATATATATATATATATATATATATATATATATATATATATATATATATATATATATATATATATATATATATATATATATATATATATATACATATAACCTATTTTTTGGTATTAAATACGTGAAGATCTCTAAAAACCTAAGAGGGTTATTTTTGCACAAAACATTTATTTTGTTGCGCCATGTTGAATTCCTTCCAAAGTCTCTAAATCATACTCAATTCTTGCAGAAAATTTGAAATCAATCTAATAAGTAGTTTTTTCTGGTTGATTTTTACATCCGTATTCCAATCATAGAAAAATCACCCTCTGAGATTTTTTCAGATCTTTGCGTTTCAGGGTCCCTAGATGCTGAAAAACATGTTTTCTCAATACTGTCGGTCTATCGATCTGCCTGTTCGCATAGGTTAAAAAATACTTACCCGATTGACTTCAAATTTTGGTCAAAAATTAAGGGTTATATGGGGATGACCTGGTAACATTTTGGTAAAAACCAAATATGGCAAAACAAAATAGCGGTTTAGTGCAATTTTAAAAAAATAATTACTAAAAATCTGCCTATTTACTTTATCTCAAATTTTGTATAAAAATCAAGTATTATGTAGTAATCAACTGGTAAAATTTTGGTACGAATCCAAGATGGCGGAACAAAACCGCGGCCTAATAAGTTTTATCAACTCCGTGGGTTCGTCTGTCGGTTTGTGTATCTTTCTATCAGTTCACGGCATAGCTTAAAAACTACTTTTCAGATTGATTTCAAATTTTAGTCAAAAATTAAGGATCAAATGGGGATGACCTGATAACATTTTAGTAAAAATTGAATACGCCGGAACAAGATGGCGGACCAGTGAAACGTAGAAAAATGATTACTAAAAAACTAATTATCAGTTTTGCAGAAAAATCAAGTGTTACATAGAAATGAATTTGTAACATTTTGGTATGAATATAAAATAGCCAAACAAAATGGCTTCCTAATAAAATATTTAAAAAATGAGCCTGAAAAACTACTTATTAGATTAATTTCAAATTTTGTGCAAGCATTAAATGTGATATGGAGATAAACTACTAAAGTTGTGGTACCAATGCGAGTACAAAATGACGACCAAAACCAAAAAAATCGAAAATACTTTATAATTCTCCTTTCATTTGACCCTGAAATTGTTGCCCAACGAATGTTTTACATAATCCACGTATGTCAAAATGAATTTGACATCGGAACCACGTACTATGTCGAAAATAAGCTTGAACTACCAATTCTTGAAACATTTTCATTTAGCTTTGATGATAAAGATATAAAACTAATCATTTGTCAAAATATTATTAAAATTCCTGAACAAGATGAAATTCCCCAAATCTTAGATCACTATCATCGTGGAAAAACTAATTTACTCTGTGGAATAAACGAAACGTTACAACGAATAAAAGAAAAATATAATTGGCAAGGAATAACTAAGGATGTAGAAAGCTTTATTAAAAAATGTGAAATATGTCAAAAAATTAAAATATCTACAAAAAACTTTAATAACCCTCTAGTTATAACTGAAACTACGAAAACGCCTTTCGAAAAAATAAACATTGACTTATTTGAGTATCCAGCACTTATGCCTTAACTATCCGTGATTAACTAACTAAATTCAAGCAGGCTTACCCAATAGAAGATAAAACCGCAAAGACAACTATCAATACCCTTCTAGTGTTTTTCCAACACTATGGAACTCCCTATGCATTGTGACTATGGTTGTGAATTCGACAGCACCGTTAAGAAAGAATTTGCGAATTATATGATATAAAACTAACATTTTCAAGCGTCGGAATCTAACGGTTCTATAGAAAGATTTCGTGCAACTTTAAGTGAAATAATAAGAACCAATCAAAAAAAATCCAAATGAACATTCTTTTAATGTACTCGCATATGCTGTTCTTTGTTATAATAGCGCAAAGAATCAAACTCATGGTTTTACACCATTTGAATTAATCTTCGGACATACCTCTTCTAGACCCCCTGAAACTATCTGTAACGAGACAAACCTTATTTCCAAATATGTGCCAGATTTATAATCGAATACATTATCTTTACAAAACTGCTCGAGCAGGAACCGCTCAACAAAAAGAAAAAGCTAAAGAACGTTTCGATCAACACGTATCCCATGATCTCCATGAATATAAAGGAGGAGATAAAGTACATGTGCGAGAAACACAAATTGCGAATATATCTCGAAATAGATTTAACGGTCCATTTGAAATCTCAGAAATTTTCCACAATTCTGCTATCGTAATTAACCCTGAAACTAATTATAAAAGTAAAGTAAATTTTGACAGGTTAAAACATTACTATGAATACATTTTCTATTTCAGACTCCTCGGATTATGACCGCTGGTTGAGCCCCGGTACTCCCTGACGACTATAGATACCACCGTTGGAATCTTCTTTCATGAAGAAGCCACAATTAAAGTCTCTAATGACAAATGGATACTTCTTGTATATAAAGACCTTTAACATTTAAAGGAAACTATAGATAATAATGATAGAATTTTAGACTCATTACTTAATAATGTAAACGAGAATATACCTGTTACGGCAGTATTTACAGCAGAAGTGCAAACGTATCTAAGTCTTTTGAAACAAATATCGGGTTCTGTTAATGAAAAATATACAGAAATAATGGCTGAAACAAAGAAATACACTTATAGAGAAAAACGTGGAATTTTCAACAGAATACGTACCGTTTGGAAATCTAAAAAATTAAACTCTCTAAATGATATAATAAATGCTATTAATTTTGCTAGATTAAAAATACTTCACAGTTCTATTATTACACCTTTTGATTTAATCGAATCTTAAAGGCATATATCACAATAATTACAAAAGAATAATCTTCCATTACCAATATACACTTTAAGCTTAGCACAGTACCTGAACTACAGACTTATCAATTAGACTCAAGAATAATATTTCTTCTTAAATACCTTTGGTAGAACCAGAAAAATATACTCTTTGCCATTTATATCCAATACTAATATTGAATAGTCGAACAGGTCTTTATCATGTTTTAATAACCACAACCAAATACATTGCGCGAGATGATGATTCATTATTATACATCATCGTCCAAAATTTGGAAACATGCAAAGCCCTAGAAATTGTTATTTGTTCAAACATTCTTCCATATCCAATCGACAGCGGTGCCATATGTGAATCCCAACTTCTGAAGCAACTAAACCGTCTTCCAAGAACTTGCCAAACTTCAGTCGTTTCTCCCAAAGATTACAATGTACAAGAACTTAGCCAAAATCTATAGTTAAATGCAGTTTCCGACCCACTACCCATCACAATCAAATATGAATCAAGAAATGTCATCGTAGAAATAATCAACAACAATACTCTATTAAGGCTTCAACCTGAATGCAATGATTTTATTGGTGCTACAAGAGTCCACGCTCAAAACAAAATTGATGTCTACGAAAATGTCAGCTACATCAGTCATCCAGTAGTTATTCCCTACAACTGTTGTAATCATTTTCCTGCGAAAACTTATCTACCAGGCCTAAAATTACTAAAACTAAACAAAATCAACATGGAAGATTTGAACATACACAAATAAAACCAGTATTCTGATGAATTGCACAAGTTAATACAACAACCATTCGTCAACAAGCATATTCATTCGTTCACAATACTGACTATCGTCCTGATCGTCATTCTAGTCCTTACATACTTAAAAGCTCAAATATTGGAGAGAAAGATTGGAATAGCCACAGCCACTGATGACTATCCACCTCCACGAAAAAACAAACCAGAAGCTTTACTCATGAAACAATGGAAGAAGATACTTCCCAAACGAAGACCAAGTATTCGCCTTGGAGAAGTAATAGAAGAAGACGAACAAGTAAAACTTAATCTCAACAAACAAGCAGCCTTCTAAAAGTTGTTTCCACGCATCAACTTTTATCTAAAATGGAAGCTGTTTTATGAGTTTTTACCAAATGTCACCTTCAAGCCGCAGCGTCAGATGATGACCTTGTTCACCAAGATATCACATTTTATATATTCCCAGACGAGATAAGCAGCCATGGAGCCGCACACGCAGCAAAGATTATGCAAGACTGGCGTGATATTACATTTCCAGTAAACAGCACCTGACACTTGGCCAGTGGAATCATACAAAAGATTCCCGTTATCCTGATTCAGCAAGCTAGGAACATATAAATAGCGGACCCAACCTAGCAGCGTCACTTTATCATAACATTTTAATGTTGAAAGTCATTTAATAATTATATTTGTATTTCTTCGGGGAGATCAATGGATCTTATCCACATATTTTATTGTATTTTTATATATATATATATATATATATATATATATATATATATATATATATATATATATTGTTCCGGATTGGCCGGTACACAAACACGTAGATTCTGAATGCACTCCTTTTATTCAAAACACAGGTTACAGGTATCAAAGGTAGACACTGGTCATACTTAACAAACGTAACTAAGGTAACTTTAAACTTGTCAATGTTAGGTTTTTAGCACTTCGAAATCTCAATTACAACTGAATCAAAATGCGGCCTCGCGGCGCGCTTATTTAGCCTTTAGAAAAGGGTGGAATGATCTAGAAAATTCTAGAATAATCCATAGTGAGAAGAAAACAAGGTGTGCCTACGAGCAGGTTTTGATGACGTATATTGTGAGGCGAAAATAGGGCCGATTAAAATGACAGGTTAGGTTTATTGTTTTTATTGTGTAAAGGCCTCAAAAAATTATAGTAAACCTTTGCTAAACTTTGTTAAAGGAATTCACGTATCGGTCATAGTTCTGTCTTCTTTTATGATTACGGCTAAAACAGAGACGGAAATATGTCTATCGCTTAAAGAGCTGTTAATTATAAAATCACCCTAGACCTTGTTTATCAGTTTTGTTTTTTGTGGTTATGAGCCGTTAATTTAACAAGTAGATGTTAAAATATATTTCATACGTATGTGTGTTTTCGTCGAATTTTGGACGTATGAGTTGCAGATCGTTAGCTTGTTTATTGGAATAAACTCATATATCGGTTGAAGTGCAGATATATATTATTTAATTTTCTAGTGATTCATATATAATGAGAAAATTATGTAGTTCGTTAGGATTAGCATACCAAACTGTTCACTTGAAAAAATTCATAAAAAACTAGATGATGTATGTAATTACACAAATAGTCATTAAACTGATGTAAAAGAATTGAAGACAGTAAGTAGAAACATTTTTATTTGGGCTAGTTCAAGCTATATATTTTAAACTCAGTATTTTAAAAAATATGTTTGGTTTCAAATGGTATAGTAAGTAAAATATCTTATGTGTAGCTGAATATGTTACTTAATATTCATAAGTATTTGAGTAATTACTTTGACAAATACTGAAACCAGACCCCTGAGGCCTTACATAACACAACTGATAGTAAATAAAACACATTTCTTGCTATTATGTAGATTATATTATTTAAGCATACATATTATATATGTTCCAATAGTTTTTATATGCACCTAACTAGATATTTTTGTTTTAGTTGATACATATGGATGCTGACTAATGAATACACTACAAACAACATACATTTCATCATGGAAATTACCAAAAGAAAGAAAATATAACTGAAAATGTTTGACAGTTACCTACCCTCGAGGCTACCCCTCTTTCAGAAGGAACTTCTAGGCAGAAATAAATAAAACAAAAAACCTCCAATTACCATAATAAGTATAATTTAAAAGTCCTACTTTAAGTCTTCTGTGTGAATTTGTATTCTTTAAACTAGGAAGTGTTCAGCTACTGTATAGAAGAACTTGATGAAATTTTAGCACTGACTGTACAAACCTAATTATGTTTAAAGAAGATATATCTAATGTGAAAATGTTGATATATGCTTGTATAGTATATCTAAAGTCAATTGAGACAACATAAAAACTAAATATCCATCAACAGTCAGCGATTTCTTTGTGAAGCATGGGCGGGGCAATAGAAATTTAATTTTACTTTTGTTACCTGATTAACTAAATAAAAATAAACCTATTTGATATACCTGGTGTAGCAAATTGAGCGTACACCAAATTTTCCGCTGTCTCAATGTACTTTAGATACACTTTAACTACATTTTAAAGCTAAATTAAATTACTGGCATTGTCATAGTAGAAATAAACCAATATTATGTCTCTGCCAATTGTGTATTAAGTGGTATTAACGAAAACTGTATTTAATTGACATTGCATGGTATGCTTTTAATTAATTTAAGATTAAGAAAATCTTGATTTTAGTTGTGTATCTGACAATATAGGAGTTTTCCAGTATCAGCTTTATTCTTTTATAGGTAAAGAAAATGAGTAAAAATATGGCGGTTTGAAAAACATACTTTCCATAAGCATTTAGTTGAACTTTAGTCCAGTTCTATGTAAAATTCTGTAGAAAACGTTTACACAGTAGAATATACCTATTTAACTTGGGCAGTAAAATGGTAATTTTTTAAGTAAAAGTGTACATTTTTTAATTAATAGTGAAGCGACAGAATATCATTATTGGACACAATTGATCCCTCATGTGTAAGAAGTTTTTTTTAATGCAAATATTTTTCAAGTCACCCAAAAGCTTTTTTACTTCTGCTGTGTTAAAGTCAGATGTTATAGATACATAGCCGAATTGAGATAGAGTAGATGTTGTTTGTAAAACTACTGCTACGGTGTATCTGTGTTGTATTTTAGTGATTAAGGCAATCTTATTATAATGATTAGTTTTCCTAACCTTTTAGATTTAAGACTAAAACATTTTTTATTAGACAAACCTAAATTTATTATTTAAAGTATTATTTTTACTAGATTTATAGGAACTATGACAATTACCCCATTAAAGTAAACATTAAAAATAAATGAAAATGGGTAGGTTAAATTTATTTTACTTTTAAAAAATATCAACAAAGATTGCATACAGCAATATTTTTTTATTACACATCACATTTCTAATTTGTGTCACGATCTGAGGTTAGGAATACCTGACACTTTAAGAAACCTGCACTCAGTACTTATCAGTTTAACTAGTGGAATTTGATGTCAGATTTAAGTATTTCCTGGAGTTGAAATTAGTTTTGAGTAGTTAACACTACACGGTACAAAAGTATATCTAATTTAAGAAGTATATAACTAGGTGTCGAAAACATTTTATTAAAAGTGAAAATCATGTCAACTTAAGAATTACCCACCTATCTACCAAATAATAATGAGCATAACCTTTTTAAGTCTGTTAATGCTGCAGTCTTTTGTCTCATTACCTTAAATAATATATGAAAAAATCCTGGGATTCAGCTGAATGTTTAAAGCCGACCTTCGAAGGGTACTTAAGGCTGGCAACGGATAGCTATTTCTTTTTAAATACTGACATGCCTTCGAGCTGACACTTTGAAATGAAATTAGAGATGCAGTAGCATACACTAGTAAGGTTGGCGGTGAAGTTGTATAAATTTTAACACTTAAAGGAATCTTTAATTCATTAATTCATTAAATTAAGATTGATAACTTTTAGAACTATCAATCTGCGATATCTAAGAAAAAATAAAAACCAACTGATGACCCACAAAAAATAAATACAGTTAAATAATCAAAAGAAAAAGGAAAGAAAAGGTTAATGAAATAATTATAAATAAAACATATTAAAAACAGAATCTTAATGTATTTTTTTGTAACTTATTATAGAACTAAAGATTTAGAAATTAATAGACTCTAATAACTTCAAACGGACAAGTGTTTAAAATATTATCTACTACAGCACAATTCCCTTAATCTGATCCAACAAATTACTAACAAAATTACTAACAAAAGATCACTTCTTTTATATCTGAGTACTAAAAACTTTGATCTAAATCAATGACTAGAGGAAAAGGTCCTAACTTTTTGTTTTGGATGTAAAAAAAATAATTATGATTTTTTTTATGTAATTTTCATGAACAAAATGGGAACAATTCGGATAAATTGATTGCAAAACACATACTAGATGCCTACACACATGCTTATAAAGAGGACATCAGGTTACAGCAGGTATGTGAGAATATCAAGTATTTGAACACCTTAGAAAAATGTATGTTTACTACATACTATTTATACACATTTTAGCTGAATCTTTAACTGATCTAGTCTACTCAAACTTTATGTTATCAGGTAAGCCTGCCAAAATCCGATTCTAAGTCTCCTCTATAATATTTCTTTTATTTTTTCAATTATTGGTTTTTAAACAAGTCTGAAGCAGCTTCCTCTCTGTAGCATTATTAATTTTTCTTTTTATTTTCAAAATGCTTAGCTTAGCATAATAACCGCTAAAAATCATTTGATTTAGAAATGTTTAATCAAATATTTACGTTAATTAAGTTAATTTTGTCATATTTGTGGCAAGCATAAACCCTCTGTACTGTAGAAATCAGGGTTTTCAGGCAATTTATGAGACCTCATTTTACATGTGTCCTTCATTTTATTGTGGCTGAAGCAACCAGTAACCTCACAAGACACATTGTTCTTGATTCTTAATACCCAAATGACTAACAATAAAATTGTTTTCTTTCCGAGGTAAAATTTATTTTGCACACAAAAAACAAAAACTATTATTTGTTGTCAAACTAGTAACTTAACCTACAATTTTTATTGACGTTTATTTCCAGGGCATACTACCTTTTTTTCGAAAGCTACCTCACGTCTGACGTAGATGCGCTGGCTGGCGAGCACACCTTGTTTTCTTCCCACCATGGAATAATGTAAATCCTACAGGGTGGGAAGATTTAAGCCTAATAGAACATTCGAGAACGATTTTTGACACTATCATAGTCGTTACATATATAAGTCTACTTCAATAAAATATATAATAAATAAATTCATCTAAATCTTAATAAATTTATGACTAGGGCTAAATTCATATATATATATATATATATATATATATATATATATATATATATATATATATATATATATATATATATATATATATATATATATATATATATATATATATATATATATATATATATATATATATATATATATATATATATATATATATATATATATACATATATATATATATATATATATATATATATATATATATATATATAACGTTAGAAGTTATCACATACAATACTACCTGAACCTGCGTACCTTGTTACACCTACAAATCGAAATGGAGAATTAAAGAGTTTGTGCATAATAAGAACTAAGTGCTGACTAAAATAAATGTGATAACAAAGATTTGCGAAAGTAAAAACTACGCTTTTAGTCTGCCTTTTCGGTGCCAAAATTCGTAAATTGTGTCTTTCTCTATCTATACTTATACAGACAATAGAAAATTTACCATGCGAAAAGCAATAGTTCGTAGATCAATTCGAGCTTTAAAAAAGTTTGAGTAAAAAACGCGCGCGCCCGTATGACAAAAAATTGAAAGTTTAAAATTTAAAGATTAAGAGGAGGTTCAAATTTAAAAAATGTATTTAAATTTTAGGTAAAAATAGTACGAGTATATATAAAAGGAAGAATTAGAAGCTAGTCGTAAAAACGTCTTTTGATAGCGCCCAAGCTACAATTAAAAATATCGTAAGAATTTTTGTGATTATTATACTACTTATTCGGTTAATTGGTGAAAACTTTTAAATATTTGTTTCATAAGGGGGCGCATAGAAAATATCAAAGCTACGGAAATTTAAGGTAGGAACACGAACATTCGACTTTAACAATAATTCTCCAGAAATAATAGAATGATGTGAAAATTTATATAGAAATTGCTGAGAAAAATACAAGCGTCTCTCGTTCAAGCTGATAAGCTACCTTCGTAGCAATTGATCATGAGAAAAA
Organism: Kuschelorhynchus macadamiae; assembly: GCA_030620095.1. Lineage (NCBI taxonomy): Eukaryota > Metazoa > Arthropoda > Insecta > Coleoptera > Curculionidae > Kuschelorhynchus > Kuschelorhynchus macadamiae. Next base: position 135,451 of record JAUTXW010002606.1, read on the forward strand.
CCTCTAATGGGATAAGCTCTATTAGCTCTAAACTACAATGCTTTGGCAAACTGTCTGTGAACTGACGCAATGTACTAACATTGAAACTAAAACAGTTAAATGTGTTTCAAAATTAAGTGTTTTGTCAAAAACGACACCAAATATCTGAACGGGTAAGAGCAACCCCATTGATGACATAGTTAAAGTGAACTAAGGTATTTTTTGTTGTCATAACATTACACTTAGACACATTTCAATCCATACGATTCATAATATACCACTCATGCAAAATGTCTAGGTTTCGCTGTAGCTCAATGCAATAATTTTCACTGAATGTATTCGAAAACAATGTCAGATCGTCAGCATAAAGTAGTCAGTGGACCGAGAGACTGTCAACAATATCATTTAAAAATAGCGGTCCAAGTATAGATACTTCGACAAACCGCAATTAGGAAACGCCCTGTATAGTACTTCACAATGATACCCCCTGTACAAAGTAATATGACAGACGGAGACAAACGGTCACTTCTGGCATACCCGAATAGCCCGAAGTCGAACCGCATAAGTTAAAATTTTGATAAATCTTGTTCACTGGAATCAGTGCTGGCTCCCCTACTATAGCTACATTGATGTGTTAATTTTGGGAAAATATGAGTTCTGTAGTTTTTCAAATATTAATTGCAATATTAGATATTTTTTGACACCCGGTATTGAACGTAAAATTAATTATTTTGAAGCAGTTTATTGACAGCTACTTTATGAACAATTTTACAAAATATATGAAAAAAAAACTATGCCATTTTTGAAGTTGACGGCTGTGATTCTAATGGTTCGATTCCTTGTAAATCGTTGTCTTCCTCTGAAAATGATGAGGATTCGTCATCACTACTTGAAGATCCCAGTGTGATAACTAAATCACCAATAACCGTTTCAATTTTGCCATCTACTTCCCAGTATTTATCTTCAATAGAACAAACATGTTTAACATACGATTTCCAATTTTCAGCCGATATTGAGTCAATCGCTTCTAATGTTATTTTATTTAAATCTTTAATTGAAAGTTCACCGGTGTCGCGCTCTTGAATATATTTTTTACTCCTGCCCATTCAAGTTCAATAGGGTTGAGGCCGCACATGTATGGAGGCAGCCTTAAAGGTGTATGATCGAGGTTACGTAAAAGACCGTCAATTTTATACTTTTCTTCTCTTAACTTGTTGGCTGATATTACTTCATATTATTGATATTTTCTCCATGTTGGATCACATACAAGATTGTTCGATTTAAGCCACGATATCATATGAGCTTTCGTAGAGTATTTAGTTGGCACTTTATCTTCTACGTGAGAATAATAAGACGCATTATCCATTACCACGACTGATTTGGGAGGAATGTTAGGTAGAAACTTCTCGAGCAACCACTTTTCAAAATTATCTCTATTCATCTGTCCATGATAGTCTCCAGTTGTTAGTCCCGAGCAAAAAACTAAAGCAGCACCTGGAACAAATCCACCTTCTGAACCAGCATGAACTATAATAAAGCAACTACTAGAGCGGATTCTCTGAACAATACCTGTAACACTTTCACTTTGCCAGCATTTGTTCACTGTCATATCGTTATCTACCCAGGTTTCGTCTAGGTATACAATATTGCGTCCTTCTTGCCTATATTACCTTACAGTTGATAGATATTACACCCGCCAGTGAAAAATATTTGGTCTCTCAATGAGCAATTTTCGTTTATTTTGGCACTTGCGCCAAACAAAACCATTTGATCGTAAAAGCCGATTTAAGGTTTTACACCCGTACGGAAAATCTATTTTTTTCTTCCCAGCACGAAGTAGGGATTTGCAGGTCGGAACCTTCTTCAAGTTTATATAAAAATCCTCTATTGTTCGTCGAATTACTTGAAAATCACCATCGTTAATTTTCTTTTGTATGATAATCGGGGTCGTTTTTTACCAGGAGATTTTAAGGGTGAAGTAGAACATGAGCGATCATAATGTTCTCTTTGAATTTTCCTTACACTACTTTCCGAAACACCAGTGTAAAATGCAGCGCGTTATGTTCGATTTTGTTTTGTTTTGTTATGTTCGAAAATGAAAACAAATGCTCGAAATGTATAGGCGCCACTGGAAATAGCTAGAACTTTCTAGAGGCAAGTGCATGGAGACTCTAGGTACATCCCAATTACAAGTGGACCAGTGCGAAATTTACTAAATCCTCGATTAATTTTCCGTACCGCTTAGCTGGCGCACTTTATAGGTGAAGCGACAAACTATTACAACAAATAAAATAACATAAAATTTATTTGCGTACACAAATTTTACTTTTCGGCTTGCTTAAGACTATGAACCTTTATTTTAAGGACCGCCCGGTTTTCTTTCGTGTCCCGCACTTTAAATGCAACAGTGCCAAATATTATTCCTTTAAAGAAAATAAAATTAATAAAAACGAAACGGTAGGAAAAAACTTTCTCGGTTTGTTTATTATTAGCTTATTTAAAGTTATTTTAGTAATAAAATGCAATTTTAACTTTCTTAAAAGCACTATTTTTGCCAATATCTTCGTGAATTAACCACAGTAATCACAAAATCTACTGTCGAGAGTAGCAAAGCTGTCAAACGCGGTAAATATTTGTTATTTTATATACCAATGTTTTAAACCAACTTTTTCTTTACAAATTTTATTTTGAATTGTAACAGTTTTCCTTATAAAAGCCTAAGGCCATTTCCGTACTTTTTTGAGTTATGCCAGTATTTCTAATAAATTACTAAGAAAAACTGGAATAATATGTTTTATTTAACAAAAGTGACGCTAATTTTTTGCATGGTTATAATATTAAAAAGAAGTGTTTATGGTATAGTTTATTTGAGTTTAAAAAATTAATTAGTTAAACAGATATGAGGGGATGACAATTTTGAACTTCTAAACGTTCAAAACATTATTTGTCGGTACCTATATTTTTGTTATTTAAAGGTGTTAGAGACACGTAAAAAAGACGGGTTAAACTTTTTTATCAATAATATGGATCAAAGAAAACGGTCGCCGCTGATACTTAAACTTTCCAGACAAAATCTGGAAGTTCATAATATAGATGAATCAATATGGACGATTCAAAATACTATTATGCAATGTACTGCGGACTTAGAAGTGATTTGTCTTGAACCTGAATATATATATATATATATATATATATATATATATAAAAACTAAAATCGATTAAAAAAACACTGAAAAAAAAAATAATACTTAATTCAATCTTGGAAATTTAACTTCATGAAGTCGGCGTCAAACTAATAGAAACTGTAAATTTTGATGGTGACATTAAACACTACAGGTCTTAGTTGGAGTCAAATTTATGTGATGGAATAAAATATAATTTTCTGACTTCTAAGTGTTTTTTAAGTAGTTTTATTTTTTACGGTTACTGACTACTACGCGGGAGAGCTTTGGATTCATAAGAAACATATTTTTCTAAACTAGCAAAATGGATGAACAAAGGATTAGTTTATTATGTTATGTAAAAAAAATAAAAAAAAATAAAAAGGAAAAAATATTTTATTCCATCTTCAAAATTTGACTTTTTGAAGTCGGTGTCAAACTAATTCTTCATTACTGCACAACAATGCGTGTCTTGAATCTAGTACCATGAGTATAATGTCTATTTGCTGTCTTTATTAGTTTGACTCAGATTTCAAAAAGTTTTTAGAGAAAATCAGCATTATACATTGTCAAAAAATAAAATTATTAACGAGGTTTCCTTCAAAGCCTAGACGTCTACTAAGATAAAAAAAGAAGTTTGACAAGTTACACCGATTTTTGCATAATGTATCTTGTTTACAGGACTACCCAGTATAATGGACAAAACGTTATTTTGCATACAAAAAAATTGACATGTTTCGTCATTTTTTGACACACACACAATTTTTCAATGTCGGAACATTAAACCCAACTATTCGTAGTTTTCAATTTGACTGTTGCGTTCTGATGTTATATGTTTTTTTATTTTTATACCCCTAAAAATATCGAAAATCTACGTCTATGTCACCCAAAATTTACTCCCCGCGAGACACTAACCTAGACTACTTTTGGTTCAAATTTTAAGCGAACCGGTTTGACCGTTCTCAAATTATCGTTGGTTGGCGCAAATTTTGTTTACATATACACAAACGCACACAATCGAACAGATATCATATAGCTTTGTTCTAAAAATATATTTTTCGTATTCTAGAGGCTTAAACCCAACTTATATTTTTTAGAAAAAAATTTTGCGACTTTAATACTTAATTTCTATAGCGTACATAGTGTACTAATAATACAATATATTAGCTATTATATGGGCAACTCCTTTTTATTCGCTTAAGAGTGGAATTTTAAAAAATTCTGAAATTTATATTTGGATAATTATTTTTAAAAGCCATTGACGAAAGAATCGTCGTTAAATATTTTTTAGGTAAAGGGATATTGTAAAAATATATAGACATATTTCACCCTTATAAGGGTGATATTTTGAAAAACTTGTAAGAAACTATATAACACAGCTTTTATTTTTTCGATAAGGTAAAGCATAATCGAAAAATGAGGGAGGTCTCAAATTGCAATGATTTCAATTTCACCCTGTATCTGAGAATCGAAGAGGGTTATGAAAAGTTTGTTTATGGGGTCTTTTATTTTACAAAAAAAGTAAAACCGTAACTCTTTCTTATCACTAATAAGGGAATTACGCCGTAAAACCATCGAAAACCGGTAACCCTGATGTACATTATCTAATATTCTACCATTATATAATACTAATTACGTACTTGCTTTAGAATATTCATTTTTCGTTTTATACTTTTTCGTCTACTTCCAGGCGTAGCTTTCAGTAAGAATATTTACATGGCATGGCATGATTATAAAAATCGGTAAATTTCCTTTACTCGTAACTTTGCTCCTTATAAATCTTTCCTTTTATTAGGAATAATGAAATGCGACCCAATTTAGTTCCACACAGTTATTTATTAACACATATATACTGTCTTTCTAAATATTTCTATTGTTCCACCATATTGGATGGGTACCAAAGAGTTTCTATTTGTGCCACCCTTGATTTTTGAGCAAAATCCCAAATAAATTAAAGAACATTTTGCACTGATTTTTTTCGGACCGCAATTTTGTCCCATTTTCTTGAATTCGATCAGTTTATCCCTACACTAGATTTAATTTTTGTGCAAAATTTAAAGCCAGTTAAATATGAATATGGTTATTAAATATTTTATTTGGCCGCCATTTTGTTCCGCCATCTTGAATTTGTACCAAAATTTTACCAGTTTATGTCTAAATCCCATTTAATGCTTGCATAACGTTTGAATTCAATCTAATAGGTAATTTTATCAGGCAAATTTTTTAAATATTTTATTAGGCCTCCATTTTGTTTTTCTAACTTGGATTTGGACCAAAATGTTAACAGTTCACATACTTGATTTTGTAAACAATTTGAGGTAAATTATATAATTAATTTTAATTTTTTTTTAACATTTCACTAAAGCGCCATTTTGTTCTGCTATATTGGAATTTTAACAGAATGTTATCACGTCATTTTATCCTCAATGTTTGACTACGTGAAGTCAACCGAACCGGGTAAGTAGCTTTTAGCTATGCTGCGAACTGGCAGATATACCGACCAATAGTCCGATGGAATAAAGCAAACATAATTTTTGGCATCTAGGGAAGCTAAAACATGAAGATATGTACAACCTGGGAGGGTGATATTTTCACGGTTACGAACACATTTGGCCGCCATTTTCTTCCGCCATCTTGAATTCGTACCACAATTTTAAGTATTCACTCTATATCACACTTAATTCTCGCACAAAATTGGAAATCAATCCAATAAGTAATTTTTCCAGGCTGATATTTTTAATATTTTATTAGGCCGCCACTTTGTTTAGTCAGTTATTTTTTTAGTAACAATTTTTTTAACGCTAGGCTGCCATTTTCTTCCGCCATGCCAAAATCTTATCAAGTCATCTCCATTGACCCTTAATTTTGTCAGCAAGTCAATCGAGTGAGACGGAATGAAGAAGATATGTTTTACGGCCTTTAGGTGAAGAGAGCAAATATTTTGGAGGCTAATTTTTTCACGATTATAAAACCTCTCTTTTACGAGGGAAGTAAGAATTACAAAAACACTGATAAATTTTATTATAAATTTGCAAATAGCGAACGAAAAAGGGAGTAACGAATAACGATCCGCACATCGAAATCAAAGCTGATAAATTCACTGGCAGATTTAGAGAGGGCGAAAGGGGCACCGCACACAGTGTTTTGTATAAACGAAAGCACTGCATCAGTTGAAAATAGTAATTCGCCCCCTCCCCCTGAACGAGATCTATAGATCCTCCCTTTATCTGTTTTACATGTTGAATTATCATAATAAAATTCAACAACCAAAAAAAAGTCTTCACTTTATAAAAATTAAAATAATTTCGCCCCTCTCCCACGACATCATCCTACGGACAGCCATAAGCAAGTAAATTCCTAAATATTATTCGAGACGCCGCAGCTCAAATAATAAAAAAATTGTAATTTATTCGGTTAGCCGCAGTTTCTTTCAGTGTTATATTTGTATTTTCCAACACGTCATCATATTGCCCACCTTTTCGTATTACTTTAAACGTGACTTGACCCTGTCGCTGATATTTCGTTTGCTGTGTGCAGTTCAGCCTTAATAGAAAATCAGCAATTACCATTAATTTTTACTTCTATATAAGTTAAGTGAACAAATGTGTGAAAAATCATATTAATGTTATTTTTTTTTGTTATATCCTGTATATTTGCAGCACCAGTATAATACTTACCTAAATGTGTCAAACATCTTTCTAAACTTTTAAACATCTGTATCGAAAAACAAAAATCCAGAGGTTTTTGTTGTTATGATCTTTATTTATGCTTAGCTTTCTGGCGCACCTTGTATACTAAAATGTCCTAATTTTAATGGCAATAGGTATGCTTAAATTTACATAATCGTTTTTGCGTATTGTACGGCCAATATTAAAAGAAACGCTTAAAAATGCACTTTTCTAAAAAAACCGTTATAACCCTTATTTTAGTCGAGGTAGAAAAACAAATTTAAAAACGTCCCAAGCTAAAGCATCAGACAATGCAAACATGCCCTTCAAAATATGCTAGACGAGTTTTACCAAATTTGGGGTAGATAAGGATATTATCAAATTTGATTATTTCTTGATTTAAAATGTAAATTTAAATGGAACAAAACGAATCTCACAAAAGTTTCAAAATTGTATTTAAAAAATTTTACAGGCTAAAACTAACCTTTATTTATTAAGTAAATTATCTAATTGCATTTTCTGTTTCTCAAAACAAATACTCCTTCTAGTTTTGTAGGCATTTTTTTGGGTTTCTTTTTCGTGGACTTCATGACTTCGAAAGTAGTGTAGCTTGAAAATTTTGTTATTTTTGTTATAGCGTATCTAACTTCAAAATTTTTGGAATCCCCGCAATTTGTTTGTTCTGGATCTTGTACAGTGACATCAGCTGAAGAAGTAGTGGTAGTGGTACTGGTATTACAGAAGCAAATCCCATCTCTCTTATGCATACAGTTCATCTTAACAGTTTCTTTTTTACATTTACAGCAAAAATTATTGTTCCTATAAATATTCTTTTTAAGCTTTATTGGACACGATGACAGACAGGTACAGGAAGTTGAATTATCCTTGCTACTATCAGTATTAAACTGGCAGGAACAGTTTTTAGTTATTGTAAGTTTTAATGTTGATTTCATCCCTGGGCAATCTGGAATACAAGTGTCTGAAGTAGACGAATCTTTAGTTCCAGTACTTTCAGGGTCACCTGGGCATTCACTATTCTTGCTAGAGCTTTCTTTTTTTGATAGCATTTTATTCATAGAACAAACTCGGCCAGGGGTGCTGGTACTAGACGCTGTACTGCTACTGCAGCAACAACGTGTACACTTTTCCTGAGACTTATCCTTTAGCTTTGATTTATTAATACAAGGATGAAATGAATTATGCTTTCGTGTATCAAACGAGGTTCGAGAAGAATGGTGTGGGGATTCTTGACTATTTAGGCGTGAAGCGGATTTACGAGGTTGTGAGTAATCACCCGACTTGCTATCTGTTGAATGATGTGAATGGCTTAAATGATGTTCAGAATGGGTTTTATGGTTATTAGAACTATGTGGTGAATTATGGCGTGAACCATGAAGCTCACTATACTGTAAATGATGTGAACGATCACGGTGATGTGAAGATTCATGTGACATTTGCGAACGATGCTTTTGATCATGTTGTGACTGACGAGAGGGTTCACGAAGGACAGTATCATGGGCTGATTCATCTACATGATCTTGTTGTAAATGTTGTATAGATTTGCCACTATGGGAAACGTTTTTTAAAATAGAATCATGTGACTTTTCATGATGTGACTGATGGGATAAGACATGTTGTTGAACTTGACTGGATGTTTTGAGAGAAGCTAATGGAACGCATGTGACAGTACTGGACTCCGTACATAAGCACTCACAATTCTTCTGCGATTCTTCTGACGCATATGATAGTGATCTTACATTGGTCTCCACTTCTACTCTTTCAGTTTGAAGTTCTGAGGATTTGGTACTTGGCGGTGGAGTCTGAGAAGCGGAAGTACGAGCTGTTTCTGTCGACACTGAACTTTCTTTGGTTTGTTGGCTAAAATTGTAAAACCATTTACTTTATTGCGATGGCTCCGAAAAGGAATTTTTCTACTGCAACTAGTATGTATAATATGTACACATGACTAGTAGCAAGTTAGTCCATGTTAATATGGGTCGGTGCTATAGAAAATTTAACATGTCGAATTCTATCACAGTTTCTGTTATGTTGCCAGATATTTGAAATTATCCGCAAATGTTGTAACTTTTTATTTTTAATATAATTTTTAATACAATAACTCATTTTTTCGGGAGAAATAAATAAAACTGACTATTGATCAAAAAACTTAAACCAATTTTATCACAAAATTAGCTAGTGGGAACTAAATAATGACGCTAAAATGTAAAAGACAGTTAGGATTATTGTCAAATGTACTGTATAATATCAGAATCGTGTTTAGTGTATTCGCTGTTTACGTTATTAAAACTTCAAAACTTCAATTTTCTATTTCTAATACTATTGGCGATTTCACAACTATCAATTTTGGAGGAAGGGCACCAAAATGCTTATACATATAGAAATTAGAAAAACTGCTTTCAACATTCACAAAAATATGAAGAGGTATCAGCTATGTTGCCAGATTTTTAGTTTTGTATTTAAGCAGTCTTACTTTTATTCTAAGTTTTTTTTAAAAACCCTAAAAGCACAGCCAGAGGGGTTATAGTGATTCGTTAAGTCCATCCATCAGGTGCTAAAAAATAACCCCCCTTGGATCCGTTTTTCCAATACTACCTAGTTATTACTGTTACCCAAGATCTGGAAACCTAGTATTGTCGGAATGAAATATTAATTAAAATTAGAATTTCAATTTGAAATAACAAAATGGATACCATAACATTTTTTTAGGGGGCGACACTTGCTGGTTTACCGGAACTTGGCATAGATTTGTGAAAACCTTTATAGGTTGGGTCAGATAGTATATATTGTCAGTAAATTTTGTTTGTTATGTGTCTATTTTTCCTATCATTTGAACCCGAGTTTAAGCAGAACAACCACGCAGGAATATTGAGTGCACGCGGCCGTTTATGAAGCTTATTTCTTGAGCCCGTGGGTACTTTAGGGCTAAAAAGGTTTGACATTGGATTTTTGTATAAGGTGTTCTATAGTTACTAACCCCGTCTGTTTTCAAAAAATCGTCGGGCCTGTAAGGGTGCAAATTAAAATTTTCTAGTTAAGCGCATCATAAAATAGTGCTATTAATTACGCAACAGTAGTGGAAGTATACGGGTTCTGAAAGTGGGGGTGTCACCACTACTCCTGACCTTGAGATTAAGCCCCGCCCACCTGTGTGACGTCATTCGACCTTGAGATTAAGCTCCGCCTCCTGACAAATGAGATTAAGCCCCGCCCCATGATCATGATATTAAGTCCCATCCCCATGGCCTTGGGGAGTTAAGCTCCGCCCCATGACCAATGAGATTAAGCCCGGCCCCATTACCATGAGATTAAGCCCTGCCCCACGACCTTGGAGAGTTTTGCATACCACGTTTTCATATGTGTCCTTGAAGTGACGTCATATGACCTTGAGCGCACGTGTTTACATCAGCTATATTGTTTGGTCTTGGGGGTGTGACGTTTTCATGTTTGTCCTTAAAGTGACGTCATATGACCTTGAGCGCACGTGTTTACATCATCTCTATTGTTTGGCCTTGGGGGTGTGTGACGACAGATGGCCTCGAGTGTTAACTATTAAAACCAAATGATATTTAAATAAACAACATTTAGAAATATTTATTTAATTTGTAATTAATTACAATTTTTAAATTTGTATGTTAACTTTTGCGATTCTGGAATATGTTATTAACAAATTCTTTTCCCTGGTCGCTTGAATATTTATTTAATTTGGTATTATTTACAATTTTTAAATTTGTGTGTTTAAAATTAAATGTGCCAAGCAATAGCAGATCAATATTTAAATTTGAGTGTTTAGAATAAACAAAGGGGGCATGTGAAGTCATTTTCAGTAGATAGGTATGTTTTTTAAAAGGCGTGTTGATCAATATGGTGTATTGGATTTAAGCTTACCCCGGACGGTCAATATGACATGCAGGGATTGGGTGTTTGGGTTAATGTGAAAAAAAGGTTAAATTATGCCCAAAAACCAGAAAACATCATTTTCGTATAAAATTCACGAATCCTATTGCAGTAGATAGGCTAAAATATGATATGCAGGGCTTGGGTGTTTAGTTTAATTGCCCCGCCCACATAACCTTGGGTCTGTTTGACCTCGAAACATTTTGAAGGTAAAATTGTATGACCTTGGGTTTATTTGCCTTTGAAAATTTTTCCGGACCTTGAGAGCCCAGGTGTGCTGTATACTTTGACCTTGAGGCAATGTGACGTCATATGACCTTGAGCGCGCATCATACTTTTTCGATATTTGTCCATGACCTTGAGAGCCCAGGTGCGTTTCACATTATTTTACAAATCAGAAATGTCTAACGAAAAACCTTGGGTCTATTTGACCTTGAAACAATTTGAAGGTCAAATTGTATGACCTTGGGTTTATTTGCCCTTGAAAATTTTTCCTGACCGCGTTTGGTTTCGAACCTTAAATTATGTATGAATAAATAGTTTTAGAAAGTTGTAAATATTTAGTTAGGTAAAAAATAAAATATTAACCTGAAAACTCCTTATAGAGATAATTTTTGAGTGTACGTATGATTCGTTCAACTATCGCAGCTTTTTTTTTGTGCCGTACGTCGAATAATGATTAATGTTATATTCCTTAACAAGATTTTGGAATAAGTTATTAAAAAATTCTTTTCCCTAATCGCTTGGGGGTATGTGGCGTCATTTGCAGTAGATAGGTATCTTTTTTAAATTCTGTTATTTTCAACAGTTTTTAGATATAAATTCAAACATTTTTGAATTTTACATCAGTTCTAAGTAAGCATGGGTAGAATTAACATTACAATTGATAAATTTGGTTGTCAAAAAGTTAATAAAAAAATAGTAGTATACAATCCTCCAGGAATTGGTTTTAAGTTTAATGTTGATAATCAATACGACATTCAAGGAAAATCTTTAACTAACCTAGCAAATCCTTCGCAAGGTAGTGATGCTGTAACCAGAGAATATTTCCTTAAAGAAATTTACAAGCTTCGGACATTACTGGTTGAATTATTAAATGAAATTTATTTTAAAATTAGTGAAATACTTAGTGTTATTAAGTCCGAAATAGAATTTGTATATGTGTACTCGATAATAGCAAAAAGAGAAGTAATATTATCCAACCTTGAGAAAAATGTTGATCGGTTAATTAGAGAAACTCATAGATCTCGGATACATTTGAGGAAAATATCTAACTATGATAATAGAAACTGTTTAACTAAGATACTAGAAACAAGTGATATAATATTATCTAACCTTAATGAAAATATTTAAGCAATATCGCAGAGCCTACAAGTTTTATTTTATACCTTATAATGCAGCATTTTGGTGAAAAAAAAATAGTTTTAGATAAACATGGGTCGTGTTAACAACACAATTGATAAATTCGGACGTCAAAAGCCTGGTGAAAAAGTGCATTTATTGAGGGGGTCACCAGGAATTGGATTTAAACTTACGCCGGACGGTCAATATGACATGCGGGGAAAATCTTTAACCAATGTCGCCCCACCGACTAAGGGTAGTGATGCTGTTACCCAGGATTATGCGCTTAAAGAAATTCATCGATTACGCGTACAAATAGAAGATATAATGAATACAGATCTACTTAATAAGGTTCGTGCCGATATAAAGCAGCTTGAAGAAAAAATTGTTAATATTGAAACAATAAAAATGGATGTACTCGGGAGAATCGAAAAACATGAAATCAGAATGAATGATTTGGATAAAAAAGTGGTCAAGCACATAATGGAATAATGCTTGAGAAAAAATCAATATAGCTCTAGCTTGATGAGGAATACTCATATATGAAGATAATCAAGATTGCTGATTGGTATGAAGATAATCAAGAATGATGATTGTTGTGAATAAACCTATTTTATAATTATAATAAACACATATTTAAATAAAACAAAGTTGAAGTTTATTGGGTATTTATTTTAATAGTAACCTTAACCAATATACATATTTCGATAGGTTTGAAAGTATTACAAAATATAATATTTTAAACAATATCTGTCTCATCAATCCATGAATTAAATTGATCTGAAAATCCTAACCATTTTACAAATAATTGATTAATATTATTTTTCTTGCGACGACGAAGTACTTTTTCCACTAAATAAACATTCGAACTACTTGTTTTTTGCAGTTCAGCTTCATAAAAACATCCTTTTATAGGTTGACCTTCTATTGATTCCAAGAGGTATGTTGGTGGATTGGTAATGTTAACTTTTACGGTTTTAAACTGTTCCGTGGACCATGAGGGCGTATATCCTTTATCAAAGACACTTTTGTGTTTACTTATACGAACTATATCACCCAAACGAAATTTAAACTTTTTGGGTACTATTTTTATCCAATTGTATGGATTAATGCGTGTGGTTGATTTAACGTTTATAGGTTTCATGCCAATAGTACGATGCTCTGTGTTATTATAGGTTTTCGTTATGACTGGTAAAAGTTGTATCCATTTGTAGGAACCTCTAGCTGAAAACTCCTTATAGAGATAATTTTTGAGTGTAGGTATGACTCGTTCAACTATCGCAGCTTTTTTGGTGCTGTACGTCGAATAATGATTAATGTTATATTCCTTAACAAGATTTTGGAATATGTTATTAAACAATTCTTTTCCCTGGTCGCTTTGTAGATTTATTGGTGTATATCTTGCTTCTTTAAAAATGTCTTTCATTTCTTTAGTGACTTCAGCCCCTGTCTTGTTTCTAATCGCCCTAGTATAGACAAATTTGGAGTAGCAATTTATGCACATCAAGATATAGCGATATCCATCGTTTTCATTTGCATACTGTTGCATTTCCGCCAAATCTGTATGCCACAAGTCTTCATATCCTTTAATGATGGTGTTTCTTCTGGGAAAATTTTTTCTCACGGACCTATGAAGTTCATTGACAATTTTTATTTTTTCTGTGCTAGTATTCATAGTTCCAACTCACGTCTCTTGAGACTCACGTCTCTTGAGATACTGATCAAATTAGGTGATTACTTAATAAATTATACCTTCCTCACGAAGTTCTTCTATAATTGACATTATTTCATTTTCGTGTCCGGTATGACCAGCTATCTTTGAACTCCACAGCAATCGTAACCGTTCTACCAGCTCCTTCGGTTTATTCCAATATACATAGCTAGGAGTTTCCGATAAAACACGTTTCTTTAATGGTAGCACTACTTGAGCATATGTTTTTTTACCTGCGATCCCACTTCCCAATCGATTCCCTGTCATTAATGGTTTTATAATCTCTAAATATTTTTTCCGCCTGGTTTCCTGTAGTCCCCGTTTCTCATCATAGCCCTTGTATGGTGCATTTGTCAACCGTCACATCTTTTTATAGTCTTCTGCCACTTCGGGAGTCATCTTTTCGATATGCTCTAATACCCGTGGATTTTTTAAGAATATCAAATCGTAAAGTGCCGCATTCCCTTCAAAGGTTGCAATATTCTTAGATTCGCGCCATAGTGTCACTTTACCAGGAGGAAAACGTATTTCCAAATTACCTATAAACTTTTTGTTTTTTACTTTTGAATTATGATGTACTCCATAAACTGTATCGAATTGTGATGGTTTTGTCTTTAAACCATTCATATATGTATTAATGATAATATCTGGAGATGAGCGATTTTTTAATGTGACAGCTGACATTGTAGATTTGTTTGATGGAGAAGGTGTTGCATAAATTCCATCTAACGTCTCGTTTTTCGGGGTATCTATCGATGTTTCAGCCGTGTACTTGGGCCTTTCTGTGATCGGTGTTGATGTTTCTACGGGAAACTCCTCTGACATGAACATGCTTGATTTATTTAATGGTTCCTCTATGTATGTGCTTAAACTTTTCGATTGTGATTGTATATGTTTACGAGACTTTTGTGTTACTGCATTGGATGTAGAAGTCAAAGGCTTAGCAATCGGCTCATAAAATTTGTCCAATTCAAATTTATCTTGTACATTAGCAGCTCTAATTTGTTTAAACTTTTTTCGAACGGCATCTGTAACCCCAATCAATTGACATTTCAGATCAATGTCATTATTCATCATGAAGGTGATGTTGTCAGAGTATCACACAATTATGTAATGCGAATTTACTGATCTTACTCTGTGTATATATAGTTATCGAACTCCTTGCGATATCTTCCCGAATTTAAACCGCTATCCTTATCATTAACCAGGAATCCATACTTATCATTCCAACATTTAGCACACATCTCTTGAAATTGTGTAAAAGTCACATCTGGCGATACATCATCAGAAAAAATACGTCGTAAATTCATTTCATCTTGTTTAAACATTATAATTAAATTGGCGTTGTCACGTACTAATTGCTTGGGAACTCGGGAATAGGTTTGTGCTAGGTAAAAACTATCTACATTTTTATGTCGTCCCATACTAAAATATGATCGTATAACATCCTGTTTTTCACACATTACGTCGTCAAATATGAAAATTGAATTTGGTTTGGCATCGGATGGCTCCACGATATTTGTTGTATCGCAAAAAGTATAATAATCAAGACCCTTAATTGCGTGAAATTTTTCCTGAGATATTCGTATTTGGGTTGATACAGCGACCTTGAATATACGTAGACATCTTCAAAGGGCATTCCTAAAGGGTGTGTAGGCAAGCATCATAACATTTGTTTTTCCACAATTAGAAGGTCCTATTAGCAATCCACGAATTGATAATGGCAACAAAGGACCATGCCGACTTCCCACATTTTTCCCTACATGTCCAAATCCAACCTTTTCACCGAGATTATCTATTTCTAGCTTCTGTTTCAGCTTAACAATACGCATCATAGTGAAAAATATTATTTTATATCGAACACTCGGCTTTAACTACTCATTCAGATGCAGACCGTCAAACGAAGTGGACGCTCTCGATATTCGAGTAAGACTGGGTGTGGCATAGTGAATTCTATAATTAATAAACTACCGTTTGAGTTACACCTTCCCGGTTATCAATATTGTGGGCCAGGCACCAAACTTACAAAGCGATTAGCGAGAGGTGATTTGGGAATTAACCCATTAGATGCAGCGTGTAAAAAGCACGATATAGCGTATTCAAACACCGAAAATAACCTAAGTTCACGCCATCAAGCCGATTACGATCTTGAAAAACGTGCTTGGGAGAGAGTAAAATCAAAAGACGCTAGTGCAGGTGAAAAAATATCTGCTTGGTTGGTAACAAATATTATGAAGGCAAAACAACGTTTCGGTATGGGTGTTTCAACGCATTCAGCTAAAATAAAGAGCTCCAAAGGAAAGCGACGATGACGATTTGTGAAAGGGAAACGTACATGTAAAAACAAAAGAGTGTTCAAGTTTACTTTTGGATCAACATTGCGACAACCCATTCGAGCTGAATTAGATAAAGCTGGTGGTAAGAAATTTGCGGAAAAAGACATATTAGAGTTAGAAAACATGCCCAAGGAGGTAATGATTGCTTGTTCCCCAAATGAAATCGCACTTGTTTGGGATAAATTGCCAGAACACATGAAATGTGACATAGACATATTAAAGTATCAGTATTGCACGGAGCATCATAATAACCAGAATTTGAATGGAGACGAAGGGGATGGACCAGCACCTAGGAGATTGTTTTGCTGTTACTGTAAAATAAGTGATGTAAAAATAACAGAAAAAAATTGGTTTAAAATTTCAAAACCAAGTAAACGGTGTACCACCTATAGCAATATAAACTGCTGTCGACAACAATAAAAGCTAAAAACAGTAGATTTTTTTATCAGTCATGTCATACACATTCACTTTAACAGGACGCTCAAGCGTGTTAAGCACAGATTTTTACCCACCATTAGAACTCAATACAGTAAATAAATATGGGCTTGCACTTGTTGGATTTTACACATATAATTCTATTTTTAATATTGATGAAAGCAATAATTCATTTGCATATAAGAAAAAAAATGATAAAACTTCACCATCTATAAAGTTAACAATTCCCCCAGGAGTATATGAAGTGTATGAGATTGAAAAAGCAATGAAAACTGCTTTACAAGTGTCCACGAGAGATAATGATGATAAAATATTTTCATTAACACCCAATAATAACACATTGAAATGTGAAATAACAACAAAATACATTATGGATTTTACAGGAGAAAACTGCATTGGCCGGATATTGGGATTTGATCGTATATTGTTAACAATGGACAACAAAAAACATGAATCAACCTCTCAAGTAGACATTATGAAAGTACGCATAATACGTGTTGATTGTAATATTATCTCTGGAGCATACCTGAACTCACAAGAATGTCATATTTTATTTGAATTTGATATTGATGTTGAACCTGGTTATAAGATAACGAAAGAACCCACAAACCTTATTTATTTGCCGTTGAAGCCTGAAGGACGTCAGTTCATTGACAACATTACTCTACGCATCTTGGACGACAACGGCGATCTTATCGATTTCAATGACGAGAAGATTATTATTAAACTGGAGCTAAAGAAACTAGTCTAATGATGGGTTTTTGTTACAACCGCCGACCGTACATGTTTTCTTCGATATGTCAAACAATAACGAAACCTAATAAAAAGAAATATATCGCTAAAACAGAGTTCATTCACGATCACGACGTCAGACCAAAAGGATATCAACGTCTCTCTGCCAAAGATCGTAGATTTCTTCAATCGATCGGCTTGAAAGTACGAAGCCAACGAACATGATGACAAGTAGTGAAAAAATTGAGGTTTTTACTGAACCTATTTTCAATAATTCTATCATAAGCCTGCAAGAACATGCATATAAACCCTATGGATCTCCTAAATTCCAAAATTCCGATGAAATTCGTATTCCAATTGACTTTCAAGACATAATTTTGGATATATCGGAAAGCTACATCTATGTCGAAGGAACATTTAAACCAAAAGACGCTACCAAAAAGTGTTTTTTATCTAATAATTCATTAGCTTTTCTATTTGAGGAAATTCGATATGAGATAGGCGGTGAGAAAGTTGCAGTTGTCAGAAAACCAGGTGTAACTACAGCTCTTAAAACAATGGTTTCCTTTGGTAGTACACAGCTGAAACCGCTTCTAACATGCGTATAGGGTCTAAATGAAGAAAACCAACACATTGTGGATACCGCTAATAATGTATTTTCTGGTAAAGTATTAAACAGGAATTGATTATAATAATTGCCCGCACTTTTAACAACTGTTATATTGGAGAAGTTGAAGCCGATATTAAAATTGACAAACTGGAGTGGAAAATACGCCACATTGTCCCCGAGGATAGGCAAAAGCCAAAACTATTATCGCGTATTAATAAAGGTGGTAGTAATGCAAATATCCGAATGGCTTACCGCATGTGGGATCTATACGATCTTCCTGCTCTCCGACAAACTTCATCCGATGTTTGGGCTATAAGAACGAGTACAAGTCTAGAGAAACCTCGTTATTTAATTATCGGATTTCAGAATATTGGAAAAGCGGATAGCTATAAAGAAGATGCGACTGAATTTACAAATGCAATTATAAGTGACATTCGAGTTTATCTTAATTCAACAGTATTCCCCTATGAAAGATGGAATTTGGATTTTTCAAAGAAATTGTATGTAGCGGCCTACTATAACTATGAAAACTTCCAAAGCAGTTATTATGGTCGAGAATTTAACGACCCAATGATGGATTTTGGCGAATACATGAAAAATCCGCTGTTTGTTATTGACTGCTCGCATCAGGTGGAAGCTGTAAAATCCTCAACTGTGGATGTCAAGATTGAATTTAAAACACGTAACAGTCGGTTTCCTAAAGACACTAAAGTTTTCGCATTAATAATTCACGATTCTATTTTTAGTTATAATATGTTAAATGGTTCTGCATCAAATAAGCTTGTTTAATCGTTTAGTTATTTATAATTATACTTTATAGATTGTTATATAGTTTAAGTTAAGTTTGGTGTATTGATATATAAATTTAACTTAATTTAAGTGTAAGAGATAGTTTAGCCATTAATGTTACAAATTAAATAATAAAACATATTGGACCAATTATTTTGAATTTTATTTTAAGTATTAAAGTATTCGCGGAAAGGAAACTTTTTATTTGAAACTTTTTTGTCTCTCGAAAACAAAATCTTATATTTAAAATTTATATGAAAAAAAAAATGTTTTAATTCCTGAACGAGTCTTAACTACCGCATGACAACTAATAGAGTTTTTTTAGTACACTATTACTTTATTAACATTTTATTAAACATTAGCTAATTTGTTCGGAAATCATTTACAAGGATATGTAAAAATAGTACACTTTGTGCTCTACAAAAATATCTTTTTTTTCTTACGCATTTTGAGTACACCAATACTCTTCGAAATATATCTACAACAATTCTTGATATACCGAGGTTCTTGTAAGGGTCTAAGTAAAAAAATCATACAAATTTGATATAGTGCGTTTTATTAAAGTTTTTTTTTTTATAAAAAAGTAACATTTATTTAAAACTAAATTACATATACTTACATTTAAATTATTCTATTACTCTACATTATTACACTTAAAATTACCTATACCAAATTTACACTAAATGACTGAAGTGACTCAGCTTTTTGCGAACTGCATCCGCACGCATCCGCATAACCCTAAGTTCAGTCTCCATCAACGCTATTTGGGTATCATGCTGCTCCAACTCTTTTGTTAAGCACCTTTTTAACCTGAGGGTTTGCAGCAACAGATTTCACTGCGATTCCTCAGCGAAATCTAACCAAATCGGCGGTGGCGAAAACGAAGGTCCTGCTGCTACTTCCTCCAGCTGGATCACTTTAGTTCCATAAAAAATTTAAAAAACCAATTTATAAGAATTTACTTACAACACTATAATTACAAAAGTAAATGAAGACACTTTTACAATCTACTTCTAAATGTTTAAGGGTTAATATTACTTTTTAACAGAATACATTGTGGCTTTAGCTAAAATAAACATCTAAAATTAAAAACCAATTTATAAGAATTACTTACAACACTATAATTACAAAAGTAAATGAAGACACTTTTACAATCTACTTTTAAATGTTTAAGGATTAGTATTAATTTGTAACAGAAAACATTGTGGTTTTAGCTAACATAAACATCTAAAATTAAAAAACCAATTTATAAGAATTACATACAACACTATAATTACAAAAGTAAATGAAGTCACTTTTACAATCTACTTCCAAATGTTTAAGGAATAATATTACTTTTTAACAGAATACATTGTGGTTTTAGCTAAAATAATAATAATAATAATAATCTAAAAATTACTGCATGTCAGCATTTTCATCAGATATCAATTGCTCACACATTTTAACCAAACATTCTAATCTAATATCTGGATCAGTCTCATAAAATTGCCTCTCAAAATCATCAGCTAGCAATTCATCACACATTTTCACTAAACAGTCTAATTTAATATCCGGATCTGTCTGGTAAAAATCGATATCTTTATGACCCCAAGGTAGAGTTTTTGTTGATGAGGGAATTACATAACGTTTATCATCGTTCTGAGATAATGCCACTTTATTCACTATTTCAGTATAAACATCATGTAATTCGCTACGGAAAGACTTCATTTTTCTGAAAATTAAAGTTCCACATTCTACAACTTTTCGGTAATCTTCGATATTAAGCTCTTTTTCAATTACTGATTTCTTTATGCCTTTGGCATTTTTTAATTCATTATTAAGCGGGCCGACATAATAGGCTTTAGCCCCGGTCCCGTAAAAGCTTACTATCGGATCACCGGGGAACTCATCTTTCATTCTCCCTAAGACCGATTCACTTTTCCTAATATTAAAAACGTTTCCTTCAGAATAATTGGATGTGTCAAATTTTTCTGGGTTTTCTGTAATTATCTTATAAAAGTTATCCGTAAATATTTTTAATATTAAGGAATATGTATCAGTGTACAATAAAGAAGCATCACTACCAAATTTTTTTTTAATAAAATTGTAAAAGAAATCATATATTACAGTTTTCGACATGTCTAATATAGAAAATCTTTACCCATATGAATAGCCACAAAGTTTTCAGTAAATACTGAACAACTTTTAAAATTGGGTTGAGCAATTAATGCTCTAGAACCCACTTTTCCCCTTGAATTCTCCCACTGAGTAACTAATTTGATATCTTTTTGATTTTCTACATTTTCTATGGTTTTACCAAAAACTGCATTATTGTATAATTTGAAAAGATCTTTTTCGAATTTATTTTTGGCTTTATTTTGTAACTCGGTATTAAAATCAATATATGTTTTTAGCCATGCCGACTGATTAAATTTTAAAATTCTATGCGTTTGCGTTACTATTAAACCGTTTTGAATAGCTTGTTTTAAAGTTCTATAGTGCACAATGTACTTCTTTTTATGGTTGAGATTTGGAATTAACTTTGGCATTTTTGCCATTCCCGTTGGTGGCTTAATATTTTCAACTAAAAAAGGGAGGTCTGCATGTGCATCATGTAACTCTGCAGGATAATACACATCCACTTTTAAAACATAACCTTGTGCACTGTCGTCTTCAACGTCCATAATATTTAAATCTGTAATTTCATGTAGGGATAGCCATGTAAATCCATTATATGGTAATGGTTGTGACATAATATGACCGTATAAATTAGTTGCATCTAAATAAGTGATAAAAGAAGTTGGTTTAGTAGGATCATAGTTTGTTAAAAATGTATTATTGGCAATATGCTTCCTTTCCGAACACTGACTTATTCCATAACGAATACCCTTTTTGAAAAAGTTAACCATATCAATGTCTGTCAACAATTATAACTCTACCTTGGTCATGCGCAACATACAATCAAAAGACAAACTTGGAAGGCTAAAGTACTGTGCAGCGTCTAATTTATAAATATTTAAGCAAGTTTCTCGAAATTGTTCAAAAACATCACACAATAAGAGAACATCGGACTTCAAATACAGATCTGAATATTCCCCCAAATTCCTACATTTAAACATTCGCCACACTTCCATCGCTCTTCCATAGTCTTCATCGTTAATATGCTCTTCCTTTAAGTTATCGTAAAATTGGTTTTTTGTTGGTAGCGTGGGGTAATTCATTTTCTCCATACAATCCATAAAACTGTACGGAAAAATACCTTTCTTTCGCATTAAATTAAACTGCTCGATAAGAGGGAAATTAAACTGATCAATCAAAACAAACAAAAATCTAAAACTGTCAATAAATCTTAATTTTAAGTTTTTTCTTTTTGTCAATCCATTAGTTTTGTCAATATAATCATGCACATAAATGCTTTTTGTGAATTATACGTATTTTTCTTTGCTTTGAGCGATGACCTCAATATTATCACCATGACGACACAATTCTTTAATGAACATGTGACAGTCGTAACCACTTAAATTATGAAATACAATCGGGATAAAACTGGGTATTTTATAATTTAAATTACAGATGGAATGTGCAGCACCAAATATTTTTCGCCCTGTTATGTGGCAATGACCCTTTACTTTCACATCATTTTCATTGAAAGGTCGTTCACATATATTACATACTTTAGCATCTCTAAAATCTTTTAACTCGGCAGCTGTTAATCGATTCATTGGTACAATATCTTTCAAATAGGTATTATAAAAATGTCTTAAATCGCTTTCGATACGGGAAACAAAAACTTGTGCTGCATCGTCCCCTCTGTACAGTTCAAATTTAGAGATAGAATCATCAAAGGAACATTTTATTAAGTAAACGAAAGAGTATGGCTCGTGTTTAACGTTTTTTGTTGTGTACGAATTTTGGGGGTTTGGTTCTGTATTATCCATTGGTTTTAAAACCGATTCAAAGTCTGCATATACAACAAAAGGAACTTTCATTTGCTTTTCGATATTCTCAAATTTTAGTATATTTTCCGCTACAGTATTTCCAAGCTTATCTACTTTTTGAGCAATTGATGGTGTCAATGTGTATATGTGGTTAGAATCATTTTTCTGATGTAAAGTTATAGCTGATAATGAATCAAAATAAACGAGACAACCGTCACAAAAATACAATTTACTTTTATGTTTGCTAATTTGACTAGACACTAGTCGAGATAAATCTGTGATCCAACAATAATGACCTTTTTGTACAACGTGCATCACAAACATGTGTATCGTCATCAGCTTGAATATTACAATCACTGGTTATTAACAATAAATTTACGTGATTTATTAATTTTTTGTTCGCATACCTAAGTGGACCAACTATTTCATACTTAATCTTATTATTTTCAAAAGTAGATTCTACACCATACACATTGACTGAAATGTTATTTTGTTTCTCAAATTTACTAATATCACACAATTTTACTGGAAAATCCATACCTGTTACATCCACACAGTTGAAAAATGGGGGTATGATGACACTCGTGACGACATATTGATTGCGGGAAACATCGCTGAAGTTACAGCCCAAGCGAAGCAGCACTCGTCTTGGTTCACCACATTAATCACAGCCTTTTTGCTCTCTATGAATCTCGGTAGTTTGATGTATGATGAGCCGCCTATTGGCCTAAACTCGTTGATGTTCACTTCCAGATATATAATTTTCTCAAGCGCCCACCCTATAAACACACCAAAGTATTATAATGCACAAAACAACACAGTTAAATATTTAAACATACCTGAATCTTTTTCTTGGAATTCCGTAGATTGGGTCTTCATTGCATCCACAAACGATTGGTATACAGTTTCCAAATCATCCCCAACCGTGATTACTTGATTGGTTGTATTAAACGATTTGTCGCTGCACACGTCCTGAGATGGCAGCAGATATTGACCAAAAACAATCAAGTTTATTTTCAGAGCACCATGCGATGTCAGGATTCGACGCACCAAATCCAACACTTTCTGCTTAATATCATCGAAAAATGCAGTAAAATCGACATGGATACTGTCGCTGCTCACACGATATGTCGCGATGCGATTTCTGAAGGCACCATCTATCATTTCTACACCTTGCGATAATGGTATGCGTGTATTATTTCTATGTGCCAATGTTCTTTGGTGAGCCGCCATTCGGTTTGCTTGAACAAACACATTACAAACATCACAGCTTTGCATTTTTGGGGAATTTGATGATGAGGGTCCTGCAACATCCAATCTTACGCGCTTTCCTCCAACACCAAAATCATCATCCGGTCTTCCCCTACACGAATCTCTTTTGTGACGCAACAGACTGTAACTGCGGGTAAATGATGCACCACACATATCACACACGTAACTCATGTTTGATTTAATTTAATTTAATTGAAACTTCAATTGCACGCCTCGTGTCAGTTATAACACTATATGCTTACACCACCAATCTTTTATATGCAATGGTTGGGCACACAAAGATCATAGTGTTGGGGGATGCATTCGAAGACTAATGGTCATGGGGTGGGGCTTAATCTCATTGGTCACGGGGCGGAGCTTAATTCTCCAAGGTTATGGGGGTGGGGCTTAATCTCATGGTAATGGGTTATTAACTTTTTGATGACCAAATATATCA
This sequence comes from Kuschelorhynchus macadamiae, assembly GCA_030620095.1. NCBI lineage: Eukaryota > Metazoa > Arthropoda > Insecta > Coleoptera > Curculionidae > Kuschelorhynchus > Kuschelorhynchus macadamiae. The sequence goes on from JAUTXW010002606.1 coordinate 159,753, forward strand.
ATTGTAACATTCATTCTACCCATGCTTACTTAGAACTAACGTAAAATTTAAAAATGTTTGAATTTATATCTGAAAACTGCTGAAAATAACAGAAATTAAAAAAGGCAATATTAGTAATATTTTATTTTTTACCTAACTAAATATCTTTTACCAGCCATAACGAAAACCTATAATAATATAGAGCATCGTACTATTGGTATGAAACCTATAAACGTTAAATCAACCACACGCATTAATGCATACAATTGGATAAAAATAGTACCCAAAAAGTTTAAATTTCATTTGGGTGATATAGTTCGTATAAGCAAACACAAAAGTGTCTTTGATAAAGGATATACGCCCTCATGGTCCACGTAACAGTTTAAAATCGCAAAAGTTAACGACACACAAATTTAAAAATTGTTGAAAATAACAGAATTTAAAAAAGATACCTATCTACTGCAAATGACGCCACATACCCCCAAACGATCAGGGAAAAGAATTTTTTAATAACATATTCCAAAATCTTGTTAAGGAATATAACATTAATCATTATTCGACGTACAGCACAAAAAAAAAGCTGCGATAGTTGAACGAGTCATACGTACACTCAAAAATTATCTCTATAAGGAGTTTTCAGCTTAATATTTTATTTTTTACCTAACTAAATATTTACAACTTTCTAAAACTATTTATTCATACATAATTTAAGGTTCGAAACCAAACGCGGTCAGAAAAAATTTTCAAGGGCAAATAAACCCAAGGTCATACAATTTGACTTTCAAAATGTTTCAAGGTCAAATAGACCCAAGGTTTTTCGTTAGACATTTCTGATTTGTAAAATAATGTGAAAGACACCTGGGCTCTCAAGGTCATGGACAAATATCGAAAAAGTATGATGCGCGCTCAAGGTCATATGACGTCACATTGCCTCAAGGTCAAACTACACAGCACACCTGGGCTTTCAAGGTCCGGAAAAATTTTCAAAGGCAAATAAACCCAAGGTCATACAATTTTACCTTCAAAATGTTTCGACGTCAAATAGACCCAAGGTTATATGGGCGGGGCAATTAACCCAAACACCCAAGCCCTGCATATCATATTTTAGCCTATCTACTGCAATAGGATTCGTGAATTTTATACGAAAATGATGTTTTCTGGTTTTTGGGCATAATTTAACCTTTTTTCCACATTAACCCAAACACCCAATCCCTGCATGTCATATTGACCGTCCGGCGTAAGCTTAAATCCAATACACCATATTAATTAACACGCCTTTTAAAAAAGATACCTATCTACTGCAAATGACGTCACATACCCCCTTGGTTTATTCTAAACACTCAAATTTAAATATTGATCTGCTATTGCTTGGTACATTTAATTTTAAACACACAAATTTAAAAATTGTAAATAATACCAAATTAAATAAATATTCAAGCGACCAGGGAAAAGAATTTTTTAATAACATATTCCAGAATCGCAAAGTTAACAACACACAAATTTAAAAATTGTAATTAATACCAAATTAAATAAATATTTCTAAATGTTGTTTATTTAAATATCATTTGGTTTTAATAGTTAATACTCGAGGCCATCTGTCGTCACACACCCCCAAGGCCAAACAATAGAGATGATGTAAACACGTGCGCTCAAGGTCATATGACGTCACTTCAAGGACAAACATGAAAACGTCACCCCCCAAGACCAAACAATATAGCTGATGTAAATACGTGCGTTCAAGGTCATATGACGTCACTTCAAGGACAAATATGAAAACGTGGTAAAATTCTCCAAGGTCGTGGGGCGGGGCTTAATCTCATGGTTGTGGGGCGGGGCTTAATCTTATTGGTCATGGGGCGGAGCTTAACTCTCCAAGGCCATGGGGTGGGACTTAATATCATGATCATGGGGCGGGGATTAATCTCATTCAGGAGGCGGAGCTTAATCTCAAGGTCGAATGACGTCACACAGGTGGGCGGGGCTTAATCTCAAGGTCAGGAGTAGTGGTGACACCCCCACCACTTTCAGAACCCGCATACTTCCACTGCTCGCAACATTCAGTAAAAACTGGCAATATTTTCTATAAACATCATATTTTTGTAAATTTATGAAAATTACGTTTAACATGAGCTCTTATGAAATCCTAAAACATAAAAATGCGATTTTCTCAGTTCGACTGGCGCTGAATTTTAATTATTTTTAAATATTTTTGTGTTCACACAGCGATATTTTGGAAGATCTTGGTGATACGAATAAACTTATTTTTAATAAAATGTAGAGCAAGGTTTTTCCTTTCTGGTAGAGGTTGTTGAACACTTTTAGGAAAAACGGAACCAAATATTTAAAGAATTCTGTGAGTATGCTATTTTATAGCAAAATTCGCCGTCTTGCCGCTCGATCACCAGTGACCATTAATGCTTGAAGCTTCTTATGTAAATGAAATAACGTCGCTGGCAATTCCGTTAGCTTCTTTATTTTAATTGCGGCAACAGGGTGGTAGCGGGCATTCGTGTTGTCCATATATAAGCTTGGACTGGGCTATTGTCATAATTGAATTACGTTGCCAGTCATAAAAAAATATTTTGATATATCGAAACTATCTATAAATATATGCGATATATCGCAAGAAAAATATCGGTATATTGAATACATGCATATATTTTGTATCCAGTGATTAATGCGCAAATATAACTGCCATTATATTCCTTGAGCCATTTGCGGGGTTCAGTTCAGTGTTTTGGCCACAGGGAAAATATAAATCTTTGTTTTTTTATGATTTTACTAGGTCTAAGCAAAAAACAAGAGTTGCAATAAATCTTCAGGAAAATGTTACTAGCCGCGACCAGATTTGTTCTCAATACTTTAACATCTTCACTTTTCATGATGTCAAATACAGCCTATATAACAAAATGATCTTTTTCCATTTCTCGAATGTGCAACAAGTTTTATGGTGTTTCCAGAATTGTTAAAGTTTTTTAATTTTTTAAGCAGAACCGGGGCGAGGTTTAAAGAAACTGAAGACCAAAATAATCTTTACGGGTTGATACGCGGGACCAGTCTAAGCGTGGGTCCTTGGGTTTTGCTCAAACCAGACTCTTCTGCTACTTTTAGTTATAAAAACTCAAAGTATATTATTTTCTACTAAGTGTTTGGTAATCGATTATTACGTTTTCAGTAAAAAACGTAAAAAAGGCAATAGATATATTTTATTTTTTCATTTTAGAACACTTTATATATTATATTTATATGTATTGCTACAAGCTAAACAAACATATCGATTAAACAAATTAAAGGGGGGTTTATTATAAACATATTTTAAGGTTAATTTTTTTTAAAGGTCTATAAAAATCGATTGTCAAACTTTTTTAGCCCTAAAGTGCCTACGGGTTGAAGTGCACTCTACTATATGTGAAATATGACAAACACTATACTTCCCCGTATGTATGTTAATGTTTTCTCAACTTAAGTTTTATTTGTAAAGAAATAAAATAAATTTGATGTTTTGCTATATTCTGACAGTATTAATTGTTTTTGAAATAATAAATTAAAAAGCGGTTTCACCCCCTAAGACTGCACAAAAAATAAAACAAATTAGGCGTCTTCCACGGTTTAGAAATATGTTAAATTTCAATTTTGTGTTAGTTTCCTCCTGAGAATTACCTATAAAGGAAAAATTAGATTTTTTATGCAAATTTAACGTGTTTCTCCGTTTTCCTAAATATCGTAAATTAGAGTAAACCTATCCAACTATAAATTATTTATTAACGAACCCATGTAAAAGTGGCTGATTGCATACCTGTCAGTGCCAGTTCCACTATCTACTGATTCCTTGTTTGTCACACTCGACCTGAAAGCAGACTTTCTTATTATACACAGTTGTCTAACATAGGCGCTAGTTTTGGAACTTTTAAAAACGATCTAACACTGTAATTTATTTTTGAGGAAGGAATATTTGTGTTTGAGCCGTCAGGAAGCAGTAGAAACAACCAAAAATCCATTAAATTTTAAATAGTAAGGAATCAGGCAGTACATTATTTTATAGCCTTTTAAATTATTTTTTTTTCGCCGTAGGTTTACTCTCCTCGTAAGAAGGAAGTATTGTAATTGCGAAATAATTTACCATCCGAGATTTTGGCAGATATTTGTGTTTTATGGTCCTTGGACTCCAGAAAACATACTGCTACATCCGATTGACCTCAAAAATTGCCAAAAATCAGGGGTAGCAAGGGGATAAAATGATTACATTTTGGTAAAAATCTAATCTAGCGGAACAAAATGGCGGCCTCATATATATATATATATATATATATATATATATATATATATATATATATATATATATATATATATATATATATATATATATATATATATATATATATATATATATATATATATATATATATATATATATATATATATATATATATATATATATATATATATATATATATATATATATATATATATATATATATATATATATATATATATATATATATATATATATATATATATATATATATATATATATATATATATATATATATATATATATATATATATATATATATATATATATATATATATATATATATATATATATATATATATATATATATATATATATATATATATATATATATATATTTATTTTTATATTGGTTTACGGTCAGTGGTTTACGTGAAAATAATTAAAAAATTACTTCTTCTTTTTAAAAACATACATATATTGTAGTCTGATGACGTTTCAACCAGTTTTGGTCTTTTTCAAATCTAAAATTATATGAAAAATTGTTGGCACGACAATAATAAAATACGTCAAAAAACAATCATCTTACCCTAGAACGTAATGACAACAGTATACAACACATAACGAAGCAAAAGCTATGACGATCACATGTATTAAAATTTTATTTTCTCGATTAAGAAAATGTTAACAGGACACAACATTTTGCTAATTGATATCAAGGACTAACACAACGAACTGTGGAGTATCAATTATTGCAATATAGATGTATATATTTTGCTAAGATTGTTTACATCTTTTTTGTCATTCACACGGTTTTTGTTTTTGTGGATTAAAGCCATTTCGTAAAATTCCCTTTTTTTTAACTGACACTCGGTTTTTAAGATTTTAGTTTCAGAGTAATTAAAACTGTGGTTTTTCGACTTTTCATGGTTGTGAATGCCGTTGAGTTTTTTTTTGTCATATTTATGGCTTTTTATACGGTTTTCCAAATATTGACTTGTTTCGCCGATGTAAACCCCTTCACAATTACAACAAGGAATTTCATAAACTACATTGCTCCTTTTGTTTTTTGGAGTCTTCGCCTTTAGTTTACTAAAATTATTCGATAGTAGATTAACGATTTTATGACAAATTTGGATGTTATATTTTTTAAAGAATGTTTGAAATTGTTGGGATAATCCATTTATAAAGGGGAGGGAAATGTACTTTGTACGTGCTGAAGTAGGTTTTTTACTGCAAATTAAAGAGTTATAATGGTTATGAATTCTGTTTTTAAATATTTTATTAATTAATTCTAATGGATATTGGTTTAAAATCAATGCTTTTTTTGCCTTTTTAATAGCATTTTCTCTGTATTCAGCATCAGAAAACTGAATTGCCCTGTCCGCCAATCCTATTATTACAGACCTTTTTTGCGATGTTGGGTGATTAGACTTGAAATTTATGTATCTAGAAGACCATGTCGGCTTCGTATACCATTCTGTTTTTATATTTTCTCTTATATGGTGTAGTGTTAGGTCGAGAAAATTAATTTTGTTTTTTGTTCTGTTTCGATTGTAAATTGTGAACTTTGGTGGTATTGGTTAAAATATTTTAGGATATTGTTAGATTGGTCTGATGGAATAGCAGTGATACAATCGTCGACGTAACGAAAAAATAATGGGGTTTCGAATCCTACTCTGCGTAACACATCCTCTTCTAGATCCTCCATCACGATCTGCGCAACTACGCTCGAAATTGACGATCCCATAGCGCAACCCTCTATTCGTTTATATAATTGTTTTTCGTACAGAAAATATGTGGAATTCAGTGTTAATTCGATGGCTTTTATAAATTCATCTTGTGGTATGTCAGTGAATTTATTTATTTCAGACCATTTTTTTTTATTATTTTAGTTGCTAACGAGATGGGAACATTGGTTTATAAGGATATAACACCGAGAGAAATAAGGAGGTAGTTTTTGGGAATTTCAATATTTTTTAATTTTTCTTTAAAATGAAAAGAGTCTTTAATATAATAGTTGTTTTTGTGTATAACGTTTTTAAGGATATCTTTTAAAAATTTTGAAAGTGGTGTATAAGGCGACTGTACACATGATACAATTGGGGATATTTTCCTTGTGAAGTTTCGGTAGTCCGTATATTTTAGGTGGTAGGGCATTTCTAATCTTTAGGCGTTTAGCAGTTTCTGGAGATATATAAAATTTATTTTCCCAAGATTCAATTAATTCATTATTTTTTTCTGGTATTGGTTGGTAGGATCTAATTTAATTTCTTTATACGTTTTTTTGTCTTTTAGTAATTCTTTCATTTTTTTATTATACTCTGCAGAATTCATTAACACTGTCTTATTTGTTTTGTCAGCTTTTAAAACTTTTATTTGGGTGTTGTTTTTTAAAAATGTCTTAGTTTTACATAAGTTTGTTAAATGTTTTTTATTTTTATCGCTTTGATTTTTTAATTTATTTTAAAATTTGTTAAAATATTACAAGACTTGGCTCTAATTTCATCTCTCTCCTCACCCTTCAAATGATTTATCCCAGTTTCGATGTTGCATAAAATATCTGTGGTTGGCAAACATTTATCATCGCTTATTCCCATTGCAAAATTTGGGCCTAAGCTTAAAATTTCCATTGCGTAATTTGGAATATTTTCGATAGTTAGATTTTCTACCCACATATTGTCAGTTTTTAATACATGTGATCGTCATAGCTGTTGCTTCGTTATGTGTTGTATACTGTTGTCATTACGTTCTAGAGTAAGATGATTGTTTTTTGACGTATTTTATTATTGTCGTGCCAACAATTTTTCATATAATTTTTGATTTGAAAAAGACCAAAACTGGTTGAAACGTCATCAGACTACATTATATGTATGTTTTTAAAAAAAAGAAGTAATTTTATATTATTTTCAAGTAAACCACCGACCGTAAACCAAGAAAAATAAAACTAAAAAATATATCTATTACGGAAAAGGTCAAAGAATCGAAAATCATAAAAAATATATAAATATGGGTGAAGAAATACTAAACTACAGAACAATTGAAACATCGTTTGGAAGAGATGTTGTGAGCGACATGAAGGAATATAAGAAAATTTCACAGAAATTATGTAAACAAAAGAATAGGAGAGTTTTTCTTTTGAGATGCAAATCAGAAAACTTGCAACCAACTTTTCTAAATTTTAAAATTTCGCATATACATTTTGAAAATGTGAACTTAGAACGTAAGTATAAACAACATATTCTGCCAAAATTCATTTTAGGCATACTTAGCTTATTAATTACAGATACAACCTTAACTATTAAAAATTTACATAACAAGTTTGAGCAAATTGAAAACCAACTTATAAAAAAGTTACCAAATCATATTTTTCAAAAATTTAAATTATGTAACACACAAAAATACGAAAATCTTTTTAAAAAAATAAAACAGAACAACATAAATAAAATAAATAATCTAATCCTTAAAAGAACACCTAAATCTACATCAAACACAACGTCAATGTGGGTAGAAAATCTAACTAACGAAAATATTCCAAATTACGCAATGGAAATTTTAAGCTTAGGCCCAAATTTTGCAATGGGAGTAAGCGATGATAAATGTTTGCCAACCACAGATATTTTATGCAACATCGAAACCGGGATAAATCATTTGAAGGGTGAGGAGAGAGATGAAATTCGAGCCAAGTCTTGTAATATTTTAACAAATTTTAAAAATAAACTAAAAAATCAAAGCGATAAAAATAAAAAACATTTAACAAACTTATGTAAAACTAAAACATTTTTAAAAAACAACACCCATATAAAAATTTTAAAAGCTGACAAAACAAATAAAACAGTGTTAATGAATTCTTCAGAGTATAATAAAAAAATGAAAGAATTACTGAAAGACAAAAAAATACATAAAGAAATTAAATTAGATCCTACCAACCAACACCAGAAAAAAAAATGAATTAATTGAATCTTGGGAAAATAAATTATATATATTCCCAGAAACTGCTAAACGCCTAAAAATTAGAAATTCCCTACCACCTAAAATATACGGACTACCGAAACTTCACAAGGAAAATATCCCCTTACGTCCAATTGTATCATGTGTACAGTCGCCTTATACACCACTTTCAAAATTTTTAAAAGATATCCTTAAAAACGTTATACACAAAAACAACTATTATATTAAAGACTCCTTTCATTTTAAAGAAAAATTAAAAAATATTAAAATTCCCAAAAACTACCTCCTTATTTCTCTTGATGTTATATCCTTATATACCAATGTTCCCATCTCGTTGGCAACTAAAATAATAAAAAAAAATGTTCTGAAATAAATAAATTCACTGACATACCACAAGATGAATTTATAAAAGCCATCGAATTAACACTGAATTCCACATATTTTCTGTACGAAGAACAATTATATAAACAAATAGTGGGGTGCGCTATGGGATCGTCAATTTCGAGTGTAGTTGCGCAGATCGTGATGGAGGATCTAGAAGAGGATGTGTTAAGCAGAGTAGGATTCGAAACTCCATTCTTTTTTCGTTACGTCGACGATTGTATCACTGCTATTCCATCAGACCAATCTAACAATATCCTAAAATATTTTAACCAATACCACCAAAGTTTACAATTTACAATCGAAACAGAACAAAAAAAACAAATTAATTATCTCGACCTAATACTACACCATATAGGAGAAAATATAAAAACAGAATGGTATACGAAGCCGACATGGTCTTCTAGATACATAAATTTCAAGTCTAATCACCCAACATCGCAAAAAAGGTCTGTAATAATAGGATTGGCGGACAGGGCAATTCAGCTTTCTGATGCTGAATACAGAGAAAATGCTATTAAAAAGGCAAAAAAAGCATTAATTTTAAACCAATATCCATTAGAATTAATTATTAAATTATTTAAAAGCAGAATTCATAAGCAATATAACTCTTTGATTTGCACTAAAAAACCTACTTCAGCACGTACAAAGTACATTTCCCTCCCCTTTATAAATGGATTATCCCAACAATTTCAAACATTCTTTAAAAAATATAACATCCAAATTTGTCATAAAACCGTTAATCTACTATCGAATAATTTTAGTAAACTAAAGGCGAAGACTCCAAAAAACAAAAGGAGCAATGTAGTTTATGAAATTCCTTGTTGTAATTGTGAAGGGGTTTACATGGGCCAAACAAGTCAATATTTGGAAAACCGTATAAAAAGCCATAAATACGACAAAAAAAACTCAACGGCATTAACCAACCATAAAAAGTCGAAAAACCACAGTTTTAATTACTCTGAAACTAAAATCTTAAAAGAGTGTCAGTTAAAAAAATGGGAATTTTACGAAATGGCTTTAATCCACAAAAACAAAAACTGTGTGAATGACAAAAAAGATGTAAACAATCTTAGCAAAATATATACATCTATATTGCAATAATTGATACTCCACAGTTCGTTGTGTTAGTCCTTGATATCAATGTGCAAAATGTTGTGTCCTGTTAACATTTTCTTAATCGAGAAAATAAAATTTTAATATATGTGTTCGTCATAGCTGTTGCTTCGTTATGTGTTGTATACTGTTGTCATTACGTTCTAGGGTAAGATGATTGTTTTTTGACGTATTTTATTATTGTCGTGCCAACAATTTTTCATATAATTTTAGATTTGAAAAAGACCAAAACTGGTTGAGACGTCATCAGACTACAATATATGTATGTTTTTAAAAAAAAGAAGTCATTTTTTAATTTTTTTCAAGTAAACCACTGACCGTAAACCAAGAAAAATAAAACTAAAAAATATATCTATTACGGAAAAGGTCAAAGAATCGAAAATCATAAAATATATATATATATATATATATATATATATATATATATATATATATATATACACATGTGTGTGTGTTGATTCTTAGTTCTTCACTTCAAAATGTGTTTTCATTCATTGCATTCAGTGCATCCATTTACGACACTATTCTGAGAGTAACAGATTTGCTGAGGTTTCACCAAAATCACATTTGACATTTTCAAAGGTTTGTTTGTCGCGATAGAGACTGAAGTGTTAGTGACTGTGAAGCTTCTTTTTTATATCCTCATCTGTGGGAGAATGTCATATTTGAGCGACCGTTCGTTATTATTTATATTTTTATATTTTCCTGTTGCTGCTGTTGTTGTACTAATTCCGTTTGATTTTTTGTAATTTTGGGTTTGTCGATTAATGTCTTCTTTGGTTTTATTTAAACCAACCTGTATTTCAATTTTTATCGCTGGGTTTTTCAATATTGGCAATCTCCCTAAACCCATCAAAATTGATTTTGCGGCCCATTTCCTGATGATATAGGAATAGGGCTGAGGTTAATTAAAATTATTTTAATTAAATCTTATTGTTTTCCAATTTTCACAAAAACACGAAAGATAATTAATTTTTTTATATGTGCAGAGTCATTTTCACACACTCCGTATATTGAGATTTGGTCAATCTAAAGCATGTGTAGATGATTACCATAATAACATAAAGCAACGCCATTTGTATTCCCATACTGAAGATTAAAATATACATTGTTTTAAGAAAGCTACAACATGAAGTTTCGGGTTCGTTAAAGATATGTTTAAGTTTTTGATTTAGATTCATTTAGGTTCAGATCCCCTGTAGGTGTAGCATATAATATACGCTTAACGAGCTTTTTGAGCTATTAACCTTCAAAATGAAATTGGATACAAAATTGCGAATTTCTGTTCTTTCACACATGGGACTTTTTTAAATAACTGCCTTAAGTAAAATGTGAGTGTACAAAAAGTTTTTGCTCAAACGACAATAGTTATGTGTTATAATTATAACTGCTAAATTTGACATATTTTCAGAAACAGAAAACCGCATGTTTTCTCAAATTTTTGAAAAATGGTTAATGAATTTGATTTTACAGTTATATGTAAAATTTCATTTTTTGTGAAAACAGAAGTGGGTTCAAAAAATATGTTTTGGCAAGCGTAGCAGTTCCCCACAAACATTACGCACATTAATAATTTTCTCAAGTTGACGTTTATCAAAAAATATAATTCTGTCGTATTTTGCCGTTTTTGCTAAATATGTATGGTTTATTTATTGAAATTTACCATTTTACATCCTTAAAAGAATCTAAAATTTGAAATTTGTTTTTAAGGAGCTTTTTATAAATTGCTCCTTTTTGAAGTTTTTTAAAAAGCTAATTGTTATACAATAATAAAAAATATTTTCATTTTTTAAGGGGCTCGAATACTGGAAAAAATGTTTTATATACAAAAACTAACTTTTTTGGAGCTATATCGTATCTCTAGAGCAATCCTGAATAATAAAAGAAATGTTTATATCCATAAAAATAAAAAAATGACGTGTTTCACCGTTTGTTAAAAAAGCTAAACGCTAGTGAAATGTTTTTTGAATTTTATTTTCAGGAACGTATTTCACTCTCCTAGGACCACCCTGTATAATTGGAAAAAAGTTCTTTAAATACACAATAATAATACATTTGACGTATTATTATTGTACTGTTTTCTAGCATGCTCAATGCTTTTGATTTTTTTTTTATTTTCAGGTGGCGGTTTCATCCTGCTAGGACTACCCTGCTACCCTGCATTGGTCGTGAATCAGTGTTTTCTAAGCAAGATAAAAGCTTTTGAAATACATTTTATTTTATTTTCAGGTGGCTGTTTTATGTACATAGGACCACCCTGATAAGTTGAAAAAAAATATGTACAAAAAAATAAAAGAAGTTTTACATATTTTACTGTTTTCTGAATACTTTTTTTCGTATACGGCGGTTTATCTTATTCCTTTAGAACTACCTTATATACTGGACCAAAATTATTTTGTTTACAAAAAACAGTAAAATAAATTTGGCATATATCACTGTTTTTCGAAATATTACGTTTTCTTAAAATATATTATCGAACAAATCATCAAGTATCTACGACAATGTTTTCTAAATGTTTTTAATGTCAAAACCTATGCCCCAAATATTTCTGTTTCAATTTGACTGCTATCGGCTTCCAGGTCCTCAAAATTTGAATCGTTTACGTTTTTATATCCCTTAAAAAAGTCGAAGTTCCATGCCAATGGCACTCAAAATCTAATCACGGCGAGACACTAACCTGATATTTTTGGTACAAATTAAGAAACAGTCGGTTAGACCATTCTCAAATGAACCATCGTTCGCGCAAGTTTTATTTACATACACACACATCCGTATAGAAATAGTTTTTTTTCTAAAAATATGTTTTTTCGAAAATGTTTGGGATGCCAGTACTACTTTTTAATTAAGACACAACTAAAAATGTCTTTGTTAGTTCTATATCGGTATATTGCCCTCTCTAAAAAAAAGAATATTTTTCTTAAAGGATAGAACTACCCAAATAAAGCTTAAATTATAAACCAGTTCATGTAAACAACTGAGTAAATTCCTAATTTTGTTAATAAAAGTGTAGTGATAGATTAATTCAGGTTTACATACATTTGGTTATGTTTAGGTAAAAAAAATGAGAAAAATTTAAGTTAACAGTTGCACTTGGATTTTGGTATAAAGGTATACAAATAAAAAAGAAATAGCATTTTCCTCTACCATTTTTCAAAATTAAAAACATTTTTTAAAAAGTCAAATTTAACAAGTAAGATAACTCATGTGCGTAACTTTTTTATTTGTCATGCTTATCCCGAAAATATGATAACTGGAAGAACTCTGAAAAATACAAAAATTAGCGATCAAAACAAAAAAAAAACTTTACATACATCGCAGATCACCTTAGGGGCGATCTGTCTGGGCGAAAATTCACGAGTTAGGGCATTTTTATCTAATATATTTTTTATGATTTTCATTGATGTGTAACTGTAGTCTGAAATGAAGGAGGTACTTAATTTTTTTATTCTAAGTTTTAAGAAAACATCGTTGTATAGTTAAATTTGAACAGGAAGATTTTAAAAATGCCAAATTCCGTTTTTTTTTTCAGAGCAAAAGTAGTGAAAAGATAGATACACGGAAAATATCGCATTTTTCGATACCTAAAAGATTGAAAATCAAAACAACATCAAAAGCAACACTACATAAAAATCTGTTTTTAATTTATTTTTGTTAGGTCTGGTTCTGCCAACGTAAAAATAATAAAAATATACAATTAATGATGTTCTTATGAAATTTATGTTGACCCGCTGATTATAGACACAAAATAGATAATTGTTACTATTTCACCAGAATACTTTATACCAAAATTCCTCAACGGCGAGATGTTTTCTAGCAAAACGACTCAACTTGTAAAAAATCAAAAACTCGAGAAAAAATTTTGCAGGGAAAATTTCGAAAATAAATACCACTTTTATTTGCAATATGCGCGGCTTCCCTGTAGCAACGGCAAAGTTCCTGAAGTAGTGGTTTGTTGGGTCTTTCATAAGACATAGTAAAGTTTATTCTCAAGTACATTAAGTGCAAGAGGCCAACAAAGTTGTTAAAAAACTGAGGAATGCTTCAAATTTAAATCTAGAAATTCTTTAAAAAATAGTTAAACATTAGAATTGACAACTATTCATCATAAATCGTTTATTCTTCTAGTTTTTAGATTTTAGATAATTAAAAATTACCCCTGATTATAAAATTAAATATCAAGCTTTTAATGTTAATCGTCTGTTAACAAATTAGAAATATAGTATAGAGTGGCAAAACATTTTCAAAATCTGAAATTTCCTAAAAATTTAATGTGGCTGGTTTCAATCAGTGTATATGGCTGTCAAAAGAACAAGATATTACCGAAAGGAGTAAATATTTCATAATAAAAGAATACTAATAATTTCAAAAAGTTTCAATTGAAAACACTTTCGAATCTTAATGTAATGAATAGCTTGAAACCATATAGTGAAATTAAATTCAAAGAGAAGTTTCAGAAAATAATTTTATTCTCTAAAAGTTCGTCTATGAACATTTTTGTTCCTAATATTACATTTGAGTAAGATGTCAAAATTGTGGTGACATAATTATTTTTGAGAAGAAATTCCACTCAAAAACCGTTTTTCGAAATTATAAATAAATAAATATATACTATTTTGTATTAAATTTTCTTATTTTTGATTGCGTATATGTTACAGGAAATATCCGATATCAGGCCATTCTAGTTTGGCGTAGGACATGCTAAGAGTTCCTATCGTTATTAGGAACTTTGCATTTTTCTGGGACATACTAGTATTGCCTAGTTTTTAGAATAAACTAGAGTGGCCTGATTACTGTTAGCAAATACCCGATTTAAATTGTTTGTTGGTCAGTAATATTATTGTTGTAGTTTGTTAATCGTGACGCCATATCTCGAGTTGTTTTAACAAGTGAACAATATATGGGCTTAATTGATGAGGTAAGTCAGTTAAATTATTTTTGTATAATTTCAGTTTATGTATTAGGTACCTTGGACTATGTAACCTTATACATACGTTCTGTAGACCTCTTGTAGTTTTTTCTGATATTTTGAGACATTATTTTAAATTAGAGTACGTTATGTGGACCTCTTTTTGCATTCTATTATATTACTAATTAGTGGTGTCTGGATTTCTGGGCATTATGCTTATTATAAATATTAAAAGCAGATTTTTTGTGCTTTTTGTGCTTATTTTGTCGTTGTGCCCATTTTTATGCTTTTATCTATTTTTGCATATATTTATAGATTTTTAATATTGATTTGATATTGAGTATGATTAATATGAAATACGTGAAGTTTAAAAATTTTGTTTTGTAAAAATATATTTATTTTTTACTAAAAATGTGTTCAAACTATAGATGCTGCTCATCGAACGATCGAACATAGAGAAAGGGACAGATTAATGTCCGAAACGAGTAAATAATATGCAAACTTTACCAAAGAAATAATAAATTTATTCTTATCAATGTGCGAATGTTGTCAGATGAAGCGAACAAAAAAAGGATTCGTTTCCAAATCAATATTGAACCATTAAATGAATAGTCGTTGTCAGGCAATAAATTCACCATGGTGTATTAAGACCATCTCACAAAATTTGTAATTTTACGTGCACTTCAAACAAAACGATCCGAAGAGGTTGCATATAACTTGGAACCTATTTTCACTCTCTTTGGCGCGCCGTGTATTTTAGATTCGGACAATGGCCGTGAATTTAATAATTAAGTTTTCATTGAACTAACTGAGCTATTGCCTGAACTCAAGTTAGTTCATGGGAAAACGCGACATAGCCAAAGCCAAGGGACAGCTGGGAGGGCAATACAAGACATAGAAAATATGCTAGCTACATGGTGTAGAGATAACAACAGCGAGAAATGGACCGAAGGCTTAAGGTTTATTCAGTTCATGAAAAACAGAGCTTTATAGTCAGGAATTAAGATTCCTCTATATACAGCGAAGAAGTTATTTCTGATACGCACACTGAAGAAGATTTAGAAAAACTTATTTCACCAACAACTTCTGGTTATGTACAGTCACGCGTCAGTGAAAGTGAAACAGTATGTGGTAGTTGAGAACCAGAAACGTCGGACTCAGAGACGAAACGGGAAAGTGTAAACAACTTAAACTTGAAAGAAGTTATAAAAAGGAGTCTTATATCGAAAGCGCTCAAGTGACCGGTTACATCCACCTGCTAAAACTGGGGAAAGTGTTACAGTCGCAATACCAGATGAGACAAGGCCTGCGGAAGTTTACGAAACTTATGGGTATAATCATAAATGTAACTGATAATTAAACAAACTGGGTACTAAGGATGGATGTTCAAAACAACTTTATATCCGATTCACAATTTGACTTATTTAAACAAAATTTTATTTCAATAGGCGATATTCCCCAAGCTAAAATAATTTCTTTAAGATCTACAGATGCAAAATCTAGGGATATACTAGATGTAAATACACAAGACACTGTGATACAACTGCGTGTTTATGTAGACAACGCCAATTACTGTGCAATTTAAAATGCCACAAAATTAGTTCTTGCAGAAACAAATAAATTAGTTACTCTTTTATTGCTTATTTACTGTTTAATGAAAAACTATATTGTTTGTTCTATTATTTAAATCAAATTTACCGTCAACCATTTTAAGTCGTAATGATAAAAATGTTGAAATTTAGTTTATAAGTAACTTTTCATCTCCTTTAAATATAGTGCTTAAAGAGAAAATTTTAGCTTTGCTTCACTTCTTTACCCTGAATTTAAAACTTTAAAAAATTAAAATTAAATCTCATATTTTCCAATTCCCATTTGTTCGCAGTAGTATATTCTTAGAACTACCTATACACAACAGGTAACTGCCCAAATTTCTGGTCTTCTGAATGCTAATTTTTGTCAATGACACAATTTATATCCTATGTTTCCTAATAGTAATCAAGCCATTCTAGTTTGTCCTAAAAACTATCAGGCAATACTAGTATGTTCTATGAAGAATGCAAAGTTCCTAAAAACGATAGGAACTTTTAGTATGTCGTAGGCCACACTACAATGGCCTGAAATCAGATATTTTCTGTAATATATATAAGAATATCTTTGCTCGGGTGAACCGTTACTGGGATATACGAGAAAAACAGGGCCACATATCTTGCGAAGCCATGGGGTCCGCTCCCTTCGGAGATGCGGAAACATTTAATATCTCCAAGTACCTTCGAGCACAGCCCAAAACTAAAAAAAATATGCACAGAAGTCTGTCCAGAAATTATTCATTGAGTAAACTACACAGGGAACATTAAACTGGAATAAATTCAATAACCCAAAAACTGTTTTAGCGTTTTAACGATTTGATTGCGAAATCATTTATGTTAGAGTTATGACGGCATATATAAATATTTTTTTAAATAAAATGCCCTATACGCGCCACTTTTTTTACATCACTTAAACATTTTATGTTATACTCAACTTAGAGCCCTCTATCGGCCAAATTGTTAAACTTAATACGAATTGCCATGCACTTTCCTATCTAAAATTTGTAAAATCTATTGGATGGTATCAACTGAATGTCATAATTTGATACTTCCGTCCAAACCGGAAGTGCACACCAGTGGCGAATTTTAACATTTTCAGCTAACTCAGAAGATGATGTCTCCGAATATATTTTAAACAGATGGGATAAAGAAGTGCAAGTAATTTCATTCAGAGTTTAACCGTTTATCCGATAGAGGGCCTAAAGTAGCCCAAAATGAAAATTTGGATATGTGATTTTATCGGAAACAGTTGATTTTAGTTATAGGACATATAACATTAGATATATAGGGAATGTTCCAGAGAAGTAAAAAAATAACAATCTACGGGTTGTTACATTAAAAAATATATGTATGCTGTCATAACTATTATACAGACGACGTCACAATCATATCGTTATTACCAAAAGATCAGAAAACAAATAATTCAGGTCAGACAGTTTTTCGAAATTATAATAGTTTTCGAGTTAATGATTTATCCAGTTTAATGTTCCTACTTTTTACACGAAATAGTTTGCCATACAGGAGTTATTTCGTCTTACTATTACTTACGTGTAGTAAATGTATACATCTGTGGCCCAAAGCTAATTGTCACAAAATATATATAGTTGTGCTCAAATTTTATTCTTTACGCTTTAGTACGCTTTATAAAAACGTTTTTTTTTTTGATCTGGAAATCTTGTAATAAATTAGCACAAATCATAATATTTGTTCTCCATGCTAGTGCCGCTATTTTGAATTTAACATGTTGACTAAAAATTTATAATTTGAATTCTTAAAATCACAAGGTACCGGATTTTCAAGTTAATCCATTATGTGAAGGTGGTTAATAAATTTATGAATTGAATTAGAAAATTAAAACGGATACCGAAGTGAAACTAATAAATAAAAGCATAAAGCATGATAAAAGTAAGATGGGGTTAAAGATTTTAAATTATTACCATTTAAATTTTAACCCCCTTATTCTCTAAAAAGGTAAAAAAGTTAGACCAAGCCTAATTGTCTTTGCAATTAAAACTTTTAGTTCGTCAGTTATGTTTTGCTTATGTTACTCTCACTTTATAATTGTGGAATTGAACAAAATATATGTTTAATTATTGCATATATTATATTAACCTATAACTGTCAAGTTAGACCTGGTCTAAACTTAAACATTTTTAGTGAATACGGGTGCTACTGGTTGTTCTACTATCGTACAGGTGTTTAAGCTACAAATTTAAAAATAAAAATAAGGTACAGTGTCCGTGCCTTTTTTTAAACCAAAGAAAGTATCAAAAAGCACGTAGGTTTGTTTGGTTTTTCGGTAGACCACTCTGTATAGTCACTGTCACTTACTTATCTATTGATGGATCCTTTACTTCAGTTCCGTGACTTGCTGAGGAATATTTCCTAAAATATAAACAGAAATGGGTTTAAATTAAATATAAGGAAACTATCTTTCTTAACTATTACTTCTCCAAAACAATAGTACGTAACAAACAAAAAAGTATTTAGGAAATATTATGGTATTACTCTTAGTTTAATTAGTTGATATTTCTTGGTTTGAATATTTATAATATAAGTCAAGTAAAATTTCGTTAAGTATCACATTAGTTGCCCTATTAAATAAAAGTTCTGTAATTTGAAAACTGAATAAATCTTTTTTTATTAAAAATATGATATTGCTGTCATTTGATTTCCATAAAACTTGGGTCAATTTAGGAAAACGTTCTACTTCAAATCACAAGGAACTCATTAAATACTTTATTCAAAATCTTTGGTTAATTTCATAGGTGAATAATTTGCACTAGAGTTAGATTTAAATCCAAACGTCGAAATGTCCCAAGACGGTCGCGGCCTTGGTTAGTTATTTCAGTTCAGTTTTTAAGCATTAACGTAAGTAGCGATTACATTAACACCCAAACTGCCCATAAAAAGAATGCCAATCTGATAAAAAGTGTTGCGCGAGACGAGAATTTTGGCTATTTCGTTAATCTTCTTTCGATATAGAAAAAAATCGCTGTTGCAGTAACATCGTTCCGATTTAGTCGGCATTTTGCATCTTGTCTTGCATTCTAAAATCTAGATCTTGTCTCGATTTTTTTAAGACCGATATAAAAAAATTGGTTTACCCCGAACTTCACACGTTATGAATTATTACTTTTCATTAGGAAGAGTGAAGTGTGATCCAAGTTAGTTCAGTACATAGTCACAGTATATATGTGTTATATATAATGTCTGTTCATTTTTATTGGACTCCATTTTGTTCGGTCATATTGGATTCCGATCAATATGTTTACTATTTCCTTTCTACCTATGTCACACTTGACTTTTGGGCATACTTTAAAATAACTTCATTAAGTATCCATTGTTCACAATTAATTTTTCTGCAAAATTTATAATGAATTCACCAAATTTTTACGTTGATTTTTTAAAAATAAATCAAATATTTAAATTTATTTGGCCGTCATTTTGTTTCACCATCTTAAATTGAAATACATATTATCAGTCTTTACCTACTCCGTTGGTCCGCAGATATCCCAGTTATTAAGTTTCTGAATGACTTTCATTAACAATCATCTTGTTGTTATGTTAGAGTGGTGTATTATTTGGGGTTAGGAAGGGTGAAAAAAACAAAGGCCCTTTCTTAAATTTCCAACATTTTGCCAATTTATTGTTGCATCCTGCATGAAACCCATATTAGTCTTTACATACTCCGTTGATCTGCAGATATTTCCTAACCTCAAATAATACACGACTCTAACATATCAAAAAGAAGATCGTTAACGAAAGCCATTTACAAATTTAATATCTGGGATATAGCTGCGAACCAACGGAGTAGGTAAAGACTGATAATATGGGTATCATGCAGGATATAAAATTTATGTGTCTTGAGGATGCAACAATAAAGTTGCGAAACGTCGACAATTTAAAAAATAAATTGTTTTTCTTATTCTGGATTCTAACCCCAAATAATACAGTGTACAATTTAAAAAAGGACATTTATTTATTTTTACTCGATCCTAACCTTAAATCATACACCACTCTAACATAACAACAAGAGGATCGTTAACGAAAACCATTTAGAAACTTGATATCTGGGAAATATCTACGGCCCAACGTATTAGGTAAAGACTTAAAATAGCGGTTTCATGTAGGATATAGAATTTATATGTGTCCTAAGGATGCAACAATAATAAACTTTCGAAACGTCGACAATTTAAAAAAAATATTTTGCTTTTTTTACTAGATCCCAACCCCAAATAATACACCACTCTAACATAACAACAAGAGGATCGTTAACAAAAACCGTTTAGAAACTTGATATCTGGGAAATATCTGCGGATAAATGAAAAACTGATAATATTTGGTTTCATGCTGGATACAGAATCTACATGTGTTCTGAAGATGCAACAATAAAATTTGCGGAACGTCGACTTTTTAAAAATAGACTTTTGTTTTTTATTAGATCCTATCCCCAAATAATACACCACTCTAACATCACAACGAGAGGATTGTTAACGAAAACCATATAGAAACTTAATATCAGGGAAATATATGCGGAACAACGGAGTAAAAGTACTGATAATATGGGTTTCATGCATGATATAAGATCTATATTTGTATCCCGACGATGCAACAATTAAGTTGCAAAACGTCGATAATTTAAAAAAGTACTTGTTTTTTTTTTTACTGGGTCTTAACCCCAAATAATACTACTCTAAACAAATTTTTTAACATTGTTCCACCATATTGGATTTTTGCCAAAATATTATCAGGCCATCCCCATATGACTCTTAATTTTTGGTTAAAATATGAAGTCAATTGAGTAAGTAGTATTTAAGCTATTCGCGAACTGATAGAAAGACCGACAGACGGACCGATGGAATTGATAAAACATGTTTTTTTGGCATCTAGGAACACTAAAACGTGAAGATATGTAAATCCTGAGAGGTTGGTTGTCTTCACAATTAGAAAAATTTTTTTTGGCCGCAATTTTGATCGGTTATCTTATTAGTATTAGTAAAACAGTTTTACTAATTGAGCCCTATACCACAATTACTTATGGCACTCAATTTCAAATCAATCCATTAAGTAGTTTTTCAGGCTAAATTTTTAAATATTTTATTTTCCCGCATTTTGTTCCGCCATCTTGGATTCGAACCAAAATTTTACCAGATGATTCCCACATAATACATGATGTTTACGCAAAATTTGAAATAAATTGGGTAAGTAGTTTTTTCTCAATAATTTTTTTAACATTTCACTATGCCAACATTTTGTTTCGCCATTTTGGATCCTTACCAAATTATTCCAGTTCATACCCATATGATCTTTAAATTTTGATAAAAATATAAGTCAGAAAGACATACCGACAGACGGACCGACGGAATTGATAAAACATATTTTTTTGGCATCTAAGACGTGTAAAACCTAAGAGGGTGACATTTTAAGATTATATATTTTTTCTTTGGCTGTCATTTTGTTCGGCCACCTTGAACTGTACCAGAATTTTACTAGTTGATCGCTATACTACAATTAGTTATGACACACAATTTGTAATCAAACCGTTAAGCAGTTTTAAATATTTTATTTAGCCACCATTCTGTTTCGCCATCTTGGATTGGTATCAAAATTTACCAGTTGATTTCAATATAATACTTAATGTTTTTTTGCAAAATTTAAGATAAATTGGATGAGTAGTTTTTCAATAATTTTTTTAAGACAGCCTAGTAAACCGCCATTTTGTCTCAGCATATTGGATTCTTACCAAAATGTTACCAGGTTATCCCTATATGACCCATAATTTTTGACCAAAATTTGAAGTAAACCGGCTATGTCGTCTTTAAGATATGCCGTGAACTGACAGACAGACAGACCGACGGAATTGATAAAACATATTTTTTGGCATCTAGCGTTATTAGTTATGGTACACAATTTGAAATAAAACTATTAAGCAGTTTTTTCGGGCTGAATTTTTAAATATTTTAATATTCCGCCAAATTTGGCATGAAATATATTATTAGAACTATGCAAAATTTGGGTGGGATTCTTTTCGATCTTTATCAATTTTTCTTGTCCCTTGAAGCGCTTGAGGAGATATTTACAAATTTCTGGACACACGTCGGTTAAAAAGTCCGTCTGGTCAAAATTTTTAGCCTGACGTCGCGTAAGCAAGTGACAGTTCTCTTTAAAAACGAAAAATGTGTGCATTTTTTTCCAAACACAATTTTACACAACTTCTCGACCTAGATCAAAAAAGAATGTGACAAAGACATGAAGCTTTTAACCTGCTCAAGCATTTTTCTCCTGGGAGCAAACAAAAAATTCGTCCCTGCTATCATTTCAAAAAAATTTCAAAAATCAATATTAACAGCTCTAAATTGTCGACAACTCTCTAGAAGAAGTAGAAAGTAGGACATCTGTATATAAAAAGTGCCGTTAAGGTAGATATCTTCCTTAAGAACTTCGTTTTGAAAAATGTCTATCGCAAATCTTCCTACGGGAAAAAGAGTAATTTAGAACTGGAACAAAACCTCAATTTTCAGGTTCGCGCCAGTTCACCACCCATATGATTTAGTTTCAGCGGTTTCAAAGGTTATGTACATTTTATAACAGAATAACGGAAAGTCCACAGTTTTTCAATACGCAAAAATTTATTATGAAAAGATTCTGACTGATAATATAAACGAAAAAACAACATATTTTTACGCTGAACATTATTTTCTTCGACCGTTAATAAGTCGCTAGAAAATTGACGCGGTTTAGATTTACTGGGATATCATCGTAAGTACAGAGATCGAATTCTAGCTGTCGATATAATATGCTGGCCAATAATTAGAAAGAGTGTCAAGGATTGTGACTGTGTTTCTAATACAAATTCAAAAATAGACCTCAACGTAGTTAATATTAGTTAAAGTTTAGATTTCACACATTTCGATATTAGTAATTAAGAATTTAATTGTAAGTGATATGTCCCAAACTATCTAAAAATAGTGTCCCAGTTTTTGGTGGGGATTCGAACGATTTAAATAGGTATATTTCAACTTATCTATCACTTACCGATTCCTTTTCTGATAGAGATAACGTACAAAATTCTTAAAACGTTTATTTGTTAACTTTAGGAATAGGCAAACTTACTGGTCATGTGAAATTAGTTGCAAATATTCAAAATTTTGGCACATGGGATAGTCTAAAGAGCACCCTACGTCATAATTTTGCGGTTCATATGGTTGAAGCTTGTTTAAATAAAGAGCTCTATGATTTTTATTATAGGGTATTACGGGTTTTAAATCTATTATGTTCTTATGTAGATTTTCAGCAAAACATTTAAGTCGTGAACTTTATAACCATTATAAAGTTCGCAAGTTGATCTTAACACATTTTTATCAGGATTAAAAGAAGTGCTTCATACAACGATAGGATATTTGCGGCCAAATAATTTAACGCAAGCATTACAATTTGTAACTCAAGAGTACAATATATATTTCGAAATCTATTCCCGTAATTTAAAAAAAATAGTAATTTTAGGCCTACACAACATAATTTTAATTTTTAACCGCTTTCAAAAAAGAAGGAGGTTCTCAATTCGACCTGTGTGTATATTTTTATGTTTA
Organism: Kuschelorhynchus macadamiae; assembly: GCA_030620095.1. Classification (NCBI taxonomy): domain Eukaryota; kingdom Metazoa; phylum Arthropoda; class Insecta; order Coleoptera; family Curculionidae; genus Kuschelorhynchus; species Kuschelorhynchus macadamiae. Next base: position 183,516 of record JAUTXW010002606.1, read on the forward strand.
TTCGCGCATATTGTCTAAACGGCACGGCCGATTTTGATGAATCAAACGCCAATCGAGGAGGTTTCTCTACTCTAGTTCCTCTAGTGGTCCCCCAATAATTGTATTAAAAAAACACAGGTATACAGCGATAAAGGCAGCGAGTTTTATAATTAAATTTACTTTTTTTAATACTCTTTAAACTAAAGCATATAGGTGTATAACAGATGAGACTATAACAACGGTATAGAGTATATATTTTTATATATTCTAATTGTAATTCAAACAATATTATTTTAAAACTGTTGATTCTCACGTTAACGCTTAAACAGGCTTGATTATTTCACAGGAAATATAAGTGGATTTGTCTAATATTAGTTTCGAGCATTTTAAAACCTAAACAAAATAATAAATATCATATATCTCAAACGCTTCTTCTAGACTGTATAGACAGATTTATGTACAGATAAACTTTCTTAAATGGTTACAATTTATCCCTTACGAGGGTTCATGGTCCCATATGGACCTGTGGCGTAGGTCATTTAAGTTGAAGCTAATAATAATTGAAACATTTTATTTGGTTCGATTCAGTTATAATAAATTGTCAACTTACTATGTTAAAAATACAAAAGAGCATTTTGTAATTCACATGATAAATTAGATAAGTTTTGATTTTACTTGTCATATCTTAGTTAATTTCAGTATTGTGATAGGGTTGCCCGCTAGACCTCAAATAAATAAATAATTTTAAATATAATAAATAACCGCTTGGTAACCCTGTTACAGGTGTGTAATAAACATACAACCCCATTTTCTAAAAGTTATCTCTTTTGTTATCCCGTTATGTAATTTTAGGTATACTGGGTGACCATGAAAATGTGCATCCTCAAAATTTAGTAGTTTAGTTGACATTTTAGAAAAATGAACATTCGGTATGAATAAAAGGTTATTAATCTACCACCCTCATCACCCTTATAAAAAGGGGAAGGTTTGAACATATCTATCTCCGGGATGCTATGACTAATTTAGATGAAATTGTCAGGGGATATTCAGGATATTGCCTGAGTGGGCCTATAACAAGCATATAAAAAATGTTAAAATGGCGGAATGGCGGCCATTTTGTTGTATGTATTTTTTTTGTACATCGATTATTTCGCCATTATTTGCGCAATTTTGATGAAATTTTCAGGGGATATTCAGGATGTTGCCGGAGTGGTCCTATAGCAAGAAAATCAAAAAAATGTCAAAGAAACGGTGGAATGGCGCCATTTTATTCTTCTGTTTATGAAAAAATTAAACCGACTTTAAAAAGATGCACTAAAAAGTGAAAAAAAAGTAATATTTTATTCCACCTTGAAAATTTTAGTCCGTGAAGTCAGCGCTAAACTTAATTAATTATTTAATAATAAAAATATATTCATGTTTTCAGCCACTGCGGTGTTTTAATGCCTAATACTAAGCGTATAAGGTAAAATTTTCAAGGTGGAATAAGATATTATCTGAGGCGCAATCTCCATTTTTTACGAAAATGAGTTAATCGCTTAAATATATATTTTTAAACACGCCCTAACGATTAAACTTAAAAATGTGAACTAAATTCGGTTAAATCCCATTGAAATTTAATGTTCAAAATCAAAGTTAGTTTCAAACTTAGCAATCTCCAAGTGTCAGTTGATACCAATACCGGCAAAATCCATAACCGCCAGTCAGCTTAACGTAATATGGCGTGATTATTTTCGCGCTCTTGACGTTTACTTTTATTGGTTTCCAGTCTCTTTCGAATCAGCGCTTGAAGAAGTAATTTAACGTTCGTAGATAATTTTAAAATTAATAATTATTAAATTTTAAATAATTTGGAACATTTTAATTTTAATGATAAATCATTTTTATTATTTTGACAAGAATTATCGCTCAGTTGTCGAGTTAGTGTGAATAATATGGAACTGCCTGTAACACTGGTTGCAACATATAGTAAAGTCAGAAAGCGAGGCCGTTATCTAACTAAACATAAACTAATAAAAACGTATTAAAACGGCAAAGGTATATTATTTGATATATTATATTAAGAACATATTATGCGTTTTTATAGATTTGTTGCGAAAGGTCTACCAAAGTATCCAAGCTGTGGCCATTGCACAAAATCTTTCAGGTGGTCAACGTTAAAGATGATAGATGTTAGGTATTTCTATCAATGGTTTTATTTAACTCAAAATAAAGTAAGTTAAGATGCCTTTATTTTGAAACATTGTAAGGTACAAGCATGCAAACGTCTACTTCCAAAAAATAGTTCTCACGAACCAAAGACTGTTATATGAAGACATCAAGTAGTGAGAAAATTCCCGTATGTCAAAAAGCCTTTCCTAAAATATCAGGCATTACAAAACATAGAATAACTTTTATAATGAAAAACTACGTCAAAACTGCCACATTATCAATAGAGAAACGTGGCGGGGACAAGCAGTCATCAAAATTTACCGAAAAAAAAGAATCCATACATGATTTTCTAGGCAAGTTCAAATGCGTTGAGGCACACTATTGCCGATCAGTTAAAACTCGCCGGTATTTAAGCACCGACTTGAATATAAAAAAATTTTCACGATGTAGATAATGAGTCAGTCTCACCAGAACTTAAAGTAAAAAAATCATATTTTCGTAATATTTCCAATAGTAGATACAATTTAAATTTTGGGACAGCACGAACCGATGTCTGGTCTACTTGTTTACAGTATTCTGAAAGAATCAAGCGCACTAACGATGGAGAAGAAAAACAAACTTCGATCATCCAAAAAAAAAATTCACCAAACTAGGACAAAGGCATTCTTCCACTATTTTAAACAACCGGGATGACTTATTAACACTTTCTTTTGATTGTCAAAAAAATTTAGTATTGCCGAAAAATCCTGACGAATCAATGTACTATTCCAGGCAGTTTTACTTGCACAATTTTACTGTAGTACAGGATTGCTCAAAACCAAAACTCAACCAAAACAGCGTGTTTTCGTATTACTGGACTGAAGATGCATACAAAAAAGGTTTAACATTGAAGTCTAAACGAGAGTTTTGCGATTAGTTGCAAACGGATGCAGTGGTCAGAACAAAAACTTGGTTATGATAGGAATGTGTTGCAAGTGGCTTTCTGAAGATAGTTAAAAACTTAGAATGCCTGGAGTTGGCTTTTCCTATAACCGGTCATTCCTTCCTGCCAGCTGATCATGTGTTAGTCCAAATTAAGAAAAAAATTAGGAAAATAGAAGTACTCATTAAACCTACTCAGTTTGTTGAACTATAAAGTGAAATTGGATCTGTTTTCCATTTAGGCGAAGACTGTGATGCCCATGACCGGAAAAAAGCGGTTTCAGGCCATCTGAGATCTACTGCCTGGAATTTTGCATTTAGACAGGCAAAAAGATTTTACTTAACCCGTTTTCGAAGTAATAAGGTTTTAATAAGAGGAGAATCATATTACAACAATGATCTCAATAGAGCAAAAAATGTTTTTAAAAAAGGATGAAACGGCTAAAATTATTCTTCCAGCATTAATAATCCCATAAAAAAGTTCTTACCTCAAGTAAGATTTACGTTTTAAGGGGTTAATTACCTACAACATTTGCAAGAAATCTCTAAAAGCCGCAACTGTTCTTTCTTGTTACAAAAATATTCCACTTTAAATCTTCTATAAAAATTTGCTTGTCTCACTTACTATGTGCAGCAGTTTAGTTTAAAGAATGCTAGAAAATAAATATTGGTATCTAACAAACCGATTGCGTCCGCGGGGAATGACTCTGCATGCAATCGCTCTATAACTGGTGCTACTATCGCGATATCTAGTTAATAATCGCTAGGCAGTACATACATGGATCGCCAGCTTACCCATATAGTGAACGGCATTTCGGCATTTCATCCGATACTGCCCGCGTAAAACTGCATAAATGCGGCTTACATGCAAAAAGGAGAGAATCATTCCCTCTGTTGCTACCTCTGAACTGAGCTGCATCAAGAAAATGAGCTACCGAATTGGGGTATAATGGAATGAAGTAGGTTTCTGTATACTAATGAAAGAGGGTTCAATTTGTAATCAAGTGATAGACGAAATTTAGTATGGAGGAGAATGATACCTAGAGGAGAATATAGAGCGAGAGTAGCATTCGGAAGAGGTAGTGTGACCGTATGGAGTGGCGTTGGGCGAATATAAAGACTGATTTGGTAGGGAAATTAAGAACGCAGATAGATATGGGGACTTGTGTGTGAATGAGCTGGTTGTTCCCTTTGTACAAAATATTGGGCTTTTTTTGGTTTGATACACAGGGGCAGCAAGTTTTTAACATGAATTAATTTACCACCTGCAGAAAAATGTTTGACAAATGAGGCTATAACTTTCAAAACACCCGGCATAATAAAAAAACTATATTTTAATTATTAGCAAAGTTCGATATGTAAATCTATGTATAGAATATGCACAAGATACTTCTTTAAAAAAAATGAATGATGTGAATTTTTTAACATTTTGAACATAAACCATTTTTACAGTGTAATTTTGGAAAACATATGTATTAATGTAGAAAAAAATCTTTGAAAGTTAATTTTGCGAATTTTAAAGCATGGTGGGTGAGTTAAGAAAATTATGAATTAGCATTTTCAGCTCCAATAGGAATACCTCATTTTTTTTATATTAAGAGAAAAAATTAAAAAAACCGGTTTGGAAAAAAAATATTATATATATATATATATATATATATATATATATATATATATTTATATATACACATATTTAAATAGTAATGAAGATAAAACAGAGCTCTGAAGTACACCACTATGTATGCTTATATTATATTGCTATTGGATTCAGTATTATCGTACACAATTTTTTGGCAATGGTTACTTAAATATGAGTTTAATAATCATTAAATCTATAATATATTTTAATTTTGTACATAAAAGCCTGTGACCTAGCGTGTCGAATGCCTTTAAATAGTTCATCAGGGCGAGCACGCTTACCATGCCGTCATCATAGGCTTTAATTACATCATCAAGTACCATGCTCAGAGCAGAGGCAGTGCTAAATTTTTTTTTTAAACCACACTGAGAATCAGAAATTAGTTTTTTCTCTAGAAAGTAGTTAAAACTTTGCGTATAAAGAATTTTTTCCTATATTTTGGAGATTGTTGGCAAAATGCTTATAACCCTAAGATCAGAGTAAGTTTTTGGGTTATTAATTTTGGAGAAAGCTATACCTATAGCTATTTTCCAGGTGATAGGTATGTAACTATTCTCAATAATACTATTAATAATGTGGAGAATAACGTTATCAATAGAGAGGCTGCATAACTTTAGCATTTTTGAATTTATACCGTCTGTGCCTTGTGTGTTTGTTGAAATGTTGTTAAGAAGAAACGTATATCCTTCTGAGACACCAACAAAATTTAAAGTGAAATTCTGGGTTATGCTGTGGAAAAAAAATATCACTGCAATTATTTGATACGTTCTGAAAGAAAGACGCAAAATATTTATTAATTTCTTCTGGTTTTGAAATATTGTTGAGTAATGTGTAAGTTTTGTTACGGTGAATATTAAGTTCGCTTAGGGTTTTTCAAGTTTTCGCGGGGTTATTATCCATTGAGATATTTGTTAGATTGGTCATTTTGGATCTTCTAGTAGCCGAAACTACATGCACGATTTCTAAGAGTTTTGTATTCGTTACGGTCTTGATCGGACTTAGTTCTTTTGTATTTCTGACACGCGTTGTTTCTTTTTTTTTGTCGCTTAACTTCTTCACTAATCCAAGTTGTCCTAGGTTTAGTGAACCTACACTGGCGTAAAGGTGTAAAACAGCCCGATAATGGAGTTATTAAAAAGCATTATTTTGTGTCCAGATTACGTTTTTTAAAAAGATTACTCCAAGGTAAATTCACCAAGTCGTGTTGAAACAGTTGGTTATTAAAGTTTTTAAAGCATTTAAATTTAATAATTTTAGGAGGTTGTTTCTTGGATTTAAGAATAAGTTGAACATAAACTAAATTACGATCTGAGATATTTTCGCATGAGAACGTGCCATGTTCTTCCAAGATATCCGTGTTGTTTATATATATTATCGACAGCAAAAAGAAAGGAATTTGTCTATTAAAATTAAAACTATTCATTATTTAAACTCTAATACATTAGAAATTAACAAAATACGTTATAGAACAAAGAACATAAAAACTTCTTTAATTACTCACAAAGAATATTATGCTGAGTTTGCTAGTTATTTAAATTATTAAAACATACACAAGATAGGATAGAAAATAAATGATACTTCATCTTCAACGAAATAAAAGGAGGTTAGTCAATATAGTAGGGGTTGTTTTCAAAACTGTTACAGAAAATTTAGATGCAGCAGATGACAATCACTATGAAAAATTCATCAGATAGTATTGATTAATAAATAGTTAACCATCACCTTTACACAGGTGAGTTAGCCCCAACTATATGACATTGTTAAATCTAAAAAGTATTTATGTAACCTACACAATTAATCCCTTCAAAATTCCTCGTAATCGAACAATAGCCAAATCTAGTCTGATTCTACCCCTCGTCATTTTTAATTAACTAACCAAAGTCACAATAAAATACACTGCTTATATAAACTTTTAGTCCTAAAATAACGCAAAAAATACGTCCTCCTATTTTAGTTATCAATTAAAAAATGCCCTGTATATTTATAAAATATCGGGTTATATATACATCTAAGATAAAATTTGTATTTTTGAGTCTATTCCCTAGTTCTCCAGTGTTATTAATTCATACAACGCGCTAGTTGAACATACTTACTGTTATTATTTTAACCTAATTTCTTATCCATATTAATAAAGAAATGTGTTGGATATTATACTCGCATATATTTTATAAATTATATATTGTTAAAATATTTAGTTATGTATATACCCGAGATAAAATTTATACTATTTCAAGTCCAATTAGCTAGCTCACCAGTCTTATTATTTTATACTCAGTATACTTTTTACAGATATTCTGCATACACTTTCAAAATTCACAATGTCTTATTAGAGAAAACCTATGGCCATACACAAAATAGGATTGAAAATAAATTATACCTCATCCTCAAAGAAATAAAAGAAGTCTAGTAATTACAGTAGGATTTTTTTAAGCTGAAACGGGAATTTAGATGCAGCAGGTGACAAACACTATATCAAACACAATTTAATAGGTAATTGTTTTTTTACGTTATACTAAGTTAGTATATATACGGTGTGCTCATTAATAATGGCATAGACATATAATGGTAAAGGGTACTGCTACTTTACTAAGGAAATCATTTAAATATTATTTTATTAGGCCTAAAAAAATAATAAAAAAGTTTTGTATTTATGTATAGCGAGCGCTATGAACTCTTATTTAAAACAACAAAGTCATGAATGATTGAGTGCGGAGAAAGTTGTATCTGATGTTTGTACAACCGGTATAATATTGAATGGGAGAAAATCTTAATTGTGCCTTCTAAACTTTTTGTATGCCTATAAAAGTCTTTTAAAAATAAAGTTTTGGTAACCATGATGAAAAAAAATTACTCACCTTTCTGTGTCGGTTCCACTATCCACGGAGTTTTCGATTGTCAAGTTTGACCTAAAACCAATTTTTGTGACATGTTTTGTTGTACATTTCTTCCTTAATAACTTACTTGTTTATAGGCGAATCAGTTACTTGAGTGTCATTATTTTTGGAATATGATCTAAAACCCAAACATGTACTATTAGTAAAATACAGTTGAGTAGTGGCGTAAAATAATGAAATTGACTGATTTTAAAAAAGTTCTTAATATTTAATTTAATCGAGAAAGTAAGTTATGCGTTTTTTAATGTATACACGGTAACAATTTTAAAATGTAACAAGGCGATATCGGAAAAACGGTTTGAAATGTTTAAATAAATATTTGAAAAGTTAATAAGTGGGCAGAGTGACAGATTTTAAGATATTTTTGACCGTTACCCCCTCTCCAAGTCTTGAACGGCGGCTGTCAAATTTGATTGTTAAATAAAATGGTTTTTTTTCAAAAATTCATTTTTTTTTGTCAAAAATTACGTAAGTCCCTAATATTTTTGCATTTGCTTTACTGGTTGCCCAGTTGCGAATTAAGAAAACCAAATAACAATAAACCTAGTACTGAATGCCTTAAATTAAACAACGCGCGTGCTTAAGAAGGTATTCAAAATGATATACATCGACTTCTTAATATTTTATGACTCATTTTTAACAGGAGTTGTGGGAACAGTTTAACATTTCGGGGGTTACCAATATACATGCCTGTCGAATTCATTTTTTTATATTTTTCGGCGTAGTTAGCGATATTATATATATATATATATATATATATATATATATATATATATATATATATATATAGGTTTAAAGTTAAATGAAATTACTTCCAAAATTGTAGTACCGGTTCAGAGTATTTGAACTTGAAGTCTCGGAAAATGTGTATAAGATGGGTCCAAGACAATTAACGCCCGAATTCGAGCATCGCTCGCTATCCTGCTCAGATGTTACGAAAATGAAGGACTGGGGACGCGTGGGTTCACCATTTTCAGCAAGAACTCAAACAATGCTTCAAAAAATGGCTTCATTCTGGATCAACTAAACCCAAAAAGTTTAAAGCTGCTGCATCTGATGGTAAGATCATGTTAACAGTATTCTAGGAACGAAAAAGAGTACTTGTGGAAGATTATATGATAAAAGAAAAACTGAAGCCAATAAGGACAAAACATCGAGGATCCTTGCCAAGAGGTGGTTTGTTGCAACATGACAATGCTCGGCCACTTTGCTTCAAAGAAACAACTGAAGTAATCAAAAAGTTAAAATTTTAAGTCATAGAACTTCTCCCTTATTCTCTAGATTTAGCCCCAAGTGATTGTCACATATTTGGCGCTCTTAAAAGAGATCTAAGTAGCCTGCATTTGGTTTCGCTTAACTTAAGGAATTTTTGCTCCAAAGGAATAGAAGCTCAATAATCTTGAGCAGCCACAATCCGGATTTGATTTGAAATAGATTAGTATTTGCGTTTGAACCAAAACCAAACTGTTAAGAATTATTTCGGGACGTGACGACTTACCTAACTGTGACTTTATTGTGATTTTTAGTAGTAGTAGATTTTGTAGAGGTTCTACAAAATTATATTTTGAAACTAAACGAGATCTTAAGTTTTGACTTTGCCATCATACCTCAGGAAGAACTACCATAGACATATTCAAACGATCTAATTTAATATTATTAATAAATAATAGAAATTTATAGTTAATTTTTAATCTGATTTATCTTCACTAAATAGCAATTAAGCTGAACGCAGTATTTCTGATTGAAGCGAAATTCTTTCCGAAGAAACCTTATTATGTTTAAAACTTTAAAAAACTGCCAGTGTTATTACTGCAGTTTCAATTACAGAATTACAAACAAAATGAAGAATATCACCAATTTAAGCTTTTAGGGTGCCTCAGATGGAATCCATGTTGAAGTAAAAAGACAAAAACAATATTTCAAATTGGGAATCTAATTCGTTTTATAACCTAACATAAGTTGTGACCCCCTCATATGTACCTTATCTCTCTATCGGGATGGAACAAAACTTGAGCTGGTGCGTTTACAAACTTTAATTAAACCGAAGTCTACCAAGGGCTTGATACATACAGTACTATCAATAAAAAACAAAATGAAATGTACTTTTTAAGTTTAAAATTAAGTTTTTTAAGTAGGTAGCTAATAAAATATAAAACAACATCAATATTTTGTTGGTTATCCTTTTCGCATAATAACTTCTGGAGATTGACGAGGTATACCCCTAATGAGATTAATAATAAATTACTGAGACATTTCATTTCCACTTTATCTTAATAGCTTCAGTAGCTGGTTTTGGTTATTGTATGTCTCATTTCTTTGTCTGTGTGCCAATTTTAATTGAAACATTAGGTTTTCTACCGGATTACACTAAGCAGATTTAGATGACCGTACCATTCGAATAATTCAATTTGTTTCAAGCACCTCGTTAACGATGTTGGCCCGATGAGGATGGGCGTTGTCATCCACAAAAACAAATTCGCTAGCAAAATTCTGCGCAAACGCAATTATGACGCAACAAATGTTCAGGTCTCCAACATAACGATTCTACGGCGACTTCATCAACTTTTGAGATAACTTAAAATAATTATTTCAAACACTACTTTGTTTTTTGTATTTCAAAACCCGGCGCAGGGCTACATGCCGCTTGTTAAAGACTTGCCATCGAGCCGCCCGTAGCTTATGGGCACATAGTCATCGGGCTTGGGATATTCCAGACTGATTCATTCTGATAGAGCATGCTGATGTGGACAGAATCCAACATGCGATACGAAGAGTAAAATATTGTTCTTATAGAATCGCTTGGTTGTGGAAGTTTAACAGTCTTCCCAGGAGTAACGTTTAAGGGGAAAATAGATATATTTAGCTCAACGAAGCAATTACCGGAGCTACTTGCAGGGATAGCTTTGTTCCTAACTATCCCTTGGTTCTCTAGATACTTCCAATAGTACACTGATTGTAAATAACCTTGTATATACATGGCTTAGCTACTGCATTGTATCTTCTCATAGTCATAGATATTTGAAGTGTTATGATAAAATAATTTAGTGTACCTATTGGTAAAGTCTATTCAAGTTCAAGGTAAAGCGCATATAAACAAAAGTTATTGTGCATGCAAAACTCCTTTAAATAAAGGTGACCGATTATGATATACGTTTTTAGCAAACTTTTAAAAGCGTATTGCACAGCGTCGCTTCACCTACATTTTCCGATTAATTTACTTAAAAATAAAAATATTTTTAAAATATTAAGCATTTTCTAATCTACATTATTATCATAGATTATCGGAGGCGGAAGCAGTTTTGCATCGATCGAATCAAATCGAAATTAGCTTTTAGATATAGGTACATAACTGTTTTTTAAGAATATATATTTAAAATCTTATAAATTCATATTATTTCTCCTAAGTATTAAAAAACGTTCCAAAGCTTTGGATAATTAACATCATAAAACGGTTAAAAAAACAGCCATTTTGGCCGTGGCACCCCGAAAAATTTTCTACTGCGGCGCTATTTTTGCTTACGCCGCGCCGTTGTGCACCTAACTACGCTACGCTTTACCCGTTCTTAAATTCACGAGCCGCCACTGGTGATACATATACAATACAATAGATTTTGTTTACATGCACTCTATCTTCAAATTAAATGGACTTTAGTTATCATACGAGTGAAATAATTTAGGAGGGTCACTTCTATTTTTATGTAAGGTTCTTTTTATTAGTGAAATATTATCCTTCGTAAGGAATATTTAAAAACTGTATTCACTTTTCGAGTGTTTACAATTGTGCTTTTCAGTTAACAAACACTAAACATTTTGCTGGATTACAGCTTTGGCTATTATTTACGATATTTTTCAGGTTGTAACGAAATAAACTCTGGCAGTCCGACATCACCTGCTATAGTAAATGTAAATTCTCTTGTTACTTGCTCTGCTAGTAAACAAGCTATATTAACTTGAGGAATTTGAAAAGTTTAACTGTGCGCTCAAAAATATTTTTTGTTTTTTTAATTCAGTTTCTGACCTTGCTCAGGCTCGTAACATTTCTGAAGATGAATTTATTAGAGACGCATTTGTTTGATACCGTAGCATTAATCTATAATTTCTGATTGGCCTTCCTCAGCATCTAAACTTAAGAAAGATTTTTTTACCACCTTATGCAGATGATGATGTCAAGGAACAAATAAGAAAAAGGAAACAGAAAAGATATGAATCTGTTACTATAATCATTACGCATTTAGGAAACTTATTCTCTTGCTTGCCAAATCCCAGCGGAGGTCATCAACGATAAATATGCCCGTAAAAATTTACTTCTTGAATATATTAGTCAGTTAGCTTTGCAGAATATAGACAACCTAAATTATTTATCTGTTTGTTGTAAAAAATTAAAGGAAACTTCTACAGTGGTTTCTAAGAAACCACCTCAAATATCATATTTCGGTGATTCTGATCAAAGATTTTTTTCCGGACCTAGCCATCCTAAACATTTTAATAAAAATCCTAAAACAACATTTTCTCAAGACATCAAAAATAGAACTATTCTGACGAAAATGTTGAAAAACCTGATAGAGTTGAAAAACCTTATACTTCTCATAATAATAAAAATCACAACACCAATCCAAAAATAAAATTTTTTAGTCTAATTGTCAGCTACCTAATCATATCAGCATTGTATAGATAAAAGAATTTTTTTTTGCTCTGGTGAACCTAATGTAAAAATTAATTCATCTCCTAGGTGTATAGAAAACTAAATAAGTTGTCAAGTGCTGCCTGTGTTCGGAGATTTGGTAAAATTTCAACCACAAAAAAAGTATTTTAATAAAACAGAATTGAACAGTTGGCTTAAATAAGTTTCTGAATTTTATAAATTGATCAGAATATAAACGTTTTATTAGATTCTGGTGCCAACCCTTGTTGTTGTTTTTGAAAGCATGAAAATTTTAAAGAAATGAACAATTAAAACGTATCAACTTAAAAACTACAATATTTATACTATCGATGGTTCACAGGATAACGTTTCTGGTGTTTCAGATTTACCCATTTTCATTAATGATTGCTGTTAGATAATTAAAGTTCTTGTAACTTCTATAATGCATGCATTTATTTTTGGAACAGATTTTGCTAACAGCAAGTTATGCCTCAAAATGTTATTAATTCTTCTGAAGAAATAGATAGTACAGATAGACTAGGTAGAATAAATAAAATTAAACTGACTATAGGTACTGGTTATTACAAACCTGTTAAATAGAAACTTTATTTACTTTCTCTCAATATGTTAGAAATTTTAAATAAAGAATTAAGTTCAATGATTAAATTGGGTATTGTCGAAGAATCACAAAGTCCTTGGTCTTCCCCTCCCTTATATTTTAAGAAATCAAATGGAGAGTACAGACTTTGCTCTGATGGATGCCCTTTGTTACCCCACATTGTTAGTATTTTTAATAACTTGCGAAATGCTAAATTTATATCTTCCATCGATCTTAGAAAAATATTTTGACACATACCTTTGGATAATGTTTCTAAATAGCCTTTTCTCTTATTGGTTATTGTCAATTTTAATTTTGGTTCCTTTTTGTCTGTGCAACGCAGCTCAAATTCAACAAAGACTTGTCGATTCTATTTTTAGTCCCAAGTTTGAACCTTACATCTTTTCTTATTTGGATGATATTTTACTATATTCCCCTACTTTTAGGTATCACATTGAATTCAATTGCGATGTTGCATCGCAAAAAAATGCAGGCATGCTTTTTTAGCAGTTAATTTTTAAAAAATTTCACTTCTTTAATTTAATTAATTTAATTTTAATTAGTTGCAATGACGAAGCAGAAGCTGCGTTCTTGTCTATTAAGCAAAGATTGGTTAGTGAACCTATGTTAGCCCAACCTGATTTAACTGAAAAGTATTTTTTTTCAGTCTGATATCTCAGATATTGGACTTGGTGGCATGTTGACTCAGCTTATCGATTATGAATAGAGTTTAATTTCGTATGCCAGTTATGCTTTATCTAGAGCTGAGAGAAACTATTCAGTGGCTGAACGTGAATGTTTGGCAGTTATATTCTGCGTCGAAAAATTTAGATTTTGGATTGGAGGTTTTTGGATTTGGCTGAACAACTTAAAAACTTTCTATACTAAGTCATTGGTTGCTTAGGTTACGACAGCACAATTCTGATTTCCAGCTTAGAAAAGAGTAAATGCACTTATTCCCTGATGCCTTAAGTTAGATCCCTTATTCTAACATTAATGATGAAAATGTTCCTAGTTCTTCGAATAATCTAACCTTTAAAGTTTCTGTAATATTTCTCTTGATCTTTGGTATGGTTCACACTGTGATAATATTATAAAAATCCAGACAAATATACTCAATGGCATATTAAGAACTGATCTATTCAGAAATGCATTCATAGTAACAGCTCTAATACTTTCAACAAGCAGGAATGGAAAATTGTAGTGCAAAAATCTCAAAGATATAGTTATTGAGTTCTGTCACAATCCTCCATCTGGTAGTCATTTTGGGTTTCTAAAAAGACTATTCTGACTACAGGAAACTACTACTCTCAGATGAGGACAGATATCTTTAAATTTATTCATATATGTTTAGTATGTGGTACGCAAAGACCCACTAATTTACCCAAAATCGGCACCATGGGAAAACATCGTTAATTCACCTGGACAAATTACTTCTTTAGATTTTGTTGGTCCACTTCCACATTTGAATGGTTTATTTGGAGTATCTGACTGGTATTCAAAATATAGTTTTGTCTTTCTCTTAAAATATTCCAAGTCATCTATTTGTAAATTCTTATTTGCAATAATGCTACAAATTTTGTTAGTCATTACCTTCAAGAGCTCTTTGAAGAATATAATGTCAGACAGTGTTTTACGCCATATTATTCACCATCTTGTAATTTTGCAAAAAGAATCAATTAAGCCATTGCTATTGTAATTAGATGTTACATAGATAAACATGAAGCAGACTTACATTTTCCTGAAATTAAACAAACGATCAATACCGGGATTGATGAAGTACCTAACTGGTTTTCTACCTTCTTATTTAATGTTTGGTTGACACTTTCCCTGGTCTGGTGATTATTACGATTACCCTCTCACATATCAATCTACTGAAATTTTAGGTAGGTAGGAAGGTAGGAAATCTTATGCTGACCATTTGTTAGAGTTTCGTTAGGTAAAATTCGTCAGAAATTAAACTTTGCATATGAAAAGCCTTCAGAATCTTATTTTCTTCGTAATGTAACGTTTATTGCAGGTGATAAAGTATAGCCTCCAAACAAATATCTGTCTGTTGCCGCGGACAAAAGGTTCACTCATGTGACTTATTCACAGAAACCTGTTCATCGTAACAGCAGTATCGTATGAGCTAAGGCATCATAAGTATCGGTTATAATGCAGTATATAAATAGTATTTATTTGACTTTTCACACCCCTTTAGCCATTTTGTGATCTACCTTTAGGGACCTCTCCTGCTGACGAATAATACAAGCTGGATATAAAAACTAAAAGCATTGACAAAATTATCTTTTGGTTAACATTTGTTATGAATATATTTTTTGTTTGTTTTTTTGTTAATATTTGAAATTTAAACAAGAAAAATATTCATTTTTTATTTAGCTTATTAATACACATAAAAAACGTAGTCTACTATGAAGCTTTTAATTTTTCCGTTTGGAGAAAAGCAATGTAGCATTTTAATTTTAAAATTTAGGATTTATTTATATGACGTATTCTCTAGTAAGAAATTGAAATATTTATTTTTAATTTGCCCCTTATACCATATATAGTATCAACAATTATACCATATATAGTATCAACGAAAACACCTACTGATCGATAAATCAGCTTTTCGGTTGATATATATTTTTACAATGTTGCCAATTCTCCCGCTTATCTTGTGAGTTTCATGGTTTTCATAGATTGACATTAATTTGCAGATTTTTCTACATAATATGGCTTCTTTTTGATTTAGTCAGATGTTAGGTTGATTGTATCGAGGAAAGAAAAGAGAAGGGCCATTCTCGTGTTTGAAAAACAAAAAAACATGCCAGTGTTTTAAAAGTTTTTTTAAAAAAATTCTGCGGCGTAATTGCGCTTTGTGGGTATGTGCATCTCCCAAAAAAGATAGACTAAGTCTTTTTTGTTTTCTTTACCTGTTGCGTAAGACTCTGGAGAATTTGCCGATGCGTTACGCTAAAGTAAACGTTTTTTTTTAACTTTTGAGGTCATATGTTTCATTAAATATGATTTATGGGGTCCTACTCCTCTTTGCGGCTATATCAGGAAAGCCGTTTCTGTTTTGAAAGGACGTTTTTATTGAAAGAATGTTTTTTTGCTAACCTTTCCACACAGTTTCAGTGAAATCGTGTTCAATCAGACTGACTGGCTTGGTGATGTAACGGTGCCTGATGAGCTAACCCTCTACACTGCCACTGCACCTTTTTGCCAGCCCTTTTTATTTTTATGTATATTGTATATATATAATTTTTTCTTATATCCTAATGAAATTTAAGCTTTTCAGGAATATTCGGGAGGAAATTTTAATGGTGATAGATAATGCCTTCTAAACTTTTGTATGCCTATAGAAGTATCTTAAAAGCTAGACTTTGTTACCATTTGACATATACATGAACAGCCCAGATATTATTAAACCCGACAGTGTTTCAGAGAAAATACTCACCTTTCTGTGTCCGTTCCAGTATCCACGGATTTTTCAAGTGTCAAATTTGACCTGAAACCAATTTTTGTGACATGTTTCATTGTAAATTTCGTTCATAATAACTTACTTGTTTATAGGCGAGTCATTTACTTGAGCATCATTATTTTCGGAATTTGATCTAAAACCCAAACATATACTATTATTAAAATAAAGTTGACTAGTGGCGGACCGCTGACGGTGGAAGATGGGGCTAAAGTTCTCAATGATTTGAATTTAATTTAATTAACAAAGTAAAGACATATATATATATATATATATATATATATATATATATATATATATATATATATATATATATATATATATATATATATATATATATATATATATATATATATATATATATATATATATATATATATATATATATATATATATATATATATATATATATATATATATATATATATATATATATATATATATATATATATATATATATATATATATATATATATATATATATATATATATATATATATATATATATATATATATATATATATATATATATATATATATATATATATATATATATATATATATATATATATATATATATATATATATATATATATATATATATATATATATATATATATATATATATATATATATATATATATATATATATATATATATATATATATATATATATATATATATATATATATATATATATATATATATATATATATATATATATATATATATATATATATATATATATATATATATATATATATATATATATATATATATATATATATATATATATATATATATATATATATATATATATATATATATATATATATATATATATATATATATATATATATATATATATATATATATATATATATATATATATATATATATATATATATATATATATATATATATATATATATATATATATATATATATATATATATATATATATATATATATATATATATATATATATATATATATATATATATATATATATATATATATATATATATATATATATATATATATATATATATATATATATATATATATGTACAATTAGCACCATATTCTCGACAATAAAAAAATAAATTGCTATATTTCCGCTGGAGTGATATTCGGTACGCTCCTGAATTTAACTATCATGTTAGATCACATTAAAAATCTAGCCCTCTTTATGATAGCTACAAATAACTAGTTAACTCAAAGAAACAAAAATAGAAATGATATAAATTTCCATTAAACTACGATGGATGAGCACATAGAAAAATACTTATATATCGGTATATCACAAAAGTCATAATCTTGCAAAGTCAACATAGAATCCTAAAAATTATAAACAACCAGAAAACATACATTATATCGGGTGACAACGAAACGACTACTCAGGGCGCCATTTGAAAACGGTTAGAGACAAAAATATGGAATTTGGTGTGTTGATAGGGTTGAATATTGTGAACATTTGTAACATAAAAACAATTGAATATCGTTTCCGGTTTTCCTGGAAATGATCCCAACTTCGTTGTCTAAAATGTTTAGTTTTCCAAATAAAGTCACTTAAAAATATGCCATAATTCCCACTTAATTGTATTTTATGGAAAAACGGGGTATGCCAGGATAAAAAGAATCACAGTTATTTACTCAAACTCTGTTCCATAACGGGCCAACTGACTGTTTTTCTGTTTGGATAAATAATAACTTAATAAAAATAGGGTTCCTAATTTTCAATTTTGCAGTGGTTTATAAAAGTTAAGTTAATGATAACTTAACCTAGTGTGATGACTACCTATAAACAAAGTTTTGCTAAAATTAAAATAATCATATTAGCCTTGACAGAGGTTGTTATTGTTTAGAAAAAAATTGAATTTTGACAAGTCACTTTTATCAATTGTGGGCTTGACAGGTTGTTGCACTTTTTGTAAATTCTCGAGCTTTGTTTCGTGTCTCTATTGGTGTAAACTAAAAGTTTTTTGTAATCTCTTTAAACTGGCAAGTTTTACAAGGGCGGAACAAATAGATATGCTTCTCGTTTATGGCGAGTGTTTGCAAAATAAAAGGCAGGCTCAAACACTCTATGCATAGCAATACCCAGACAGAAACCAACCCTGCTATGCCTATTTTCCGTGGCTACTACAACATTTGAAAACAGTTCCCCAAAACGAAAATGAAGGAGAGTTCGTTGTTAGTGAACAAATTGAAAGTGAAGTTGGGGTTAACAGAGAAAGTGCAAGGAACTTTTTGAAGAAACATAAGTACAAGCCCTACAAATACTAAGTCAATAACACTTGTGTGTTATTGACTTTGCTCGGCGACTTGAATATTGCCGATGGTTTATGGAAAATTCTAACCATAATAATAACTAATAGATTAATATTATTGGTAAGTCTCGCCTCACGAATCTGGGAATATTCAACAGGAACAACATAAGATGTTGGGCAAATGAAAATCAACATTTATTTAGAGAAGGATCTTTCCAAGAACGCTTTGGTGTTAATGTGTGGCTAAGTGTTTTAGGGACGAGAATTGTGTGCCCAATATTTTTAATGGGCCCCTTACAGCACAAACTTATTTGAACTTTCTAGAAACAACAGTTATCGATTTTTTGGACAATTTACCTCTTGCAGAAATTCCCAACATATACTTTCAACAAGATAGTGCACCGGCCCATAATGCTCGAATTTGTGTGAGTTATTTAAATGACAGGTTTGGGGACGAATGGACCTGTAAGGTGGCCAGCACGTTCGCCTGATTTGACACCTCCAGATTTTTTCTTCTGGGGTCATATCAAAGAAAAAGTCTATTCAACTCAACCTGAAAATTTGGACATTTTATGAAATCGAATTATTAGTGCTATTAATAATATTAGTATAACTCAAAAAGGAAATGTATTACGGAAAATTGTTGACAAATGTGAGACCTGTATTAAGCAAAACGTCGTGTTTTTGTAAATTTTAATTATGATTAAGTGTGTTCTTTTTTCTATTTCTTTTATTATTACTTAAATTAAATAAAAAAATTTTTAGATTGATTTTTAGATAAAAATGAAACTGTTGCAGCAGTGTTATTGGATTTCCAACGTGCATCTGAAACAATTGACAGAAAAAGATTATTATGTAAACTATATCAATATGGTTTTAGGGGTTCGGTTTTTAAATGGCTAAAAAATTATTTGGAAAGTAGAACACAAAAAACTAAAATTAATAACAAATTTTCTCAATAGATTTCAAACAACATTGGTGTTCCACAAGGAAGTATTTTGGGTCCTTTATTATTTGTTTTGTATATAAATTATATGCTTAATATTTTAAATTCTTGTAAAATTCAGTTATTTGCTGATGATACTTTAATATATTTAAACATTACAAATAAGTTTAATTTTGAATTGAAACTTTTATGTAACTGGCTTAAAGTAAATAAATTAAAATTAAATGTATCAGAAACCAAGTATATGATGATACTTAGAAATAATAATTTAAATGCATGGCGTGTGAAAATAGCGTCCCTCAATTTAAATTCAAGATGTTGTTTAGCGGGTTAGGGACATAAATCAAACCTCAGTTTTTTAAAAATTGTCCGACGTTTCGACGATTTATTTGTCGTCTTCTTCAAGGCTGAAAGATAATTTTTTTTTTATTACAGTATGGCCGCTCATAGGATACAAACAAAAATTAATAAAGTATAACAAGGCTAACAAACAACACTAACTGAATATTTTTAAATTAGTCTAAAAAAACAATGTTTTAGTCTTAGGAAATATAATTATTCGATACTGAAGAGTTATTATTTTTTATCTTTAAATACATTTTTTCTTAAATATAAAACATATACATATGGAAAACAAATAAATACGAACAAAAAGGTAACCACAACAACATAAAAAGACAAATTAAATAACAATAATAAAAGAAAACCTAGGGTTCATAAGTATTGTTATTTGTGACATTTCACTTACCTAATTTCTTAGAATTAGAGGCTCACGTAAACAATACAACTAATATAATTATACTTCTCCATAGAACACAAATGAAATGATGGTTACCACTACAATACATTAAAACACAAGGTGGCAAACAAGTAAAAGAACAAAGGATATTTAGCAGGTCTCGGAGCTTTAAAACCTTCAAAAAGGATTATTCAGAAAAACAAAAAAATGCAAATAAACAACTCCGGAACCCACTGCAGCAAAACGACGACTAATGGTTTGGTTTATAAATTAATATTTCTTATTAGTCGGTACAAATAAAAAAGGGGTAATTATTAGGGCAATGGTTTGTTTACTGGGGCATATCAAGACGTACTTTCTCTATAGGGATTCAAAATATGGTTATATTGCATACTTAAGCCTTGAGTATCAGTTCTGTGATTCACCGAATTATTTAATTGTATGTATATCATTTTACTGATATTTCTTTTAATATAATGTTTTTCTCTGTCTAGTACGGTGGTACCTTGAAAATTAAAATTGTGGCCTGTGGAAAAGTGATGTTCCGATAATGCAGTTTTTTCTTTTTTATTGATGTTTATCACCCTACAGTCGTACTTGTGCTGGTATAACCTAGTCTTTAAATATTGCCTCGTAATGCCTATGTAACATTTATCACAATTATGACATGGGATTTTATAAATCAAATTTGAGCTCAGTTCAAGTGGTATTGGGTCCTTTATTACTTATTACTAATTTTAATGAAATATGTACTAATAAATATAAAAGAATATTTACATGCATTAAAAAAACAAATATAAAAAAGATTGCTACCCTATGTAGCAATCAAACAATATTTGAATTAGGAACACATCATAATTTTCTTTTTAATTATACTGACATTAACTTACCATTGGAGGCTAAAAAAATACTAAGCACTGGCCCAAAATTTGCTCTTCCGTTAGACAAAGAAAAAATTCCGATACCCATCATTATAAAAGATCTGGAATTTTGTGTTCAGTCTTTACAATTAAATGAACAAGAACAGGATGATCTACGGGCTAAATGTATAAATAATTTAACGAATTATATCAATTCAAATAATAGTAATAATAACAAAAAATACCCCACAGTAAACTTAATTGAAAAAGACTTTAAGTTTTGTAAAACTTTTTTAAAACTAAATCCTTCTTTAATGGTTACGCGATCAGATAAGGGCAATTCGACTGTTGTCATGTATAGGGAGGAGTATTTGACAGGTATGCGGGATTTGTTGAAGGATGTTAATACATATAAACTTTTGAAATCAGATCCAACGTCTAAATCTCAAAGTCAAGCAAATAAAATTGTCAAAAATTTGTCATCCTACAAGAAGTTGCGCATTAATAATAGCATATCGCCAAAGTTGTATGGTTTGCGTAAGACCCATAAGCCGAATTTGAGCTTAAGACCATGGAGTCACATAGCGCCGTACACGGAAATTCCGAAAAGTATGTTTTGAAATATTATTGAATTTTTGTTTGATAGCAGTTATATTTCATTTGATAACCAATTTTATCTACAAATGGACGGATCAGCGATGGGTAATCCTGCCAGCCCCGTATTAGCCAGTTTGGTTATGAATGAATTGTTTAAAATTATATGTCGATGATACAATCCTCTCTTGCCCATCTAATAAAGGAAATTACCTGTTACAGTATTTTAATAGCTTTCACCATAAATTAAAACTTACAATGGAAATGGAAAATGACAAATGTATACCATTCCTTGACGTTATTGTTCAACGCAACCTCGATGGAACGTTACTAACAAACTGGTATACAAAACCAACCTCCTCGGGTAGAGTGGTCAACTACCTCTCATCACATGCCATGTCCCATAAAATAGCTACTATAAAAAATTTGTTATATAGATCTTTTAAACTAAGCAGCCCACAGTATCATAGTTCTAACATTGAGAAAATTAAGAGCATATTAAAAAATAATAACTACCCTACAAGGTTAGTAAATAGAGTAATTAACAACTATAAAATCACTAGCCAAGTAAAGAGCGACAAATTAATTTATTGTCGGAACGGATTCAACGTAATATTCGGGAAAAAGATCAAAATTGTAAATTAGCGTTTTATAATTTAAGAACAACAAATGTGCTGTTTTTAAAACTAAAGGACCCAATACCACTTGAACTGAGCTTAAATTTGACTTATAAATTCCATGTCATAATTGTGATAAATGTTACATAGACATTACGAGGCAATATTTAAAGACTAGGTTATACCAGCACAAGTACGACTGTAGGGTGATAAACATCAATAAAAAAGAAAAAACTGCATTATCGGAACATCACTTTTCCACAGGCCACAATTTTAATTTTCAAGGTACCACCGTACTAGATAGAGAAAAACATTATATTAAAAGAAATATCAGTGAAATGATACACATACAATTAAATAATTTGGTGAATCACAGAACTGATACTCAAGGCTTAAGTGTGCAATATAACCATATTTTGAATCGCTATAGAGAAAGTACGTCTTGATATGCCCCAGTACACAAACCATTGCCCTAATAATTACCCCTGTTTATTTATTTGTACCGACTAATAAGAAATATTAATTTATAAACCAAACCATTAGTCGTCGTTTTGCTGCAGTGGGTTCCGGAGTTGTCTATTTGCATTTTTTTGTTTTTTTAAATAATCCTTTTTGAACGTTTTAAAGCTCCGAGACCTGCTAAATATCCTTTGTTCTTTTACTTGTTTACCACCTTGTGTTTTAATGTATTGTAGTGGTAACCATCATTTGTGTTCTATGGAGAAGTATAATTATATTAGTTGTATTGTTTACGTGAGCCTCTAATTCTAAGGAATTAGGTAAGTGAAATGTCACAAGTAACAATACTTATGAACCCTAGGTTTTCTTTTATTATTGTTATTTAATTTGTCTTTTTATGTTGTTGTGGTTACCTTTTGTTCGTATTTATTTGTTTTCAATATGTATATGTTTTATATTTAAGAAAAAATGTATTTAAAAATAAAAAATAATAACTCTTCAGTATCGAATAATTATGTTTCCTAAGACTAAAACATTGTTTTTTTAGATTAATTTAAAAATATTCAGTTAGTGTTGTTTGTTAGCCTTGTTATACTTTTTTAATTTTTGTTTGTATCCTATGAGCGGCCATACTGTAATAAATAAAAAAAATTATCTGTTTCAGCCTTAAAGACGACGACAAATAAATCGTCGAAACGTCGGCCAATTTTTAAAAAACTGAGTTGTGATTTATGTCCCTAACCCGCTAAACACCATCTTGAATAATTTAAATACTAATAAAAATATTATAATTGATATTGAAAATTTAGAAATGGTTACTTCTTTTAAATACTTAGGAATTGTAATTGATTCAAATTTAAAGTTTGGCATTTATTTTAAATAATAATAATAATAATAGTATTTCTTTATTGCGAGCAAGATTATAAAATATGTAAAAAAGCAAAGTCAGATAGGTACAGAAAACATATTTCTAAAAAGATTAGATAAAAAATTATAAAAGTACTAAAATAATAAAACATCAAAATGTGAGATCAAATAAAAAAAATCTTTAAAATGCCTGTAAACAGATTTAAAGATTAAAACTCAAAATTGAAGGAATAAAAAATTTACTTTTAGCAAACACGGTGGCTGCCTTTTTGAATCCTTCAATTCCCCCAACATTTCTGACCTCAGGTGGCTACAGCTGGTATGCCTTAATACCTCGATAGTAGGGTCCCTTCCTGAAAAAGGTGCAGTTATGGCGAGGAATGCGAAGATCATTTCTTCCTCTGGTGGCTATAGTCATACCGATCTTCATTCGTCAAGAACAGAGACAAGTTCTTTCTAACAAAAGAGACACTAGCGCAATGAAATACAGGCTAGGTACAGTTACGATACCAAGTTTGATAACGAATGGTCTGCAGGATGTTCGTGGATGTAGATGAAGCATGAATCTTATTACTCTTTTCTGAGTTTTAAATATGTGCATAGAAGATCTAGATGACCCCCAAAATGAGATGCCATAGCTAAGCAGAGACTGAATGTAAGCATAATAGAAAAGTTGAATGCTATGAGGAGACATAATGTCTCGAAGTCTGCGAATTACTGCACAAGTACCATTCAGCTTAGAATGAAGTTTTATAATGTGTTGTTCCCAGCCGACATTAGAATCGATATGGACACCCAGAAACTTTATGGAATTGGTATTTGGTATAAACCTATGTTAGTGGTTTACATACAATGATTCAACAATGAGCCTGTTCCTGCTGAATAAGATGAGACCCGTTTTGCTGTTATTTAGCCGAAGGTGGTTTCTCTCGCATCACGAAGCCATCCGACCCACCACATCCGAACAACCAACCGACAAACTGGGGCAATCTAGCCTTGAGACAACGACTGAAGTTTCATCTGCAAATTGGCAGACAAGTCCACCCTCCAGAACATCAGGTAGGTCATTCACATATAGCAGGAACAGCAGAGGCCCCAAAATAGAGCCCTGCGGGACGCCCCTCCGGATCGATGTCCGACCCGAGAAGTATTTTTGTCCATCATGGGTAATGGACACACACTGCACTCTGTTTCCTAAATAAGACGTAATGAGCCTGTAGGCTAAGCCTCTCACCCCATATCTCTCCAACTTGGTCAGCAAACGGCCATGATCAATAGTGTCAAAGGCCTTTGACAGATCAAAGTACAGGCCCGCAACTGCTTCTCTATTGTTCAGTCGTTCGTCAATTTCTGTAACCACCTGAAATATGGCCATTTCAGTAGACTTACCAGGTAAGAAACCGAACTAATTATTCTTAAGAACATTACATTGAATAGTAAACTTCAGAAGACGATTGTATATTACCCTCTCAAAAACCTTAGACACATCACCCTTTTTATGAATAGGAACCACTTTGGCAATCTTTAATGAATCCGGAAAAATTCCCAGTTCAAGACAGTTATTAATAATGAAAGTTAATGGTACAGATATCATTTCCACAATGTGCTTGAGAAGTCCCAGTGGGAATTCATCAATTCCAGAAGAATATTTATTTGGCAAAGCCATAATGATTCGAAAAATTTCATTGTAATCTACTGGCTCTAAAAACAGAGTATTTGGATTTATAAAATTTAAATTGTAATTATTATCATTGGAGATTGCAGCATCTGAGAGATCAAACTGACTCTCAAAAATATGCAAAACACTCCTAGGATCGACAATCATATCGTTATCTTCATTGCGTAATGTAATATTTTTAAGACTAGTATCTCTATTGCATTCCCTATTAAAGATATTCCACATTACTTTATTTTTATTTTCAGAATTAATTATTTTATTATCATTTAGCCCTATCCTAAAATCAGACAAAAACTGTTGATAATTCTTTCTTTCAGCCTTATATTGATTTAAAATATTTGCATTTCTTGTTTGTTTATATAATATATAGAGATCTTTGACATGACTAGCATAGTTTTTTATTTCAAGGTTTACCCAACAAGGTTTGTTTTTTATTCGACTGTTGCAAATTGGCAATGAAATATTAAAGTAGTAGTTTAAAATATTTTTAAATATGTTATACTGGTCATTAGGATCCATCTGGTTATAAACATATCCCCAATCCTCATTACTCAAATACGCTTGAAAATTTAATATGTTGGTATGGGTATAGAACTTCTTTTTTATAAAAACGGGCTTGTCTTTAATGCCTGTAATCTGAATATTAATTTTCTGTCCAAAATGATCAGAAATATTGGTAAATATAGTATGAAAAACTAACTGAGATTTTGGAATGTTACTAAGATTGTTATCAATTCTAGTGTTTGTGAAATTACCCATCCTGGTTGCTCCCGTAGCGTGGGGAGTCATGCTGTAACTGGATGTCAGGTGTAAGAATGTGCAAAGAGCTGGACTTTCCTCAGCAAAGTTGATATTGAAGTCTCCACATAAAAGCAGGAATCTATTTGGTTTCCATACCTCATCCAAAATAACATTAAGTATATTAAAGAATCCATCAAGGTCAGCCTGAGGTGCTCTGTAAATACTTAACACTATACAATTAAAACCCTTTATATTTACAAATTCATTCAAAGAAAATTCAAAAATTTTATCAACTGGTAAAATACTTGATGAAATAGTTCGGCTCCTATAACCTTGTTTAGCATATATGGCAGTTCCACCTCCTCGGATACCCTCTCTGGATGAATAGCTCGCCAGTTGGTAGCCTTGTAGATTTATGCTCTCAATGTCGTTGTTCTGCATCCAATGCTCAAAAATACAAAATATATCAGGCATTTCCTGAGCAAGAAGTACATCCAGCTCCAATATATTGTTATTTAGGCTCCTCACATTTAAATGAGCAACACTCACTTGGCTAGAAATGTTTGTTAAATCTACCTCCCATAGGCCTCGGAGTTCGCCGAAACTTGGTTTATCCTCGCCCGATGACGCTGAAGGTTGAGAAAATGGTTCAGCCTAACACCATTTGACCACAAGGCCGGGTCCATAACTCTGTCTTTGTTTTCTTTGGGTACTCCCAGTTTAAAAGAACTCATCAAGTTATTTCTGGTTCTCATCTTCTCACATGTACAATTTTTTTCAAGATCGTGATTCTTTAAATATTCAATGATATTTGCTGGCTCGGTATTTTTTGATAAACCTGAGATGAATACCCAGCGCATCCTCTGAGCAACTTCTAGTGAACTCTCATCTTCTTTAGTGCCCTTTAAAGGCGCAGGGCGGTTTACTCGATCTTTTTTATTTCTTTTTCTGTTTACAACTGTCCAATGATTTTCACTATTTTCAGCTTTTTTGGGGTTAGTTTGCGTTTGAATCGTCTCTTCTTCAAATACCTCTGCAGAATCGGCACCGATATACTTGTCCGTGTTCCTACAATTGCTGGTGCTCCCGATTGTGAAAGAATACGTTCCGATCTCTTTCTAATTTTGTTGTCTTGGCCGCGCGATCGAGTTGCTGCTAACTTGTCAGTTGTTTCTTGTGTTTCTGTTTTCAAATCCGGTTTTTCCCTTTGTTTATCAGAATGAACTGTCAAACTTTTATGAGCTGCGTTTGACAAGCCCTAAACGGCAGTGTTGCCGATTGTTGCGCTGGTTTTGGCTGTGTACTTTGGTGGCGGCAGCAACTGCCTTGTTCCCGCTTTAGATGATGCAATCAGCTGATTGGATGGATGAGAGTGATGAGACTGTTGACGTTCCGATTCCCCTGTTTTGGTTGGGTTAACCAAACTTGTTTTTTCGAAATGTTCAATTTTTTCTTGAAGCCCTTTGTTTTTTTCTTTTAACAAATCACAATTTTCGATTAAGAAAACATTCCTTGGCTCCATTTCACTTATTAGTTGGCGCAAAAGAATATTTTCCGCCAATAAAACATTCGAATTAGATTCACTTGCGTTCGAGTTTTTTAGGTTACTATTTTCTCCAGAAGTTTTTTCGATTTCATGCTCACATACGGCACTTTTGGCTTTTCCTGATTGAGCCAAACAACTAGGGTGAAACACTTCTAAACATTTAACACATTTTACGTAATTTGCGACACCACTCTGGCAATATTTGCACTTATTTTCGGTAGCCGTACTTCCCGATGATACATCGTCGGCAGCCATCTTCTTGAACTTTTTAAAAAAGTAATTTCTAAAATTTCGCAAAAAACAAACTATTTAAAAAAAATTAGTAAAGATTTGAACTATTTTTCCAAAAAGATGTTATATAATACAATTATTTTACCCCATTACCTCTACTGTTCAACAATTTTATATAATGCCAATGAAGATTTAAAAAATAGATTACAAATATTACAAAACAAAGCAATGCGTATAATTTTAGGCATGAATAGATATACAAAGATCATTAATCATGTTAAAAAAATACAATGGTTAAATGTTTTCTTGTTTGCATATTTATATATAAAATTCAAAATAACTTGCTTCCGGAACATTTATGTAATTTTGTTATACTAACTTGTCAAAATCACGCATATGACACTAGAAATTGTCAAAGTTTTTACCTAAATAGAATTTCGAAATCGTTAAGCTATAAGTCGGTGTTTTATAATGGTCTAATAAATTATAATGAATTAAAACCATCTATTAGGTCACAAAGGTCTTTAAATAAATTTAAAAAAGTGTTAAACGAATATTTGTTAAATAACCAAGATTGATATATTTATAAAATAATCTTATTGTAATATTAATAAAATGTATAAGTTCTGTGTTTAAATAGAATGTAAGAGTAGCATTTTTGTTAAATAAACCATATTACTACTACTACTATTAATCATCTCTAGATATAATAAAGTTCATTGGTTTTCACCTTATCATATTCGTTTCTTTTTTAAAATTCAAATGAATTAAAAGAGGAACATTATAATTAAATAAGTGCTAGTAATATTGATTTTCGCTTTAGATGCATTAACAACATGAAAAAGGGGTATCAAATTTTCAAGTTTGCAGCGGTCTATGGAAGTTCAATTTGTCATATGTGGATAAAGGATGACATTTTGTTAAATGAAGGATTGAATAAAAAATAAATAACCGTGATTGTTCTTATCCTGGCCTACTGCCTTTTGCCATAAAATACCATTAAGTGGGAATTATGACAAATTTTTCAGTGGCTTTATTCGGAAAACTATAAATTTTAGATATAGGTTATGTTACAAAAATTGTTTAGAATTGTTAAGAGAGTTCAAAAAACATAAAATATACAGGGTGTTCCATTTAAAATAACGAAGTGACGGTCATTTCCGGGAAAACCGGAAACGATATTCAATTGTTATGTTACAAATTTTCATAATATTCAACCCTATCAGCACACCAAATTTCATATTTTTATCTCTAGCCGTTGTGAAATGGCGCCCTGGGTAGTAGTTTCATTGTCATCCGGTATATTAAGCTTTTGCAATACATACATCGTTTCAGAAAGCACCGTAGCACCGAACATAAACAAGACAAGAAGGGTCACTTGACGTCGGTACTTTGAAGCTGAGCCTGTAAAGCCGAGCCGCCACTTTCCACGCGACAAGCGGTCGAGCGCCGTCTTCTAATATATAGAGAGGAATTTTGTAGGGCTACGTACACGTTACTGCCTGAGCGACTGATACGGGGGCTAATACAAATGAACTCTAGAGATCTGATTAGATTTAAATATTTATTAAACTGTTCAACTGGATCTTTTTTTGTTGAAATAAGACAATATAACAATATATGTTATCAGATCTATGAAATATAAATAATATAATAAAAACAAAAATATTTTAGAAAACAAAATAGTGTATTTAATCACGTTTCAAAATATAAAATGAGGAAACCATTTCTGGTTAAAAAATTGTTTACGCTTTTTGTAAAATAACAATAACATAATGTACTTTCTTAATATTATATATTACTAGGAAAATTTTGGATATTTTCACCGTGTTTAAAAGATTTTAAAAAATATTTTAGATGTATTGATATATTACTAATATACAGCACACATTTGCTCCAACAATATTTTTCCTATATATTTCAGATATTGCGAAAATATTTTCAAATAAGCTTTTTTGTATATGTAGGAATTTACTTACTTTCAGTTAAAAATTATGATAAATGAAGTTCAACATTTAACCAAGTAAGTTTATAATAAAATTCTACTTAGTCCGGATAAATGCTCCAGAAATATATTCCAAACGATTTTTTAATATAAAACTTTTAACTAAATATATATATATATATATATATATATATATATATATATTAAAAAATAATTTTATATATCTTAAAATTAAAGTAATCATGTAGAAACAATTTTTAATAGAAACTTTTAATTAATAAAATTTTCTTGATATATTATTTTTAACATTATATGAAATACATACAAAATATGTAAAACGATAATTTTATTTTAAAACTAATATTCAGAACAATCTGTAAAAGCATTTGAAAGGCTTTTAATAACTGTTTTAGAAAATATTTTTGTAAATTATTTCTTTTACCTAAATTATAAAACATGTATAAAATGTTTTAAAAACAATCTTTAAAAAATGCCACCTCTTAGCAAATAAAGTGTACTCACTCATAGAAATAGTATAATACATAACAAGTGTTGGAAACGGGAGTTTTCAAACGAGAAGGTATAAATCCTTCGAAATACGAGCACTTAAAATGTTCAGTACTATTTTTTATGTTTTTTAACACTGATGTTTAAAAATTTGTTTCAACCCTCGTGTTAAAAAACTCTACTTACGTCAACAGTATGACTTTGATACAAGATGGCCATGCTTTTCAACAAACGTGTTGAGAAATTATTTTGCAACACCCGTGTGATATATAGCACTTTCTAGCCCAGTTAACGGTATGATATTTGTCACTTTCATAAGTGGTCGTAGGAAAATATATGTATATCTATTCGTATTTGCCAAAGTATAGAAGTTAAGAGAGTACGTCGTAATAAAATACATTGTATTGCTTTAATATTATTTTTATAGTGCCTTGTTTATGATAAAACACTAAAATGACCACAAACTAAGGCTGTCTGGAGATTACATATTCTCGGTTGCAGTAATACATTTTCGAATTAATTTTTAATTTTTTTAAACAAAACCAAAACGGTGTTGTTGTATTGCAATTATACAACTGTCTTTAAGTGGGTTTAGATTATCTGTTGCGTTTAGATTTATAAACAAAATTTAATTTTTGACTTTTTCGCACACAACAACACAAAACACTGTGTTTTCAACGCACCTCGCAAAAATAATAAAATTCGGTAAATAGCATACGCCTTAGAGAAAAAACTCTATATAGCTCCGGCTACGTTCGGATTTAAGCAGCAGCAAAGGCAGCAAAAAAGCCAAGCCACCAAAAATAAAACAGGTGGGTACGGTAGACAGGATATTTATAGCTGAAAATATAAGATTTTTTTGTTGTTTTTTGCAGTGAATTGGGTGCAAAATAAATATTATTTATCCAAAAAAGGAAGCATTATCAAAGCATTATAGTTATAAAGAAACAAGTAAAAACACTATTAGGGTGTAATTTAAATTCAAGAACTCATAGAGATTTTAATACTAAAAGAAGAACAAAATAATCTACAGCTTGGCCAAACTAGCTATTAAAATTAAAAATTATAGATATAATTAATTATTAAATTAAAAATATAGGTTTTCCTCAGTTTTGGTTTTTAGATTAATATTAATTACTCAAAAAAAAATAGTAATAGATCTATTAAATTACTAAAATGGTCTTAAATATAGAATCTCATAATTGCTCAAGCACAACGTCAAATTAAACATATTTTTATGTATTGTTTTACGCATGTATTTTCTTTCTTAATGTTATAAGTAGTTATAATAGGGGAGCGCCTCCTCCTCCTCCTCTTCCTCTCTCTCATGTCCCTCATTCTTAACTTCCTCCCCTTTTATTCTCATTCGCATCATATTTTTTAATTTTTTCTCTTTGTTCTCCCACATTTGATTTTGCATTCTTAAGTCTTATAAATAGGTGCATCATGATCATTTTAGTATGCCAAGACACATTTACTAAGCTGTGCTCGAGTTGCGTAAAAAGTTATTTTTGAATTTTTCCACCAATTTTGTATAAAACAAAAAGAAAAAATGTGTCAAGTAATAAGTGAATTATGTGTAATCGCGAAAAATTAACTACAACTATCAGACAGTTAAAAGTTAAATATCTCAATTTCTTTGAAGTGATTTCGAAAGATGAATACACCAAGCTGTTTTATCCACTGAAACGAGATTATTTGGAAGCAATTGACTGTTGTGATGATTATTTAGAAGGAATTATAAGCCTTACTACGTTTTTCAATACATTTGGGAAATCATACTTTGTAGGAGAATTAAGCCACCTAATAGAATTTATAGGAGAAGATTGCCAATTTATACCTGCTATTATTGCAACCCAAAAGAGGTTTCAATTATACGAAGATAAAAAACAGGTATTATCAAAGAAAGTTAATCCTATTCGCAAGAGACGTCCCCCTACATATTTAAAATATTATGTTAAATAAATGGCTGAGTTGCTGATTGCAGTTAAATTATTAGAGGAAAAATTTAGTAATCTTTCAAAAACCTATTTCTCATATTGTATGGCAAGTGGTCCCGAGTGGATAGACTTTTATTGTAATCAATCTGAGGAATTCGTAAAGGCTGCCCTCTGTTGCAACAAATACATTGAAACATTAAATTTTTTTCAACTTATTCAAGATCTAAAAGATATTGGCTTTGGTTACTATTTAAAAGACTTGAAGCAATTTATTGACGAGGATACTATTCTTCAAGAAATTGAAAAGGAAGAATAAATTTAATAATATTTACAATGGAGCAAATGGTTACTGAAATGTATGAAGAGTTTATTATATCTGCTGCATACTTCCAATATTTATCAATTGTAGGCGAAGAAGACGCAGAAGCACAAGATTTGTCAGCATATGTTAATAATATAGATCGAATGAAACAATGTAAATTAGCCGCTAAATTTTGTAATGATTATTTAAAATATAAAAATGAGTATGAACTTTTAAATGAATTTAGAAAATTAGATTTAAGGTATCATATTAATTGTATTCAATCATGGTTGGTTAATGCAAAATAAAAAGGTAATTAAGTTTTTTTTTATATTTTTATTCATTCATAAAACAATTGTCATATAAAAATAACACATTTGTCAAAGCACACATACAAGGTGATTTTGAATGATAGAAGCATTTTGGTTCCATTAGCTTTAGCGCTGGTTGTTCATCTATTTCAATCACATGCTTTTTAGAATATTTCTGTATAAAATCCTTTTTTTCGCTTCCTTTTACAAAAACAAAATCTGCTTTCTTCGTAAGTGTTTCAATTATTTTTGGGAAATGATGTAATGGAGTAAATCCATTATTCCAATGTATACAATGATAATTTTTCGTTAACCATACCGCCTGCTTGTGACAATCAGGTGAAAGAAACTCCATTGGAAAAGGCTTTTTAAAAATGTAATGAGTCATTTCATAACCATCAAAAGCTGCAAGCTCTTTCGGTATAAATTTATTTTTTTCATCTTTGAATCCTTGAATATCTATAACCAATCTCATATTTTCAAAGCAGCAAATTTTTTAATGAGACTTTTTTTACTTGAATAATTTGCAATTTCTTCTTTCAGTTGATTAATTTTAAAAATAAATTTTTCAATTTGTAGTTGTAGTTTTGATTTCATGATTAAAACTAAAAGCTTTTGAAAATTTCTTTAAATTAAATCGAAATATGAAAATAGTGGGGATAAAGTTTATAATTGTTTCACAATTTTAGTAAGAGGGTTGTAGCTAAATAATTTGTCATGTAAAATAAGACAATAAGCAGAAGTATCTTTTTTAATTGCATTGTGTGTCTCAAATTCAATTCTCATTACTACGGATCCCGTTTGAATTGTTTCTTTTTGATGGGAGCAATCAATATGTGTAATAGGACTAATGTTTTTGAATTGTTCAGGATTAAAAATGGGTTCATTTGGAACACCATAGTAAGACTGTCTAAAGTTGGCAAACATTTCGTATAAAGCAGAAAATTTGTTTTCTTCGAAATTTAAGTACAAATCGTGATAAGGATATCTTTCAGAATTTAAATATACTCTAATATTTGACAAGGTAATATTGTCAAATTTACTCATATCTTTAACAATTTTCCCTTTTCTGTTTTCTTGAAAGCCAATCACAACATGACGAGGAGCTTCTAGTTTACTAGTTGTTTTTACCGGCCATGTGTGACGGGTTGTTTCGGTTAGAGAAGAATATTCAACAAGTTCCCAACTCCTGAATCCTATCAATATATCTTTATTTGATTCTAATATTTTTGATAGAGCAAGTTGTTGTGGCATATCAACTAGAATGTGAGGAACTTTCCAATAAATTTTATCGAAAGTAACCAATGGAGTGTCAGGAGCAGTAACAAGGTGTGCCGGATCTTCTTTGAAAATAACACCGTCTAAATCATCAGTTGATCTAATAAGAACCAATTCCTGTTTCATATTCATAATAATTTTTCTGTAATCTTCAAAAAATCCTAAAAGCATTTTTAGTGGTATGGATACGGAGAATTTTCCATCATTATCAACTAAAATTGTATCACCTTCTTTCCGATGTGGAAACCAACCTGCATTTTCCAGTTTTAAACTTTCGTTGGTATTGTGAGAAAGGTAGCTTTTTAAGGTTGATGCTAATCCAACATTTCTTATTGAATCTATAGTAATTCCGTTTAGTTCATAGCGGATTTCTCTGAACAAAAAGGCTATACCATTGTTAATAAATAGCAATTCTTTCTTATATTTACCTTCTGTATTAGTTAATTTTCCTTCGATATAAAGTAAACTATCTGATGGTAGAGTGTAAGCATCGAGTTCTTGAATTGGGATCCTTATTTCATCATTGTAATCGAATTTTGAAGAAATATATGGTTGATATGTGTGAAGCTCAGAACTGACGATGGAATTGTCTACATAAAGCTTTTCGTTTACGTTTAATATGTTCATTATTTTAAAACAGTGAAACCCAAGGATCTGAGAAATTTACGATTATCTCGTCTTAACTTGTTGGTGTTGGATTTGATACTGAACTGTTGTTTAGGCTTTTTCTTTTTATAAGTTTTTACTTTGTTGATAGTGGTCGGGCCAAGTCTCATCCCAAGGGCTCTATTATATCTAACAACCATTTTATATTTCACTTGTTTGTAAATGTAACCTTACTGTTATAGTTTCTCCTCTAAAACTGATAAGTTCTCCGTCTTGATCAACTATTTTAACTGTTATATTGTTAATTGCTTTGACGCTAACTGGAAAATACAAAATGGGCAAAGGAGATTCAACTATTTTATACCCTGGAGCTACAGTTGGATAAAACTGGTGAATAATATGAACAGGTTTACCATTATTGTAAGAACCGACACAAATATTACAGTCAATACAAATAGCATTCACCTTAGTTATTTTTGCAACATTATCTGATTCTTCCTCTTTCATAGCTTCTAGTATCCTGCTATTAAAACCCAACATTTTTCCTATCGAATCTTCCTTGGTAAAATCAATTATTCTACTACACATTAAAAAAGTTTTTAGAGTATTAACATTTGCTTTTAAAAGAAAAAAAATTTTTTCATTCGGAAATAAATCTTCTATACTTTCTCTTATGTATGTTTCTATATCTGTAATGTCATAAGTTCCGTCGGGAATAACAATTACTTTTTTATCTATATAAAATTTATTATATCCTTCTTTTATATTGGGGATAGTCATAAACGTTTCAAAATCAGCTAAACCCAGGTAATATTGTTTTTCATCCTCTAAATATATGGGCGGATTAAAATCAGCAGACAAAACAGAACTGTTTCCTGATATGGCAATTGTGGTAGACATTGCAGTTTATTTATGAATGAGATATTACAATAAATATTGAGTTTATATATTTTTTTGCAAAAATTTTAGGGATAGTTGACCACAGTTATATGAATTAAATTTGTGTTTATTTTCATAAGTATAAAATACATCCACTTTGCCATTCGAATTAAAATATTTAAGAAGTTCAAAAGGTGGTTTTAAATTTCCATAACTATCAAAATATATTACATTTTTGTTATTTTTAATATAAGCAGTCCAATGAGATACTTTATTTTGTTTTTTATACAAATTTACAATACCACATTCTTTCAGATTAATTTTTTTTGGAAATTCATCGAGCATAAAAACACCTCTAAAGCCAGTTATTTTTAAAAGCTTTACATATTTAATAATATCATTGTTCGTAAGTGCTCTTTTTGGAAAACTTATTTTGAGTTTTTTTTTTGTCTGATTGCTTTCATTTTGACGGATCCTCCTTTATAAGGTCTAATAAATAGTCCCTTTCCTTTATATGGTCTAATATATAATCCTTTCCCTTCTTTAGAAGAATTTTCCATTGCAATATTATGTCTATGTATTTCTTCTAGTTGCTGTTTAGCTGCTTTAGCATCATTTACTGCCTTAGCAATTCCTGCCGCGCCTCCACCTAGTGCGCCCAGGGCGCCAAGAATGGGAAACAGAAGAGGTAGAAATCCTCCAATTTTTTTGGGTGTTCGAATGATACGTTTTTTTCTCAATTTAAGTTTACCCCCTTTTGTATTTTTTAATCCCAAACCGAACTTTCTTTTACCCTTCATTATTCCTGCAACACTTAAAGCTGCAATTTTTTCACCAATAGAAGAATCTTTAGCTTTTACCCTATCCCAGGCTTTTTTTTCTAATATTTGGTCAGATATGTGTCTTTTTGATAAATCTTCAGTCTGAGAGTAAGATATATCATGTTCTTTGCAAGCGGAATCCAATGGATTTATACCAACGTCACCTCTAGTTAATCTTTTTTCCAAGTTGGTGCCGGGACCACAATAATTATATCCTGGTATATGAACTTCGAAAGGTAGTTTGCTAATTAATTTATTTACTAAACCAGAGCCTTTTCTATTACGTGTTTTAATAGTTTTTTTCAACTTATGGTGACCCACAGTCATTGAAGTTCTTTTTATACTAAAAGCACATTGACATTTTTCTGGTATAAATACTTTTACAGCTAAAAATATTTACTAGTGTGATTAAGAATGAGGATTGAAAAACAAAAATTCTCATTACCAGTAAATAATCATGATGAAAAAATTTTAAGTAAACAGTTGAGAAAGCATGGTGACTTATTTTGCGGTGGTTCAAAAAGAGGGCTTATAGTTGGTTGCAGTGGTAGCGGTAAAACCAACGTTATGCTTACACTGCTCGAGCATCCAAATGGAATTAGGTTTGAAAATGTCTATGTTTATTCAAAGTCATTAGATCAACCAAAATATGAATATTTAAGAAAGTTGTTAAAACCTATGAAAGAAATTGGATACTTTGAATATGATAGCGATGAGAACATTATTTCACCTCATGAGATAAAGCCAAATTCCGTTATCATTTTTGATGATATTCCTTGTCATAATCAATCTATTATTAGGGACTATTTCACGCATGGAAGGCATAGAAACACCGATTGTTTTTTTATTTTTCAAGGATATTCCTCAATCCTTAAACGTCTAATTCGAGAAAATGCAAACTTATTAATTTTATTTAAACAGGACTGTTTGAGTTTAAAACATATATATATAATGACCACTGTATATTGGATATGACATTTGATCAGTTTAAAAATATTTGTGCTAACTGTTGGATGGATCCATATGGCTTTCTTGTAATTGACAAAGATTGTGAAGTAAATCACGGCAGATATAGGAGTAAATTCGATTCGTTTATATATTTATAAAAGTAAAAAATTTGCAGTTTTATTTCATTTAAAACTTGTACAGCATGGATAAACGTTTAGCTCGAGAATTAATAAGATCGAGACAAGCCGTGAAGCAGAAATATCAAAGCTTGAAATTAGCTACTTCTACTGCTCAGTCCGAATTAGAACAAACTTATAGACCAATAACACAACCACTTAAACAGCTAATTTCAAGTATTGGTAAATCCGAACCATTCGATTTAAAAGAAGAAAGAGTTTCAATGTATGAAGATTTCAAAACACCTACAAAGCTTTATAAAACATCAACTCCGACGAAAAATATTCAGAAAACAGGAAAAACTCCGTCACTCCCTACAGAACTACCAACATTTTTAAATGACAGTA
Organism: Kuschelorhynchus macadamiae; assembly: GCA_030620095.1. NCBI lineage: Eukaryota > Metazoa > Arthropoda > Insecta > Coleoptera > Curculionidae > Kuschelorhynchus > Kuschelorhynchus macadamiae. The sequence continues at coordinate 221,417 of JAUTXW010002606.1, forward strand.
GTATCACTTCTTCCTCTCCTGTAGTACAACCATTGTCATCAACTGTTATAGCAGAAACTTCAGATCCTTCTAGTGACACAACAACAAATTTAAACTTGTCAGACATATTGGAACAAACTAGAAAAACAATTCAAACCTATGTTGGTACACCATCATATAAAGATTACTTAGCAGATTTTCATGAATTACCCAGATCATATATTGATGAGGGTGTGAAAGATACACAACATAAATTTGACCATTATTATGGAATAGTTCATGACCTCGAAACGGATAAGTTTTCTTTTGGTTTAACACAGATACCGGTAGAAATTATTGGAAAAAAAGACATTAAAGTGGGCCAGGTTTATACGAATTGCTTTTCAAAAAACACCGAAAGGTTATAGGAAGGAAGATTTAGATAATTACATGAACATTCTAGCTAAAACAAATGTATATCGTAGGAATTTTGATTCAAATGAACAAGTTCAAGGAAATACATCACACAAATATGTTACAATAATAGGACCATATTTACAAAGAAAGGGGATTACAAAGACAAAAACCTTGCCAAGATTAGTTACAGCATTTAACAAACCAAAACCTCCGTTTAGAACAACTAGAGCCAAATCTACAGGAAAGGGATTAATTTTGAAAACAAACAGATCAAATACAGACTATGTATACTGGAATAATGTTAACGAAATTGTTGATAGGCTACGTTTATTAATTTCATCAAGTGATGCGGGAAATAATGCTCATAGTAACGAGATTATCTCTATTATTGAAGAATTAAGAGAAGATAAAGTAATACTATATACTATAATAAATAACAGCTATCAAATATAATCATATTTATTGTTTAATGAAAGCTCAACATGACAGTTGATAAATTTGGACGCCATATTTCAAAACAAAATCAAGAGAGAATAAGTGACATTAATAATTTTCCGATTAGGTGAAAATGAAACAAATAATGAAATCTTTGCTAAAAAGCTTAAGGTTTTTGATGAAAATTTTTTAAAGTATGAAAACCAGATTAAAGGATGCTATACCTCAATTGAAAACGTTAATAAACAGTTGCTAACGCTAAATCAAATAAGTAAAGATTTGCAATTTTTAAATGAACATGTTAAAAAGGAAGACAAAAAATTAAGTGATGATATCAACAAAATTAATAAAATAATGGAAACAAATATAAGAGAAGTAATAATTGAAAAACACAAGGAAAAAATTAAACAATTAAGAACTTTCATAAAAAGGTTAGATGATGAAAAAAAAGAAATCAAAATAGCATTCTTAACAGTAGAACAATTGACCAACTCACTTTGGAAGAAAATCAACAATATATTTCCTTGGAAAATATAATGTCCAGTGTAATTAAGAAATTAGAACAAGAATTAAATAAAACAGAGGAGGAATTAAAAAATAGTGATAGTAGATCAACTACTTTCTTAACTGGAGAGATAAAAAAATCCTTTAATGCGTTAGAAAAGGAGATTACTAAAATTAGTAAAATTTTAAATGAAAAAAGTTATACAATACAAATTGATAAATTGAATGAATGGGAAAAAACATATAAAAGTTATATTTCGAATTATTATAAAACATAGAAAGTGAACTTCCTTAAAATTGAATAAACAAGTTTGTTATCATGACAACCGTTAAACAACAAGTCGTTAATGAATTACATAAACCTGCTAGAAAAAACTACAAACGCAGAAGGGTGGTAGTGAAAGGGTTAAATGATCTTTTTCAAGCTGATTTGGTTGAAATGTTACCCTATGCCAAATTTAATAAGGGATTTAAATATATCTTGATTACCATAAATGTATTTTCTAAGTATGTTTGGGCCGAACCGTTAAAATCTAAATCTGGAAAAGACGTAACAGCGGCAATGAAAAAAATATTAATCAGTGCAAAAACTCCACCAAAAAACTTGCAAACGGATAGAGGGAGAGAGTTTTTCAATGTAAATTTTCAAAATTTGATGCAACAATTTCGAATTAACCATTATAGCACGTTTTCCAATTTGAAAGCGAGTATAGTAGAAAGAGTGAACAGGACTTTAAAGAATAATATGTGGAAAATATTTAGCATTCAAGGAAATTACAAATGGTTTAATATATTAGCGGATATTGTAAAAGATTATAACAATACAAAACATTCTTCAATAGGAATGAAGCCAAAACAAGTAAATAAAACAAATGAAAATAGAATCTTGAAATCTGCATTTACTCATGCTAAAACGTTAGATATAAAATCTCCAAAGTTTAAAGTGGGTGATCACGTACGAATAAGCAAGCATCGAGAGGCATTTTCAAAAGGTTACACACCAAATTGGTCAAATGAGATATTCCACATTAAAGAAGTTAAGATGACAAACCCTTGGACATATTTAATTCAAGACGAAGATAATCAGGACATTCTGGGTGGTTTTTATGAGCAAGAATTACTAAAAGTAAAGCATACCGATGTGTATCTTATTGAGAAGATTTTGAGAAGGAAAGGAAACAAAGTTTATGTGAAATGGTTAGGACTTGATAAAAAATATAATACATGGATTGATAAAAAAAATATTGTTTAATTAAATTGAAATTAAATTTTAGTTAAATTTGTTTTATTTCTGTTCCTCACTTTATGCTTTAGCTGATACAAATTACAAAGTCTTAATGTGCTAATTAATTTCAAATAAAATTCACATTTACTAAACTAAAATTTTATTAAGTAAAACATCAAATACAATTTTTATTAAAACGTGTCAAATATATTTTATTTCTATGTTCCTCAGATAATATCGAATCTAGAATAAGTTTACAATCATTTATTCTTTTTTCAAAACGGAGTCTATCTAAGTACCACATCTGAAAGTTACTCCTTTTATTTAAAAAATAAATTTTTGAATTAAGAAGCGTTTCCAAAGGTTTATGAACCACGGCGTTGTTCATAATGACTAAACGAGACTGAAACATATTGTGTTATTCTTGTACTTAAATATTCTCATCCCCACTTTCTTTAAAGTTTTGATTAAAATGGATTAATGAAAAAATAGATTTCCAGTTTGAAATTTGTAATAAAGATAAATAATTAAAATGGAAATGTATAAAAATAATGCAAAGTTTAATGTAACACTAATGATGGAAAAGTAATAATTTTTGAATCCGTCATAATAATTGGTACAGTTGAGGGTTAAAATTTGTAACTGATTATTTTTAAACTCTAACCTTTCTATCCAATTTGTATCAAAAATAGATCGATTTGGATAATGATACAAAATTTTAAAATATTTACTTGCATTTTCATTTCCATTTATTCGTTCCATCCAACTTATTGTACTATTGTTAATTAATCCAATTTTCATAAATTTACAATATTTACTTAGAGTGACGTCTGTTTTATTAGAAAAACATATTTCACACTGTGTTACGCCAGGGGGATGATGAACATAAAAAACATTTTGGAAAATAAAATAAAGAAGAATAAATTGAGATCTACTGATAGTCATTAAAACAAATTAATAATTATATTCCAAATTTATTAACATTAAGCAGATACTTTCACCACGAAAGCAAAAGCAGTTGTAAAAAAATAACAATAAAATACTTAATTTAAATATATGTAAAAGTTCATAAATAAGGATATTAATAATACTATATAAAATGTGTAGCTTGAAGACTTATTTTGAATGGTTACAATTATTCGATTCCTATTTTTCCATAAACAGTTATTTAAATCACAATTCCTAGCAAATTTCTTATGCTCCACAATAGGATCATCATAACTTAACCAATCAAAAATTTCAATACCACAATAAAAACATTTACAAATATCATTGATTGAAGTATAGTAAAAGCCAGCTCCAGCTAACACTTCTGTCTCAATTTTCCTTTCCATTTTTTAAAAGTGGAAAGTCGTTTTTCATATGTTTTAAAATAACTGTTATCAATTTCTTTGTCAAAAGTTTCTATGCACATTTTGTGAAAGACTTATGAAGACTAACTTTGGTTTCAAAAACAACAAATTTAAATACCTTATAATATCTACATAAATATATCTAAATCTTCATGTTCTGCATTCCATTGATACAAAGCAATATCTTGGTGTCCCCAAGCTAATGTATTAAAACTATAGGGAATTTTATACCGCTTATCATCTTCGGAACTCAAAGCCAATTTATTAATTAACTCTGTAAAAATTGTATGTTGTCTAGATCGAAAAACATACATTGAACAAAAGGTTTTAGAATGATTTTCAACAACATCTTTATAATGAATAAAATCCAACTGCTTTTTAATTGCACTTTTTTTAACACCTTTTGCTTTTTTTGTTAAACTGTTTTCCGTTTTAATACAATATGCTTTTGCTCCAGTGCCAAAGAAAGCAGTAATGGGTTCACCAGCATATTCATCTTTGAATTTTCCTATAACTGACTTTGTAATAGGCATTTCATGAATATTATTAAATTCATAATTAGATGTGTCAAATTTGTGAATATTTTTTATCATGTCAGAATAAATATTTGGAGTTGTGACTTCTAAAATGAACGAATCGGTATCGGTGTATAAAAGTGAAATATTTTCCTGATAAAGAGGTTTTAAAAAATTATAAAAGAAATCATACATGACAGTTTTAGATATATCTAATATTGAGAAGCCTACATATATTGGTTTATTGTAAGTAACTTGAATCTTTTGCATTTGAATAGCTACCAAGTTTTCAGAAAATATTGTTAAGTCCTTGAAATATGGTTTTGCAATTAAATTCTCAGCACCATCTTTTCTTCTATTTTTTTCCCACTCTGTAACAAGTCTTACGTCAATTCTCCTATCAACATTTTCCATAGTCTTGCCATAAATACTATTATTTGCCAACTTGTAAGTATTACGATCAAATTCATTCTTTGAATCATTTCTTAATCTTGAATTCAAGTCTATATATTTTTTCAACCAATCAGATTGAGAAAACTGTAAAACTCTATGAACTTTAGTTAACTTGAGTCCATGTTCCAAACATTGTTTTAATAATTGATAGTGAATAACATATTTTGATTTATCATTTAAATTGGGTATTAATTTTATGCATTTAGAATTTGGCGGTTTAAAGTTTTCTGGACAAAACGGAAAATCGTTATGATAGGAATGTAGACTTGTAGGATATTCTAAATCAACTTCTAAAACATATCCCTTATTAGATTTTTTAGAAATATTCATAATATTTAAATCATTGATTTCTTTATCTGTTAACCAAACAAAATCTCCCGTTGGAATGTGCTGTGACATTGCATAACCATACAAATTTGTTGCATCATAATAAATTATGTATTTAGTTGGCTTTAAAGGATCAAAATTTAAAAGAAATGGGTTATTAGCTTCAGATTTTCTACAAATGCAAGAGCTCACACCACCGCGAACGCTTTTTTTGAAAAAGTGTATCATATCTGGATCAGTTAACAATTCTAACACTATTCCAGTATAACGCAAACACGCCTCCCAGGATAAACCTGGAAAAGTGTAAAAATGAGCTGGATCGAGCTTATATGTGGATAAACAAGTGCTTCTAAAATTTTCAAAAATATCTGCCAAAAGTAAAGTATCAGAGAGTAAGTAAACGTCGGAGTATTGACCAAGAGATTCACATTTAAACAATTGCCAAACCTTTACAGCTCTTTGGTATTCTGCATCACTGATGTGCTCATCCGTTAAAGTATTATAAAATTGGTCTTTCTGAGGTAAAGTTGTTTCTTCTAATTTTAAATAATCATCAATATAACTGTAAGGAAATACACCTTTTTGCCGAATAAGTTTAAATCTTTCTTCATCATTGAAATTTTTTTTTATTTCCTTACATTGTTCATCTTTTAAGCTTTCAGAGAGTTTTGATAAAGAATGGGATAGAAATTGAAAAGAATCAATAAACCTTAATGATATATTTTTTTTCTTAGCCTTTTGTGTCTTTTTATCAAAATAGTTATCCACATGAATAAGCTTTTCAAATGAAATATATTTTTCCTTGTTTTGTGCGATAACTGTTAGTTGTTCTTTGTTTAAGCATAATTTTTTAAAAAATAGATGAGAATCATAATTACGCAAATTATGCAATATAACTGGAATAAAGTTAGGTATTCTGTAATTTATGTTGCAGAGTGAATGAGCTGGACCTCTATAAAGACCGGTTATATGACAATGATCTGCAACCCTGTCATTTAAAAGAGGTTTATTACAAATATGACAAACTTTTTCATAGTTATGATAAATTTTGTCCAGTTCGTTCAAAGGGATCATTTTTTTAGGAGCCTTTAAATATTTATTGTATATGTTATACACATCTCTTTCTAAAGAATTTATAAATAATGTATCACAATTTTGACCTCTATATTTTTCAAATTTAGAATAATTATCGTCGAAGGAACATTTAATGTAATAGGCAAATGAATGTGGAATATGTTCATATTGTTTTAAGGTGTATGAAGTATTAGGATTTTTATCAACATTGTCATTATTTAAAGGCTTTAAAATGCATTCAAAATCTGCATACACCACGAAAGGAACTTTCATTTGTTTATGATAATTTACAAATTTCAAAATATTATCATATGAATAGTTTCCAAACTTATCTTTTATTAATTCTTTAGAAGGTAGGTTAATTCGTAAATGATCACAATCATAGCTATTGTGTTGTAATAAATTTTCTTCTGTAGGGAAATATTGTAAACAACCATCGCAAATATATTTTTTTCCGTGATGTTTAGAAATTTGTGCAGAAACTAGTTTTGATAAATCTTTAATATAGCAATAATGAAAAGTTTTTTCATCATCATCACTTATTAACAATAAATTGACATGTTGATTTTTTTTATTCGATGAATAATAAAGTGGACCAATTACTTCATACCCCTTTTAGGATTTATAATTTCTAATCCATATACATTAATAGAAATGTTATTTTTTTCTTCAAAAATCTTAATGTTCTTTAGCAACATTGGAAATTCTATACCTGACATATCCAAAACAGAAGAGTAGTGTGGGTAGGATGAAGTTTCAAAATCTAATCCGCGTGGTTGGTGAAGAGCAGACACAACTGCCCAGGCGAAGCAAAAGTTGTCATCATTCCTAATGTTGATCACAGCTTGACGTCTCTTGATCTCTTGAGGAAGTTCGATAAAAGATGAGGCTCTCAGCGGATTGTGCTTGTTAACATTAATTTCCAAATGAAGTAAATTCATCAAAGCCCATCCTGCAACGTAAAAATTAAAAAATTACTTTTTTTGTTGCTGTTGTAAAATCGAAAATAAATTCTTTACCTGAATCTCTTTCTGCAAATTCGTCAGCTTTCTGGTCAATAATGGTGCAGATTTGCTCTAACAGTTCTTTTTTCTGATATCCCTGGCAAATGACTTGGAACGGCGCATTAAAAGATTTGACATCATAGCTGTCGCTGCTGGGGTTAAAATAGAAACCGAACAGTTCCATATTTAGCTTGATACATTTATGTTTCTGCAGTTCTTGATCTATTAGATGTGCAATTTTGTATTCCAAATGTTGAAAATATTCTTTCACATTTATGAAGTTTTGGTGTGAGGAAATCCTATAAGATATTATTCGTTCCCTGAATGCTGACTTGATAATTTCAACACCTTCCTCCAAGCCTATTTTGGAATTGTTCTTGTGCACACTAGATCGAAGATGTCCACCCCATAGACTTTGGTTTATATTTTTCTTGCATTCTTTACAATATTTTACAATATTTGTAGAATCTATATAAATTAAGAAAAAAATATTTTACAAAATATTTTACAAATTATGACATGAAAAATAAAATGTTCTTACCTTTAACAAGCTTTGGTTTTTTCAACCAACTGTTTAGTTTTGTGGAATTTCCGTTAACATGTTTTTTAATATGTAGCAGTAAATTATCCTTTCTAGTAAAGACTTTATTACATGTTACACACTTATGCATTTCTGAAGTTTTCTGCATAATAATAATAATAAAATTAATATTGTGCAATTCTATTTAGTTATAGTCAAATTTTGAAAAAAGCAATTGCATTTTTGAAGTTCTTTGTATAATAATAAAATTAATATTGTGCATTTTTATTTAGTTATAGTCAAATTTTGAAAAAAGCAATAGAAATTAATTGACTTTATGAATCCATTTCTTCAAATGAGTCAACTAATTTGTCAAAGGCCTGTTTAACATAATTCACCGTACTTTCGTCTCCCTTTTTAATTGTGATCAAATTAGTTAAATTTTGAATAGCGAAACCCAGACACTTAAGGTTTGCTATTTGTTTTTTATTTTTTTTATTAATTTTAAATTTTTTTTTAATGATAAATGATGGTTTCGAAATTGAATTTTGTTCAACTGGTGAATTATTAGGAGAAATATCCGAAGTCAAATTTGCATCAATTTGTTTTTCTTGCGGATCAGAATTTACAATAGCATATGGTGAATTAATAGAAGATATAGCCGAACTTAAATTTTGATCAATTTGTTTTTCTTGCGAATCAGAATTTACAATATCATATGGTGAATTAGTAGGACAAATAGCCAAACTTAAATTTTGATCAATTTGTTCTTCTTCCGAATCAGAATTTTCACTAAACAAAAAGGGAGAGCAAATTGGTCTCGGAGAATTAATTGGCGATTTTAATGTTAAATAATTTGGATTAGATTTTTGAAAACAAACAATATCCTCATAGCTAGAATTTTGAGTTTCGTCAATGTCATTCAGTTCTTCAAGAGTTTGTTTAGTTTTTGTTGTAATTAAGTCCGTTTTGTTGTCAATAATGTCATTAAGATCGTCAAGAGTTTGTTGTTGAGTAGCTGTAAATAAATATTTTTCGTTGTTGTGTTTGTTGGCATTATTCTGAACTTGGCTATTGTAAATAATTTCATTCAAGTCCTGAATAGTTTGTTGTTGACTAGTTGTAAATACGTCTGTTTCATTGTTTTGTTGGTTTGCAAAATTCTGCATTTGAGTACATGTGTATAAGTCAAAGTCATTGTCAATTATTTTGCTACTCGATGCCAAAAAATTGTCCATTATGAAAAAAATCGTAATAACAAATAAAAATGCCACAAATGTACATAAAAATGTCACCAATATATATAAGAATTAAATCTTGCCAAATAAAAATGTTAGAAATAAAAATAAAAATTTACCAAATAGACACAATGTAAACACCAGAAAACTCTCGAGCTCTGCACAGTGTGAATGCAGAAATCAATTGCATTCGTCTCTTCGCTGAGGCGATTTTATATGCAAAAGTTAATCACATGTGTCCTACTTAAAGTTGAACGACAATCTCTAAAAACCACTTTCCCAAGCCGATCAACAACCTTACCCCCTCCCCCCTCCCCTCCCCCTCCCCCCCCCCCCCCTCTCCCCCCGGACCCCTGAATTTCCGAGACTAAAATCCCGGTTCCCCAATTTCGGGCTACCCTCTTCAGGTTAAGTTAAGTTAGGTTAGGTTATGTTAGGTTAGGTTAGGTTAGGTTAGGTTAGGTTAGGTTAGGTTAGGTTAGGTTAGATTAAAAAAGAAGAAAAGAAAAAAGAAGAAGGAAAAAAAAAAAGAAGAAGGAAGGAAAAAGGAGAAGGAAGGAAAAAGGAGAAGGAAGGAAAAAGGAGAAGGAAGGAAAAAGGAGAAACATATAAAAAAGAGAAAGAAGGAAGGGAGAGAAAGAAGATAAGGTGAGGGTGAGGGGGGTTTAAGGGGGGCGAAGCCCCCCTTAGGGGGGTTGGCGGAGCGGGGAGGGGGAGAAGCCCCCCTTGGGGCCCCCCCCCGAGGAAACTGACAGGGAAAGGGACAGCGAAAAAAGAAAAAAAAAAAAAAAAAAAAAAAAACTTAAGTATTGCAGGTAGTAAAAGTGGTGGTTGATGGGATATATACTTAAGAAAATCCACTCGACGATCATACAGTATCATTCGCTGTAATATCAGTTGTCGATATTATTTTATAAGCTATAACCAAAATTGTTTTTTATCAAATATATCTATCTAAATCTAAAGCTCCTAACGATGGCAGAAAATATGATTGGAAACGCTGACCAAATTGAAGAAAATAATGTGGAGAACGCCGCTCAAATTGAAGAAAGAAAAGAAATTTTTATTAACTTGGAAGGCGATTCCATCACTTATAAACATTCATTTTTGGACAAATCATCTAGGCTTGTTAGAAGATCATTCTTATGTAACATCGACATTAATTATATTGAGGAGGAAGAAGAAGAGATGGAGGAAGATGATCAGGAAATTGACGAAGGAGTGGACATGGATGGACAACTGCTAAATTTAGGAACCGAGGCTGACGTAAAAGTAAGCAAGTTTAGGGCTAGTGAATTATTTAATAATTTTGAAGAAAAAGATGTATGTGTTATACAAAGCTACTCTAAAATTGAAAGTCGAAGACTAGGAACATTTGCTATTTGCCTTCCTTGTAGTGCAATTCACATGAGATATTTACGGAGAGGGGAGTCCGATCATGTGAGCTGCCACTACAAAAGAGCTTATGTTGTTAATGCTTCTGATTTACATTGTGCTATTTGTAGGATACATCTTTTTCTACTAATTCCTGAACATGCTTGCTTTTACTGCAACAAAAATGAAAAAAAAGAGATAGAAGATTATGTTGTTAAATATTAATAATAAACATAGTTTGTAAAGGTGATGGGTAGATTATTTCAACAATATTAATTTTAAATATAGGTTATAAACGTAATGGGTAGATTATATCAAAAATATTAATTTTAAACATAAATTGTAAAGATAATAAGTAGAATACGTCAACAATATTAATTTTAAAAAATGTCAACTGTTACTATAAGCGGTTATATATTTTCATTGCTATATGCAAAATACTTCTTTTTATTCTAACATCTGACACTGTATTTATAAATGAAATAGCTAATCATATGTAAAAAAAAGTGTCGATTATGTCAACTGCCACTAGAAGCACTCATATATTAGCATAACATTTTGTTAACGCTTGTTTCTGTATTCAATTGAGTTTTCTCTTACTTGATGCAAATTATATTAATATTATTAGTATAATTAAAAATTAGTAGATTAGGCTATGCCGGTCCGACAATCAAAACCGTCATTTTTACATGTAAATTCCCATAAGAAAATTTAAGCTTCCATTTGCAAAAGTGGTGCCATTTTAGGGCGTGGCACTTTTTGTGTAAACCCATAACAATTGTTTTGTTATGTAATGTGAAAATTAGTATTAATTAAAAAACTTGTTAGATCATTGTTGTCGTTTCAATATAGGAAAAGGAAAAAATGTGTGTCAATTATTATATATATTTACATTTACTTTTTTTTACAAAATTATTTGTTACCAGAGTTTTCACAAACACAAATTATAAAAAATATTATCCTCTTTTTAAAATTACAACAAAATGATGTCTAATTACATCTTTGAAGATTTGTACCAAATAGTAATATCTAGTGCGACATACAGGACAATTGTTTACCATTATAGAACAACCATTTTCATCATTCCATCTTAAAATACATTTTAAACAAAAAATGTGGGAACATGTATTTGGTCTACATGAATCATAATATTCGATTATTTCAAAACAAATAGCACAAAACACTTTTTTCTCTTCACTCTCAATTTTATTCAAATTTTTTAAAACAATCCTATTATTTTCTTCTCGAACTAATGGTATATTTTCTTCTTGAACTCCTGGTATAATTTCTTCGAGGCTAATTGTCTGAAGCGGAATGGATCGATTTCTTTCTCCAACTGATTCACTCATTTTATTTTAATATTATTATTAATAGATTTATTCAACAGATTTTTTTCTTTTAACAGTCACTCGTACCTTAACATACTAAAATGATCTTGATGCACCTATTTATAAGACTTAAGAATGCAAAATCAAATTTGGGAGAACAAAGAGAAAAAATTAAAAAATATGATGCGAATGAGAATAACAGGGGAGGAAGTTAAGAATGAGGGACATGAGAGAGAGGAAGAGGAGGAGGAGGAGGCGCTCCCCTATTATAACTACTGTTATAATAAAAAAAATATGATAGTTTAATGTTTTTAATCGAAAGCGGGTGCTTCCCGAATATAGAAAGCAATTAAAAATATTTTATTTTTATTAGAATTACTGGAATTTATTACAATTCTGCTGTTGAAGCAAGGGTATGGATAAACTAAAATGATGCCTTAAACGGCTTTCCATTTTATTATGCCTGCATTTTATATTGTTCACAATATCATTATTTTTATTAGTTTAAAATAAACTAATAAAAACAAAATAAGAACCAACCAATATTTCTTCTAAAGTAGTACAAAGAACATCTTTCAATTTGCTTTTATTGGATATCTTTGGTTCCATAAAAGTAGCAAGGAATACGCTAAGGAAAGTATAACCAATCCGAGTCGAATGCCAGGTGAATGGCTAGCGCGACTCTTACTTGATATGCCACCCGTCACCGATCGGTTACTATCAAAACACCCCGGTATATCAGACTGTTAATGCTCTCGGGCCATACGTATTACAGCCTGTATATGCGTTTCACCGAACAAGAGCTGAGATTCAGTAAATTCTGCTGTGAAATAGTAGCATCGATGAGCGAGCGAGAAAGGCAACATTTAGGGCGGAGCTTAAAGTGATCGTTCTTGTCGTTGTTTATGTTCGGTGACCGTAGTAACAAAACTTAAACACCAGAAACCCCACAAATACATATTTCCAAAAGACTGATTTAAATACACCACACAGATCTAAAACATCGACGAAAGGCGGAGGTATGTCAAAAGCAGGCCGTTTCCATGGATATACAGAGTTGTAGCCAACCATGAATGATCATTGCACAGTTTACATAGTTACTCACACTCTTTTCATAGACTCAGATTCACGTATCAAATTTAACTAATCATTAGCCACTGGACTTATCAACAATAAAAACAATTTTAGAAATAATTTATATCAACAAAAAATCTCACTTCTATAAGTGCTAAAAACACAATTTAATCATATTAAAAGTTACTAAAAATCTAATCAACATGTATAACGCTGACTATATACAGGTTACTTGCTAAGTAACTGCGGCTGGTTTGATTTTGGAAGTGTTTGTTCAGGTTAAGGTAAACCGTGTACATTACGCTCCTATTTTAATAATCAGTTTTTTTTGAAAATCTAGTCTACAGATTCCTTGGACTGAGTTGTTTCTGATATAACAGGCAGCACACGTAGTGCCTCAAGTTGATCGTCTTGTTGTTGATTGCTTTTTTAAAATATTTTCAAACATGCGGTGTTGCCGCTTCCGAAACCGGTGGCAATACCGCTATTTTAAATGGAACATCCTCTATATTTTACAATTTTCAGAATCTACATGTATTTCTGAGTAACTTCTCAGTATAACTTCCTACGCCTGTAACCATTTTTGATATATTAATTGTTCTATTCTTTTTTTAACGAAAACAGGACTCTCAAAAAAATCTTGTCATCTCCATTCTCTAAAATAATTTTAAGCTAAAATTTGGGTTACGGATAAAAAATGCTTTTAGGGATTTTTTATTTTTGGTCATATCTCAATTGAAACATACAGGGTGGTCCAGAAATAAATGTGTGTGTGTAACTTATGAAAGTGTCCGAAAATTGTTTTTTTAGGACACTCTGTATATCAGTTCTGATTTGAAAAGCCAACAAATGTAGTTTTTTAATTATGTCTACTTTGCGGCTACGGTTAGCCGAATTCCATTTTGCTTTAGCATCTCAAATAATTATTTTGTCTACTATACTATAGTTCTTGCCGCGTTAATACCTTTCTTGTCTTGATTTAATAACCCTTGCGTTAAGAGTTTCGCCACAGGTAGTTTTATGCTGTTCTGTCCGGTTCTCTTGGTTGGTAAGCACAAATGTCGGTTTTCCTCCTGTTGGGGAACCTGGTGTGGTTTTTTGTTAAGTTTTGGACTAGTTATACTCGTCTTCCATTATATATTATATATATATATGTATACACCGTAGGCCAAAAAAAACGTCCACCTTTTTCTTTTCTCGATAGCTTTCTTATAAATCAATTTTTTTTGCCAAATTTGGAGAAAATATTCAGTTGTATGGGTTCTTTAATTATATGTTCAAAAAGAATTAACTTCAATTATATTATTACACAAGGCGATTTAAAAGAAACAACATTTTTAAACGATTCGCAAAAATGTAATTTTTGTTCTAAAAGTATTCAAAAGAAAGTTTGTTCACCAGATATCAGCAGCATCCAAGCGTCGGAGACTTGACAGGTGCATTCGTTTAAAAAGAAGATTTAGAAGAAATGATAGTGTAAGTAACATTTGGTTTACCGATGAAAAAATATTTTATCTGCTACCCTCCAAGAACAGTCAGAATAATAGGGTATATGATGATGTTCCAAAAAAAGAAAATATAAATGCGGGCAGATTATTAATTGAACAACAGCACTTCGCAGGTGGCGTCATGGTATCACTTGGAGTATCCAAATTAGGTAAAACAAGCGTTATATTTATAAACCCCTGGGTAAAGATGGATTCAATGGTATACTGTCATGATATCCTTGAGGTTATGCTGCCAGAAATTGAAAATATCAATGATAATTACGTGTTCATGCAAGATGGCCCCCGTCACATCGTTCTGCATATACAGTTCATTTCTTAAATCAACAATGTCCAGAAATTATAAGTCCAGATTAGTGGCCTGTGAACAGCCCCGATTTAAACCCAGTAGATTATACAATTTGAGGAACGTTAGAAAGTGTTGTCTATAAAAACAAAAACTTGAACAGCATTGATGATTTAAAACTAGAGATTTTACGTTGTTTGCAAAACTTCGACCAACCCATAATAAATAATTCGATTAATCAGTGGAAAAGAACATTACAAAAATGTATTCAAGTAGACGGAGGCCATATTGCAATTTTTACATATTTATTATTGTTAAATTACGGCAACTATGTTAATATTTTTCTTGTTAATGCCTAAATAAATATGATTTTTAAAATTATTATTACTATTATTATTATTATTACTATTATGAGTTACCACTGATTTTGGTTCCCGCAATATATTTTTTTCCTTGTAAGAATTCTATTAATTGTTTTAAATTAGTATGTCTTTTTTCAGTATAAAATACACGATCTATCATCAAACACAAAAAAATGCCAAGCCACTTAAAATTATTCCACTACAAAATTTGATCACTATGAAAAACCTTACGCGAACCAAAACAGTGCTATTATATGAGAGTAGCTGAATTATGTCGTAGCATATTTGGTAAATATAATTGGTGAGCTGCCTAGTCATAATATCGGTTAAAATCGCAATTGAATGTTAATCAGTTTAGTTTTTCTCGCCATTTTATGTACTTTATTAATTAATAAAAATATCCTAAGAATATTTAATTCGACAGACTAAGAAATTAACTAGATTGTTTAAATGCTTCGTTCCAATGTTCTGAATTTAGTGCATACGAAATGCTTAGATTGTGTGAAGATAAGAACATTTCCTCAATTAATAACGTTAGCAAATTTAATATTACCAATTACAGACTTACTCTGCGAAACGGTCGTTTTCTTGTTTAAATGTAATCCACACTTTTTGCTAAATACAAAGACGTTTCGAAAAAGTACCAACTATTTTACTAAAAAGTGACCTTTTACAGGGCATAAGCATACAACCAATTTTAATGATGTTAAATGAGTTAAAAATATCAGCATTATTTTATTATTATTTATTTTCTTAATAATTTTTTGCATTGTTATTTTTGAAGAATGTTAGTTTTTTAAAAGCAGTTTTAACTTACTATAAAATACAACTGTGATTGGAGAAAATATTCACAATTGTATGTGTTCTTTAATTATATGTTCAAAAAGAATTAACTTCAATTATATTATTATACAAGGCGATTTAAAAGAAACAAAATTTTTAAACGATTCGCAAAAATGTAATTTTTGTTTTTTAGCATAACTGCTATTCTCGTCTTAAAGCCCCATATTTCCACAACTAAAAACCCCTTTTGCAATTTTTTAGCATTTCAATTGGTTTTTGCTTTTTTGTCTGTTAACTAACAGCGTGAACCCTACACACGTGGCAAAAATTACCTTTTTTCCAAAGCCTGCTTGTGACAAATTGTCATGTGTATCGCATAGCCACTATTAAAAATTTGGCAATGAAACCAAAACCGGTTAAAATATTGGAAATTGCAAAAGGGGTTTTCTGTTATATGGTGTTTTAAGACGTTAGTAGCAGTTAAGTCTAAAAACAAAGACCAAACTTTTGCGAATCGTTTAAAAAATGGCTCCTTTTAAATTGCCGAATTTAAATTGTCAAATCTCTCGGTAGGCTACGGTATTTACCCGGGCAATTAGCCAAAATTCGTAAATACCTCGGCATTTTGATATTTTACTTAAAAACGCCAATAATTGATATTGTTGTTATTATCAATGTATAACGTTTGAAGGTATTGAAATGTATTAATTGATTTATCAATAAATAAATAAATATTTAAGAACAATTGTTTTTGTTAAAATCGTATTTAGCAATTGTTTGTAAAAAGGCCTTGTAAAAGTACACCCGCACCACGAAATTATGAAGATACTGGTTAAATAAGAGACATTCTATAGAAATTTTAAAATATGTAATTTTAAATAATAGGACAAACACATAAAAAATCAAAACTGAATCAATTTTTTTCCTAAAAGAATCACGTTGAAATAATTTTTTACTAAAATTAAATTAAACGTTCTTTCTTACCTAACTTATCTAACTTACCTAACTTACTAACCTAACACACACAAAAAAACTAAAAAAAAAACAAGAAGTCATCCAACAGTCACTTTAAGTGATATGTTTATCATTAAGATTAAATATACTCAACACTCCAAAAGATCATGAAAGTTATAAATCCCCGGGTCTGAATATTTATATTTTTATTTGACTAGTTGTTCGACTTGCATTTATTATTTTTTTTGCGTGCAGTGCCTTTTGGAACAGGGTAGGCAATAATAAATCGATATGTTCTTAAAATTACTTTCCTCTTAATAGTGCTTATATCACATCCATAAATAGTATAAATCTAATTTATAGTAAGTTAAAACTGCTTTTAAAAGACTAACATTCTTAAAAATAACAATGCATAAAATTATTAAGAAAATAAATAATAAAATAATGCTGATATTTTTAACTCATTTAACATCATTAAAATTGGTTGTATGCTTATGCCCTGTAAAAGGTCACTTTTTAGTAAAATAATTGGTACTTTTTCGAAACGTCTTTGTATTTAGCAAAAAGTGTGGATTACTTTTAAACAAGAAAACGATCGTTTCGCAAAGTTTGTGTGTAATTTGTAATATTAAATTTGCTAACGTTATTAATTGAGGAAATGTTCTTATCTTCACACAATCTAAGCATTTCGTACGGACTAAATTCAGAACATTGGAACGAAGCATTTAAACAATCTAGTTAATTTCTCATACTGTCGAATTAAATATTTTTAGGACATTTTTATTAATTAATAAAGTACATAAAATGGCGAGAAAGAAAGACTAAACTGATCAACATTCAATTGCGATATTAACCAATATTATAACTAGGCAGCTCACCAATTATATTTACCAAATATGCTACGACATAATTCAGCTTGTACATTTCTTTCTACTCTCATATAATAGCACTGTTTTGGTTCGCGTAAGGTTTTTCATAGTGATCCAATTTTGTAGTGGAATAATTTTAAGTGGCTTGGCATTTTTTTATGTTTGATGATAGATCGTGTATTTTATACTGAAAAAAGACATACTAATTTAAAACAATTAATAGAATTCTTACAAGGAAAAAATATATTACGGGAACCAAAATCAGTAGTAACTCATAATAATAATAATAATAATAGAAATAATAATTTTAAAAATCATATTTATTTAGGCATTAACAAGAAAAATATTAACATAGTTGCCGTAATTCAACAATAATAATTATGAAAAAAATTGCTCGATATGGCCTCTGTCTACTTGAATGCATTTTTGTAATCTTCTTTTCCACTGATTTATTATGGTTTGGTCGAAGTTTTGCAAACAACGTAAAATCTCGAGTTTTAAATCATCAATGCTGTTCAAGTTTTTGTTTTTATAGACATCACTTTCTAACGTTCCTCAAATTGTATAATCTACAGGGTTTAAATCGGGGCTGTTCGGAGGTCACTCATCTGGACTTATAATTTCTGGACATTGTTGATTTATGAAATGAACTGTATATGCAGAACGATGTGACGGGGCCCCCATCTTGCATGAACACGTAATTATCATTGATATTTTCAATTTCTGGCAGCATAACCTCAAGGATATCATGACAGTATACCATTGAATCCATCTTTACCCCGCGGTTTATAAATATAACGCTTGTTTTACCTAATTTGGATACTCCAAGTGATACCATGACGCCACCTGCGAAGTGCTGTTGTTCAATTAATAATCTACCCGGATTTATATTTTCTTTTTTGCAACATCATCATATACCCTATGAATCTGAGTGTTCTTGGAGGGTTGCAGATAAAATATTTTTTCATCGGTAAACCAAATGTAACTTACACTATCATTTCTTCTAAATCTTCTATCTAAACGAATGCACCTGTCAAGTCTCCGACGCTTGGATTTGCTGATATCTGGTGAACAAACTTTCTTTTGAATACTTTTAGACCAAGATTATATTTAATAATCCGTCTCACTGAAGATCTTTTAATACCAAACTGTATCTCAATTAATCTTGGACTTTTGCTACTACCTGGTAAATTTATGGGGTTTTTTACATTTCGTCTTCCTTGCTTTCTCCCATAATCCCCATTATTTAATCTCATTTTACGCAGCAAACGAGACACTGCTCTAACGCATCAGTTTCTGTTGGGAAACTCCCGCACTATCTTCTTAGCTCCAAAATGTTCCTCTTGCCATACTGCTTTTATTAAAATTTTATCGTTTTCCGACAACATTTTTAAAACAAATCTGACGTTTTAAAATAAATCTGACTAAACTAACAATGCATCAGTTTCCAAAGCCTACTTGTGATAAGAATTAGGATATGAACTGTCAGGTGTACGAGATACACTGTGGTTTATGCGATGTTAATAACTGACAATAAAACAAATACTGATTAAAATATTTTTATTTTATTTATTTTTTAATATAGGGATGAATTATGATACAAAGAGATTCTAATTACTCTAAATATATGAGGCTAGCATGATAATATATATTTTGATATATTTTAAGAATGGCTTAAAAAAAAGCCCTGTATATCTAGTGATGTGATATTATATATATTATATATTATATTACAAGCAAATCAACTATGACTTAAATCTATTATTATCATGGCTACAATCACATAAATTATCTTTGAATTTTCAAAAATGCATCTTTATGTTTATAAGTAAAACCACTAATAATAAAAATATCTCTCCTTTGGAATGTTGGATGAGGAAATAAAATATTCTAAAAGTATAAAATTTTTGGGTATATATTTTGATGAAAATGTAAGTTGGAAAATACATACTAATTATTTAGGAAATAGCCTTTCAGCTATAATTGTTATTTTGTATAAAATAAGGTATTATATATCCTTAAAATATTTAAAAATTATTTAATTTTCATTAGTTTATTTAAAAGTACAGTATTTAATTTCAGTTTGGGGATCTGGTTGTTCAAGTAACCTAATTCCTTAAAAAAAATACAAAACAAAGATATTAAATGCATACATAAACTACCGTATTTAGAATTTATATCTAATTTATATAAATCTAAAGGATATCTAGACATAAATTCGCTTTATAAATTAAAAGTGTGTATATTAATTAATTCTATAAATCTTAAAATAAAACACTCAAATATCATATTATATAAGACAAATACAATACACTATCACAATACTAGATAAACAGACGATTTACAGACATTACTAATAAAAAGTAATTTTGGAAAACGGTCAATTCTATACACTGGCATTATCATGTATAATAATATACCAAAGAAAATCCAGGAAATAAATATTCTTGACAAATTCAATAAAGTACTTAAAAACTTTTTCCTGGAATAATGAGTTAAAAATGTATGTATTATATTTCTATTATTTGTTGTTTGTGATGCTAAACATTTTTTTTACTTTTAACAGTATTCCTTGTAGTTTTCTTTGTACTATGAATATTTTCTTATTATTTTGTATTTTTAGTTTAGTTTATTTTCCCTGTAATAAGCTATTATAGTAGTTGGGAATAAATTAGTAATAATTATAATTATTATACTAGAAAAAATGTAAGTGTTCTTCAAAATCCGCCAGAACAAGGAACTAGTAGAATTAAGAAAAAAATTTATAATATTAATGCTTTATAAATATTTTTAGCTGGCAGAACCTCTTGGTTCTACCATAAGTGCTATGGAACCAGCAGATTTAACAGAAGCTGGAAAACATATTATATCTAAAACAAATATTAGGCATTTACAAAAACCACAGCAGTTTGAAGATTCTAACATAAATAGAAATAGGTTATCTAACTCTCAACCTAGATATAATAATTTAAATCATCATAATATCTTACCTCTTATCAATAAACTCCTAAATTTAGTAATTTTCACCCAAATAATTTCAATTCAATTAATATTCAGCCAAGACCTATGCCCAATCAAAAATATTTTACAAGTAGACAAGTATTTGGTCCTCCTAGTAATCCAGCAAATGTTTAGAAACCAAAGTCTCAAATTCTTCAAAATGTATCAAAATCTGTACCCACATGTATCATCTGATGTAGAAGAACCATATTTCAGCTATAATAATACGCAAAATAAAGAAACAACAGAATTACTTATATGACTTTGAAAATTATAATGACTATCCCTATAACGACCATACAAACTTAACGAATAAAAATGAATCATACCCAGAACAATGTCATTCTGAATCGCAAACCGATAACAATTATTGTCCAAATTTTAACCACCAAAATTTTCATGATATCTAGCCACCCGAAATGATCACATAGAAATATATTCAATTTATGACAGAAAGATTGCATTATTGACTACAAAACATTAAAAGACCTAAATGTTCAATTAGACTTGCAAAAATATGTATTAAAAACACCCAATGCAGAAATACCTTTAAGGACTGGTATTTTCATCTCCGTATAATTTTACTCGGTAGATATTTTTCATGGTTACAATTGCCCCAACAATCGTTTCCATGGTAAATATTCGAGAATAAAATTATTTTGGGATGAAAATACTGGCCCTAAGTTATTAGAAGCAAAAGCTAAATTATTATTTTATACACGTATTGACCGAAATACTATCGAAACCTTAAAAGTTCCAGTAACTATACCAAACGGTGACATTATAATTAATGGCACTAAAATGTCCAAATGTCTTATCCTCATGCATCACAACAGCCCTTCAAGGTTACGACTCTGTCGAACATCAAATGACTCACAAATACCTCAAGAAATATATCTGTATACCCCTTTATCTGTAGAAGCGTTCTAATTTGAAATTATTTTACATGTCAGTCGAAAAATCATCACCTAATGAATTCCCTAATAAATCTGATAGGGTTGACCTTATACGAACAAAACACATGAACCCTGAAGAGAAAGAGATAATTTAAAATTAATAAAAACAACAGATAAAATACCAGTATGCACAAAATTTTATCGATACCCATTTATTCACAAACCTGAGGTAGAAAGATAAATAAATGAAATGTTTTTTGTCAGTATTTTCCTACTCTAGATTTGGTAAGTGGCTTCCACCAAATTGAAATTCACCCCGATGATATAAAAAAGAAAACCTTTAATGTCAAAAATGGACATTATGAGTATTTAAGAATGCCTTTCGCTCTAAAAAATGCCTCCGCATCCTTTCAATCAATGATGGACAACGGTTTAAGAGATCTAAATAACGATATTTTTTGTCTATACGGATGACATTCTTGTCTTTTTACTTCCCTGCAAGAACGTATGATCAATTTAAAACAAATATTTCAAAAACTTTGCGAAAGTAATCCTAAAATACAGTCACTTAAATCTGAATTTCTAAAAAATGAAGTAGTAGTCTTAAGTCATATCATTACACCTGAAGGCGTCAAACCAAACCCCGACAAAATTCAAGCTATGCTAAGATATTCGATGTCTAAAACTACCAAAGCAATCAAAATATTTGTAGGGCTCCTAGGATATTATAGAAGTTTACTCCAAATTTCTCTTAAATCCCTAAGCTCTTCACTTAATTGCTTAAAAAAGACTTAATCTATTAATATTAAAATTAATTATCCTTTATGAATGGAAACATTAATATACTGTAAATGTCCCTTAATAATGGAACCCCTATTACAGTACTTTTCCTAAGAATTTAATTTTATTACTGCAGCAAGCATTGTTGCTCTAGGTTGTTTTGTCTCACAAGGACCAATAGGTCAAAATAGACAAAATTGCATCCAAACAAAATTATTCCATTAACAAGAAAGAACTATTAGCTATTGTGTACGAAACTCAAGACTTTAGGCCTTACCTATTCAGTAGAAAATTTAAAATAATATGCAGTGTCACCCTGTATATCAGTTTATAGTTGTTTAATACATTAACATTTGTGTAATATACACAAGCTGAGTATGCAAGCTGACGAGGCACCGCGCTCTCGATGTAGAACGAGGGCAGAGTGTGAATAACCAATTTAGATAACAACTGGCTGTAGTAGTACCATCAAATAATATAATGCGTTTTTCCAAACAAGTGATATTCCTTCATCGTCAAATTAAGAACTAAGTAAAGAACAGGAGTACAACGGCACATCGAACTTTACAAATAACTGATCATCAGCCTCTTCAGTAGCTCATGAATTAAAAAGAGCCCAATTCACGTTTAATTTGATGGCATTTTAAATTCGAAGAATTTGATTATGAAATCATATATAAAAAAGGCCAGAAAAATAAAAATGCCGACGCGCTATTCCGTGCCGTGATAAATGTAAACCATATCAATAACACTTCGTCGTCAGCAGAAAATGATGACAATGACACATCCCCTGACCTACCGCCTGCGTTTCGTTAAATGCATTAACAGAACTAAAATCCTATATTAGACGATCCAATTCCAAGTACTAGTGGGGAATCCGACTGGACAATCTATAAATGAACCTAACTAATAGTTAATCAATAATTGGACAAATTGATCATGATGAAGATAACGATAATGAAACTACACATACGATCGCCAAAGATCCTATTTTGACAATCAATATTACCGACAAACCGCTTAATTACTTTTTGTGCCGAATTATAATTATTAAAATAGACACAAATCGGGGTTTAGAAATTAAAAAAGTTTTTGAAAAAGCTGTTAGTAGAATTAGATGGTACATCTAAGACAAAAAGTTTTATTAAAAACAGCTAATTCAATTTTTAAATGAATACGCTAAATCAAAACGACAATATGTAATTTATTTCCAAAATGATGACAATCAAACATTATACAAACAAATGTGGAATTTTATATAAAAGATCCAACAGAGTTCTATATAATCGTGTAGGTTCACCTGTTAAATATATTACAGAAAATCTAGATCAAGATGACGCAAAAGAAATTTATAATAATATCTTAGAATTCGAAAATAACCAAAATAAAACTTAGACTTTTTATTATTATTATTAAATTTTCTAAACAATATAGAAAATGCTAGAAGGTTTGCTGCTCTCAAAACTCTACATCGTAACAAAATATCTCCAAATACATTACAGGTTATAATAAAACAACTTGAAAAATCAAATAATCACCTTCAGTTATTATTTTCTGAAAAAGGTTATCTTAAATATTATAATGTAGTAGAAAAAAACGTTTTTGCAATAGAAAATATAATCGTTTTTTCTCTAGAATTCGCGCTCCCGTTCAGATGTTTTCGGGTATTATCATTTTTTTCCCATTCCTAATAAAAATCAATCTGTTATTATTCCACCTTCAACTTACCTTGTGCTAAACATGAACCAGTACCAGCACCAAAACGAAGAGTGCCTTGATCTCCATCCGAATTACCTTTGCAAGAACAATCGACTAATACCAACACTTGAAAATCCTGTTTGCGTTATGTCATTGCTGTCTCACAAAAACAAATTATTGGAACAATGCCAGCAAGTACCAATTCATGTTACGAGTCCAATTGTGGCAGAAAGATAAGCATCCCAAGAAGAAATTAATTCCTTTTATTCCTGAATGAGCTTTTTGGATTATATTTATTATATTAATCATTATTGCTTTATGGTTTCTGTTTAGGAGCAAAGAAATAATTATCAAGATTATAAGAAAACAGAAGAATGAACCTGTTGACGAAACTTAAGCCGAGTTCCTTCTAGGGATAAAGGAGTTATGTGTGTTCTAAAGTATCCCTCATTACATTCCTATGGGAACCAAGCTTAGCTGATAATTGCAAGTTAAGCAGCTCCGCCGATATACCCAACGACCATGAGAAGCTGCAACTAGAATCGGCATAGACTTTATTCAGTTAACCTTCCTCTTCTGGAGTTTTTGAAATTAAATGCAGTGACTGTCCGGGCCAATATAGTTGGTCAGTCAGGGCGAAGAATATCAGTTAAGATTAATGAAATCGTGCTCAGTTCAATACATTTAGAGACTCAGATACAACGGTTCTAAAACTTCTTTTGTGAACCACTTCTAACCTGCAATCACGACTTTCCATCTGAAAGAAACATAAAAAATATTAATTAGCAGAGCCCTGACGTGTCGTGTGTAATCGATTAGTAATTTTTAATAATTTAGACCACATCGCCTACCACATCTTCAACTGACTGGTATTGACATTTTGAATCCTGTAATGCATTCAGAACGTTGAGTGAGATTTGTTTCTTTGAAACTAACGATCTCGGTACTAACAACAACATGTTTTGACTTTTTAATCCGTTGTAGCCTCGTTTTTATTTGTTTGCGATGTGAGTATTTAACGTTTGTTTTTAGTTTTTTGAATTTTAATTTATACGTCTGATTATGCCTTAACCGGCGAATCATGTAACCACCGTTAAAAAATATATGATACTGTAAATTTTGAGAATCAAATTTGTTCATAAACTCATTAATAAGTATCTTTGTGGCAATTGAATTTATTGATTTACGTAATATTTATTTAGTAGTAGTTGGTTTTTCTGAGGTTGATTCTAATATCACGGGATGAGGGGCTGAGGCTATCACTTCGATACCGGTACGAACTTTTATAATACTGGCATGCGTTGTCCGCCTGCCGTGAGAGTCTTATTACTGGATCTGCCAGATAGTTCTTCAGCACTTAAATCCTCAATTATATTGTTTTGGACCTCCGTGTTCACGATGGCGCATGTTTTTTATTGTTTAAAGTTATTGTGACAGATCGTATTCTAGTGCTTTTCTTGTCTCCTTGTGTTAGTATGGCTACGGATCCTACCTTCGCCAGCTTGGCCGATTTGGATGACGCCGTCTAGTTGTGCATGTTATTGCCAAATGACCTGGTTTTCCACAAGCGTAGCAGTCTGCTGAGACTGCTTGTTGGTCGTGGTGGATTATAGTACAACTTCACCTTGCTGGACCTGTGGTGGGTTGTTCCATCGAAAAAAGCGTTCTTGGTATGTCATCTGTGGTGGTCTGTTTTGATCGTAGAACTGATGCTGAGGCTGATTTCAGCTTGCTGGTTGGTTCAATATTGCTTCCTAGGCGGCCTCGTTCTTTGATTATATTGAAATACTGCTTGTTGCTACCGGGGTAGAGGGTTGGATGTTCTTCGACGAGGGGCCTCCGCTTTTCTCTCTGATACCACCTAATTTCTTCCAGACTTCTTGACCTTTTGGTTGGGGGAGTTTGTCAACAAGTAGAAGTTACAATAATTGTCTTCCGTTAGGCCATGCTGAACACATTAAAAAAAAATCAGGATAACCCAGAATATTATTCTAGTCATAATACAGCGTACGTAGTTCGTAAAGGTAATTCTTCATCGGCTCGTTTGGTTTCTGTCGTGTTTCTTCTACTTTTTTTTCAGGGTTGTTTGAGTCTTCAAATTCTGGCCCTCCATTCTTTGTTTGGGTTGGCGTTTTCTTATTCCATAGATTAGCTGCTCCGCCCAGAAATGCCTTGAAGTATGCAGTCTTTAGTTCATCCATTTAGCGATTGCCGTCCTCTTACATGGTGACCTAAGTAAAATAAAAGATTGGTGCGATGCAAATCATTTGTCCTTCAATGCCTCTAAGACAAATTTAATTACTTTCAAATGTAGACTTGAAGGAGTGGCATTAAACGATGTGATTATCAGCAACCCCACGGTGAGCAGGTTTTTGGGGCTTCAAATAGACGGAAGGTTAAAGTTTGAACAGCACATTTTAGCAATGAATAAAAAATTATCTGCCAGTTGCTATGCATTGAGAGTGATTGCTGGGGAGCTGGATGAAACAATGACCAGGACTTCATATTTTGCTCTCATAGAGTCGCATTTGCGGTATGGGATATCTTTTTGGGGATCATGTAGTGACACTTTATTTCAGTCAGTGTTTGTAATGCAAAAAAGAGCTCTTAGAATAGTTTGCAAATTTGGCCGTAGAGACTCTTGTCGGCCCGGTTTCGTAAATAAAAAAATACTAACTCTTCCTAGCTTATTTATTCTCGAGTCTGTGTGTCTAATGCATAGGAAGCGAAAGAGTGATATCTTGTCTGCAAGACCGGGGGGATACTCCTCTCGCCGCACCCATACTATTGCACTCCCAATTCCCACAGGACTTACGAAAAACTCTTTAGTATATAACAGCAAAAAGCTCTTTAACCATCTGCCCAATTCCATAAGGCGGATTGAAGAGGAAAAAAAGTTTAAATACGAAGTGAAGAGTATTCTAGTTGCGAAGGCCTATTATGGTGTGCAAGAATTTTTTGACGATACACTCTAAAATTTTAGCAAATTTTTATGTTTTGTTTTTGTCTTTTTATCTTTAACCGGGGTTAATTCGGCACTACTATTTTATCCCTTTTATTTTATTTATATTTTTATTTATGTTTTTATTGTACTGCCGGTTGTATAATTTTAGTAACTAGGTGTAGCTCTTAATTTTAATATTGACACTGTTATTTTTTCTGTTTGATTGTTTTTTTAGTACCTTTATGCATATTATTGATTTGTCATTAAAAAATTAATAATATACATTTTTTATATTGAATTTCATGGTGATAATTTTATATTGACTAGTTCTTAATTTTAATATTGACGTTGTTTTGTTTTATTTTTTAGTACCTGTATTTATTGACGGTTTTTAAATTCAATTATTTAAACTATCTTGTTTTTAATTGTAATTATTGTTTGCTATTATATTTTGTACTATAGAATTTTTCCCCTAGCTTTGTAAATGAGAACACTGTTCTTTGTACAATAAAGCATATTTGAAATTGAAATTGAAATTGAAATTACATGCTCTCATGAATTCGGTGGCACAGTTTCTGCACGGGTCGAATGTAGGTAGGCTGATGAATTGGGCTACTGTTGCTTTCTTGGCGGTCACAAATGCGGCTACTATGGTTGTATTAACCATGGTACTATGGTCCTCTTGGATGTTACCTGACGCCTTGCTATTTGGGTTACTTATGTCGTCCTTTGGGACTTATTATTGATGGTACCGTCCTGGAACTAGGTGATGGAACCTTTCTGTACTGCTAGAACATTTCTGGACCTGACTGCTCTTGGGACCCCTTCTGACTGTTGAGGGAATCCTGGAACGGACTGCTCCTGAGGTCTTTATGACTGTTGTTGGGACACTTCTGGAACTAATTACTACTGAGGCCCTCTGTGTTGCTGAGGGTTGAGCCTTGATTTAATGTTTTCCTCTTCTTGTGTTCCTAGTCAGTGACAGTGACAGTCTTCGGGGGAACGCCGTCAACGGTACTCACTGGTGAGCTTGCGGCGCTTCTTGGACAGTTATAGTATCTAATTAAACTCCGCATTTTATAAAACAAGGTACATCATTATATTCACTGTTGTTAATTTACATTAGTTATAGAAATAACGCGTGCATCTTATTCTTTCTATGGAATCTTTCGAGTAAATAGTCTTACTGGGACTTTATGCGACTTAAATGTATAGACGTTAAATTAAGGAAATTAGTTTAAGAAGGGTTTCCTACAGTCATTTTTCCTGCATATAGGTAGTTCGCGGAAGCTCTGGAGGAAAGTGGGAATTCAGGACTAGGTTAGTTAGCTGAAAGGCATTTTCCGGTAGTATGAGCTGCTTACTCTCCGCAAGGTTAGTTAGTTAAATAGGTCATTAATAGTTTGGGCAAAATATAGTAAAGAAAACCTTACTCTGGGGAGTATTTGACACTATTATACTTTTTTGCCGCCCCTTCAGTGGGTGACATGTCCGAGATCGTGTCAGGGTGGCAACAAACTTAGAAATAGGAAGAAATAATTAGAACTATTTTGCTTAAAATCCTGTTATCCAGAGGGCTTTTGGTATAATCGTCTCCAAAAACGACCCAGAATCCTAAAAAAGTGCGCACAATAGTCTTGTAACAGTTTAATTTTGTTATAAGTGCATTTTATTGTATGATTAATTTAATATTATAATCTACTACTTTAGTATTAAGTTTAGTGATTAATATGTACGCCTTGTTGGTTTGATTTACTTAGATTTTAATAGTTTTGTTATTAGAAGCGGTTACATTGTTCATATTTAAGCGAAATATAAATTCAACACCTTTTGCAGCAAATTTCGGTACACACAGTGTCACCTCTCGATAAGTAGTTAGTTTTGTACCTATATCTGAACTAAAGATATAAAGGAATAATTTTCAGTAAATGGTACAAGTTTAGCGCGTCATAGATGTCGCCAAAAAAAAATCGGTTCAAATATAATTGTTGGATTTATTTAATTTTCCCGAATTTAATAATTCTATGCTGTATAATAAAAACCTCAAATAGCATTTTAGACAAACTATTTATTTCCCATATATTTTAGAGAGTAGATATAAATTAAATTTTATTAATTTTGAAAACCTGTTTTCAAGTCCTTTATACAAGTCTTGGGATTTTGATTTTCCTTGGCTAGATATGCTGCATTTTTAGATTCGAGCGTATATTTTGTATAACTCTTCTGTCGCTGTAAAAAAAAACCAAATCGTTAGTACCCCAATAAATTCTTTGATATAAAGTCGATATTATGTATTAATATTGAACTGTAAATATTTGTATTAAAAAAAAAAGAAGGTTGCCTTGATAAATATTTATTTTCAGATATACATGGGATTATTTTTTGACTATAGATACTATATATACACCACTTCATACTTTCTCTTAAATCTACATTTTATTATTCGTGTTCCCTTTTGCTGTGAATATGTAACATATAAAGGTATTTTCATTTAAGTTAGACGTAAATAAACCAAAGGTATTTCTCGATTCAATATTAACATTCTTACCTTTTTTTTTCCTGAGACTATGTAAACTACAGCCTTCTTATAATTTCTATCAATGTTTGATGTTCCGAAATTCAGATCGACTTTTGTTTTGTCCATAGTTGCATAATTACTTGGAGCCTATTATAAACTGAAATTTCGTTACGTCTACGTCTGATGCATTTCCTAAAATAAATAGTTAATAATTGTGTGAATAAATTCCTATTTTATGGTTAAATAATGAGTTTATACAGTTGGGAAAATTCTATTAAATTAAACTCAACTTACGTTTCATTTTTATAGCATTTAACTACTCCTGCATTAGCACATCATTTTTTTGACTCTTTGGTACTCTACTCCGGACTTACATTTGACTTTTCTGAGTGGTCCTTTTTCATTAGTACTAGAGTAATTAATTAAATATTATTTGTTTATTTACGTTTCCATTTCGCCTAGACGTTTCTTTTAAATTTCAGCTTAGTTGTTTCTGTCAATGTTATTATTGCGTCGTCTCGGAACTTTTCGGCTAAGACTTCCATATTAACTTATTCTCGAAACCCTCCATGCGGTACTTCCTCATATCAAGAGCGCAGGCATCTTTTTCGCTGTTGCCAAGTGTATTCCTGCATTATTTCTTGTATCTTTCTCAACCAATGAAGAGTCGTTTTTCTTGTCTAACATGTTAATCATATCCTTGTTTTATTCCGACTATGTGCTCTTTTGGCAAGGTTGTTAGCACCTGACATATTCTAGCCAATGGTATTCCGCCACCTTAGTTAACCAAAGTTCTAGATGGAAAGGAAGCTGGGGGAACACATTTTTCACTTTTCTGGTCACCTGCAGATAACCCACAGGTCTTCAGCGCGAGTCTGAGGAAATAATCCAGGAAAATCTTGGAAATCCGTTAGTTGGATTTTTCCTCAACACCGCAATAGTTTTTCGGGCACATTATAATTTGCACTGTGAGTGTTATTTTTCGTGCTAGAAAATCTCTCTAAGAGAGGATTTTACCTGAAGATTGGACCAGACCGCCATTTTCCACGCCCTTGTACTTGGCACGTGAAACCACTTTCTGACTAGAACTGAGTGACCCTACTGGATAGGTAATTTGCTTTAATATCATTTATCCTGAAAAGGGTATTTATTTTTTTTCTTAAATTTTGCTTGATTTTCGATTTCGTAATTTGGTAACTTTTCTCTTTTTTTTTTTTGGAATTAACTTTTGCTCGGGTGAGACGATTATTTTTTTTTTGATGCAACAGGGGCTAGTTTTTATATATTTTTTTTGGAATCTTAAATATTAAATTCAAGTGTAACGAATTTATACGAAAACACACTTTTAGTTTGAATTTCGTCGAACATCTTTTACCTCAGTAATTTGATTAATTTTCTTATTATATTAACCATATTTTGTGGATCGTAAATTGGCTCTATTTTATTTTAAAATAAAACTACAATATTTAAGCAGCTTGCATAGTGTGATTTGATTACTGCATTCGTTCTTTTTAATAGATAATAAACAGATTAATAAATGGCTTGCAGAGGTTTTCAGTAACAATTAAGTATGACGTAAATTGCTTTTCTTTTAGTTTATGGTATTTTTTTTGCATTTTGATTTGCCGCTGGAAAATAATTAGTTAAATAAAATCCTTTTTTTTAAGCTGGTTATATTATAATTTAAATATATTTGTGCCTTTTGATTTTTCTTATTGCTGCCTTATTATATCTATATTTTTTGTAAGTATTCTCACAACGTTTCTCTTAAATATTTGCTATTCTTCAGGTCTATACATACCTTCGTTTGTTAAGATTTTGCTATTTTTTTTTAAATTTTATTCTCATTTCTATTTAAATTGGCCGAGGTCAGCCTAAATTTTCTATTTATTTTATACGGGAAATTGTTATAGTAATCGATTTTGCTACAAATTTATTTATTGTAAATTGAATTTAGTTTTATTGGAGTCAGTTATAATAATGTGCTTATATTTTTCTTACCCAACGTTTTGATTAATTTTAGGTCATCATCAGGGCCTAATTTTTTTTTTATATTAGAATTATTTCTACTTTATTACGTATTGCTAATTTAAATCATTCTGATTCAGTCGAAACCTTGTATTTATTTTAGTGTTAACCCTGGTTATTGGGATTATATTTGATAAAGTAAATTTTAGAATTTTCCTTTTCGGTCTTAGTTTGTATTTGTGGATTTGTTGGATTTATTGACACAACGGTTTGACTGAATTTTCGATACCCATCAGGGTATTTTGTGCTTATTGATGGAATCTTTAGTGATTTCATTTTAAATTATTTTATTGTATATTTTATTTTGTTGCTTGCGGTTTTAATTTATTTAAAGAAAAGTTCTGATTAGTGTCTTGAAATTAATTAAATATTTTTTTTATACTTCTCGGTAGTACGAAATTTTTAAAATTGAATTATTGTTCTGACACTTCAGTTAATTTTGAATCAGTAGAAACCTTTTGGGGATTTTTTGAATTAATTAAAATTATTTGGGTTTTCGTTATAGACTTTGAATCACTATGAAAAATTCTAGAAAATTTTTGTTTTCATAGGGTTCAAGTCAGGGGCCAACTGTAAGTCACAGTCCTAATTTCAAGTCAGGGGCTAATGGCAACTGCAAGTCACAGACATAACTTCAAGTCACGGACTTAACTTCAAGACTAGGGACTAATCCCATGTCACGGGCCTAGTTTGAAGTTAGGAGCGCTTCAGAACTTCCAGATGCTGCTGGATTTGGTGACACTTATTGTTTATTTTTTTTTCTTTTATACCGTAACTGATAACACACTTATTGTTTATATTTTTCGTTTATACCGTAATGGATAAATAGATTTTTTTTTACTTTATTTGTGTGTTTTATTTACCTGACTCTTTTTGTCTGTCCGAATAACTTTTTAGATTTTATTAAAATTTCTTTTAAAGTATCAAGAGGAAGCAAGTGCCGCGAAGATCAAGGGGCTTTCCAATTTAAGTCGTAATAAATTGGTGGCGCTCATTGCTTTTTATTTCCTCTCTTTTTCTTTCTATAAGATTTCTTAAGTTTTCCCACGCCCTACTCTCGGGGTTAATTGAGCTAGGGCATCTACATTGCACGCTCTGTTGACCACGAGCTGTAATCTTGATACCTTTTTGTGATTGAAATAATTTAAAATAAAACAGTAATAATAGTAATTATTAAATAAGAGCGTAGCAATCTTGTACCGTGGTTTTAAGAAAATCCAGGGTTACAGTCTCTCTAAAACAATTCGTTGACTAAACTAATAATTTCATTATTCTATTTGCGGAAGAAATTTAGCTTTGTCAAAAACAGAACCACACATTTCGAATTATTACAGTATACATAAATTAACACATGTGTATGTTTCAACTTTATACACGGAATTGGAAACAATGAGGTTCGAGTTAAAAAAAAAACAAACAAATAATTTAGAAAAAATAAATCACAGAATTTATGTTTTAATAAACAGAATTTATGTTTTAGTAAACATAATTACCTTTCGCTAAATACAAATTTAGGGTCTCAACTCTACTAAAAAAACGACAAAGTTGAGATTCATTTGGGGAGATCTAATACTTGTAATTTATTTTCAACTTTCGTGTAGCTCAAAAAAAAGTGAAAAACCTTAAAAGGTTTCTGTTACTATAACAAAATCTTTGAAAACTTATATTTGGAAGTCATTTTATGCATATAGAGCTTCTAATGAACCACAACGAAAGCATTATTAGTCAATCTTTATCTGACGTGTATCAAAAAAATAGATACCCACCTTTCTGTGTCGGTTCCAGTATCCACTGATTCCTCATTTATTAACTTTGACCTAGAACCAATTTTATGTGTCATGTTTATTTTTTATATTATTTCCTGCTTAATAACTTACTTGGTTGTAGACGAATCTTTCACTTGAGACTCATTTTCCTTAGAAAATGTTCTAAAAGACAAACAGATATTATTAATAAAATACGTTTGAGTATTATAATTGTGGAGTATCACACAAGAAGCTAATGTACTTTAACATTTAATTCAATAAAATGCTAGTTTACTAAATGTCAGCCTTAATAAGATATTTGTTTGATATTCATTTTTTCTACTAGTTTGAACTCTTTCTGGGCTACCTTCCTACCTTATTTATAAAAGATATATCACTTGACATCCATTTTCGGTTTAAACGGAAGTGTAAAAATCAGAACTTTCAGTTAAACTGCAAAAAAACTATTTTGTTCTAAGTAAAGCCGTTTAGTTTCTATACTCTACAGGGTCTCATGGCACCAAAAGTGACATTTTTTAACTGTCGATAACTTAAAGACCAGTGTCATTTGATATTTCCAAAATTTTAAATGAAAATATTAGAAAATCTTAATAGGTTTTAAAAAGAAAATTATATACGCCTGTTTCATTAAAATTAAAAAAGATGACTGGGAAAAACGAATCACTGTGTTCATATAAAAATACCAAAAAATAAAAATTCCCTTTCTATTACGTGACTTTTGTATTTAACATTTATTTCTAACTTTTATAGTTTTTGAGGTAAGGTAGTATCCCAAGATAAATGGGCCAGCAGCAATTCCTTCGTATTTTTCAAATTGTTTTAATAAATGAATTTTTTTTTTAAATATTTTTACTACTTACGTTAAACAAAACAATTCATCTCCGTTTAAAAATTAATCATATATTTTTAACAAATAAATCTTAA
The DNA here is from genome assembly GCA_030620095.1 of Kuschelorhynchus macadamiae. Classification (NCBI taxonomy): domain Eukaryota; kingdom Metazoa; phylum Arthropoda; class Insecta; order Coleoptera; family Curculionidae; genus Kuschelorhynchus; species Kuschelorhynchus macadamiae. The sequence goes on from JAUTXW010002606.1 coordinate 255,528, forward strand.
TAACTTACTTGTTTATAGGCGATTCTTTTACTTGAGGCTCGTTTTCCTTAGAATATGTTCTAAAACACAAACATGTATTATTAGTAAAATACATTCAAGTCTTATAATTGTGGAAGATCACACAAGAAGCTAACACTCTTTGAAGTAAAAAATATTTTTAAAACCAAGCTTTTTATAAAACACTGTACTAAAAATTAAAGAATAATATTTTAGTGTATGAAGTTAAATAGTTAAGGTACAGAAAAACCCCAAATTTTTAAAAGTTCTTGGTGAAGATAGGTATTCTGTAGCGTCACTATTTAACTTAATACATTAAAATATTGTTTTTACTTTTTAATTCTATATTTTATAAATAAAAGCTTGCTTTTAAGAAGATTTTATACGTTTAGATATTTTGTATTTTCTAGCATTATTTTTCTAACATGTATAAGATATTCACGATTTTTTACTTTATAGTACCATATTATTGCATAGTCACCGAAGTTACATAGGTAGGTATACCAAATTTTAACTCAATCGGATGCAAGCAAGTGCCTGAAAAATGTATTACAAATTTTGGACCGAAAAGAAAACAAGTTAAATAAAAGCTTGTAAAATTAAGTCTTAATATTTTTATTGTTATAAATTACTGCCTGTTAATTTTTCATTTAATTTTATCACCTGATGTATATTTATGCGATATTGGGTGGAAATGACAAGAAAAGGAAATCTTGGTAGTATAGGTTAACCCTCTCCAGTCAGGGGGGCGCCCGCCCGGCCGGATCTTTAAAACCCAGCTTGGAAAATACGTTTGGCAAACTGCGATCACATCTCGAAATGGCCGGTCAGCCTTAGTAGATATTTAAATGTATTCCCTGTACCTGAACAGTAAGTGATGAAGCGTATGATCTTTCCTTGAATTTTTATTGCGCAAAACGTCTGTAGGAAGACCCAGCTACGCAGCTGATATAAGAACTTGATATTATTAATTATTGGTTCTTTTTCTGGTAAATTAAATAGTTTCTATATTGCGCATAATCGCATCATCGCTAAAATATTAAAAGAATATTTATTAAATTAATAAAGTAATTATTTATATTTCAATTTTTTCAAAACTTTTTATACAGTCATGAGTCAATTTTTAACACAAAGAGCAAGCATGTTTATGTAGAACGAAGTTACAAGTGAAGTTGCCAGATGACAAGTAAGCAGAACTTGCTAAAAAAGACTTATTAGCAAGTGAGTTCCCCAACGAAAGACGAGATAAGATAAGGGTTTAGTATTGTCTCGTTTTGAAAAATCTTGTCTGGATTTAAAGTACATTAATCTATCTGTCTAAAAATTTAAAAAATACGTCGACTGAAGATGAAATTTTAGCGATAAATTCTCATATTCTCGCGTTCACAAATTGATACATTTATTGGATCTGACTGGATGTTAGCCACTAGAAAATACATTCTAACCATTTGTTATATAATTTTCAATAAATCATTTTTATAACTACATAAAAGTTTAACTTCTATCTTGCTGAATATGCATTTCAACATGTAATTAAATAAAATCCTAGTTTACAAAATGTAGGCCTTAATAAGGTAATTGTTTGACCTTAATCTTTGCGAAAGTTTACACTCTTTCTATTCTACCTTCTTACTTTATTTATAAAAGATTACCTGTTTTAGGTTCTAGTTTAACCGGAAGTGTAAAAATCAGAATTCTGGTTAAACCGCAAAATTGATCTCAATTGGAAGTTTTTTTAAAACTAAAATAGGAAAATAGTACACTATTGTATTCTAAGTGAAGCCGTATAGTTTCTTTAGGGGGTCATGACACCAAAAGTGACACTTTTCAACTGCCAATACCTTACTTCACGATTAGGAAAAACGATCACTCTGTAGATAAAAAAATGCCAAAAAATTAAAAATGGATATACAGATCTTCTTCGGCGAAGTGATCAACACTGAACAAGAAAATTGTTATATAGTTAAGTAAATAATGATCTCAAAATAAAAATAAATCAATGCATGAATAAAATTTATGTTTATTATGAAAATCCTCTTATATTTTAAAATGCTAGAGTAAAATATGTAAAACAAAAATATAGATTATCGCTTTGTTTTCTGAAGGTAAATGTTCGAAGACCGAAGATTTAAAACGAAATTTGATTGCATTAGGTTACATAAAAGAAAGCTTATTATAAGAAAAAGTGATTCTGAAAGTCAGTGGCGGCTCGTGAATTTAAGAACGAGTGAAGCGCAACATAGCTAAGTGCATAGCGGCGCAGGCGAAAATTTTTCGGGGTGCCATGACCAAAATGGTTGTTTTTTAACCTTTTTATGTTATGTTATGGTAATTATCGATAGCTTTGGAGCGTTTTTTATTACTTGGAGGAGATACTTATATCTTAAAGCTAATTTCGATTCGATTCGATCGATGAAAACTGCTTCCGCCTTCGATGATCCGAGCGCACTAATTTACATTAATTCTAAATTAAGCGAACAAGCGCCTGCAGCCTGCAGCAGCAGTTTTATGCCGCTCCCATCTCTATTTGACTTACGGATGTTCATCATTGCGTTGTCATAACAACTTTTTGTTACAATTTGTTAATGCTGACCCTCAACGGGTCGCTCTTATAAAAAGGTGCTCAGCGCGCTATGTTTTTAAGTCATTATTATTTTTTGAGTATATATAGCACTAGTTTTGATCGAAAATAATGGTATAATTAAGTAAATAATGTGAATTTATATAATACATACTACATGTTTATAATAAAAGTGTAGATTATAAAATGCTTAATATTCTAAAAATATTTTTATTTTTAAGTAAATGATTGGAAAATGTAGTTGAAGCAAGCGTCCTTTAGCAAACCGCCACTGCTGAAAGTAAAAATTTGTTTTTACACCAAGAAATCTTTTGCTATAATAGTTGAAAAGTTAAAATTTCTTAGTATTTACTAATTCGTTTTCAAGAAATAAATTAAAAACTTTTATATTTTCAAAAATCACTTTAAAAAATATCCTCCTGTGGCATATTATAACATTATCTATCATCAACTATTTTTTGTTTCTTATTTGCTGTTGCAAATTATAAAATAGCAGATAAAGAAGAAAAGTTCCTTAATACTTTCGAAAACTTGAAAAACATTTTAAATTTTGAGTCTCGCGAGACGAGACGAGAAAATTCTAGGCGTGAATTAAGCATAAATATAGTATCCTGTGTGATATGCTTCATTCAACGGATAGATTGAATTTAACATTCGATAGCTGATTTTTTTAGCAGTTACTTATTTAATTTTATATCTGAGAAAAAAAAAGTGTTTATATGAGACGCCAGGAGTTGTGAAGAAAATGAAGAAATGGAACTGAAAACTAAAAACAATGACGATGGACTTAATTATTCTAAATATAGTATCCTGTGTGATATGCTTCATTCAACGGATAGATTGAATTTAACATTCGATAGCTGATTTTTTTTAGCAGTTACTTATTTAATTTTATATCTGAGAAAAACAAAAAGTGTTTATATGAGACGCCAGGAGTTGTGAAGAAAATGAAGAAATGGAACTGAAAACTAAAAGCAATAGTCATAATTATTTTAAATGTAGTATCCTGTATGATATGCTTCATTCAATGGATAGATTTAATTTAACATTCGATAGCTGATTTTTTTTACTTATTTAATTTTATATCTGAAAAATGTATTTTGGAAAGATACATTATTGATATGCATAACATGCATCACTTAGCAGCTGCAATAATTAATTTAATTTATTATTTTTAATATTTGTTTTCTTTTCTCATTCGAGAAGCGTGGGGCGATTAATTTACGGCATCCCTGAAAGATCACTGAATTAAATTAATGAATACAAAAAATCTGCAGTGAATATGAAATATTAGATTTTGTCTAACAGCGCGTACTTAGCAGGTTAAACAAAATAAAGAGTATTTATCCATCCCTATATATACGGCTGGTCAGAAAATCATCGGCATTTTTTTTAAATAATACGTTTATCAATATATCACATTTCTTGTAAAACATTTTAGTACTATAAAAATTAGTTCAACAAACTATAGAAAAACACGCATTTGGCATGAATTTCCTTACAACATAGCACAAATTAAGCAATGTTTTTTAAAATGACTTGTCATTTTTGATATGTTACCTAAACTTTGGTTATTTAAATCGGACACACTATATAGTTTCTTATTTGCAGTAAGTTTATTTTAGACTTTTCAAAAATATATTAGTTGTTGATACTTATTCCTGAAACTAAAGCAGCATTTAATGGCTTTTTATTTTCATTTTTTATACTTGGTTATAATGACAATTTGACTAAATTAGTTTCTTTTTACAAATTAAGTTAAAATAAGTATTTATCGGTAATTCTTTAAAACATGGTACAGAACGAAAGTTGATACTATGAGAAATACGACACGTTAGTTTGTTTTATCTAAAGCAATGAAAACTCTGTTGAGGCAGCAGCTCTGAATCTTAACAGGTAAACATTTTTTAAAATAAGCTTTGAACGTAAGCATTTCATAAAAATTACATATAATTTGGTTCAAATTTGCATACGGCAAAACTCGATAAGTGTAACTAAAATTCTGAACGAGCCATGACATGTTATATTTACACACGCACTTTCAGTCTTGCTCCAAAAACACAGCTTTTTCCGAGACAAAATATTTAACATAACTATTTTAGTAGCACCAAAATTTACTGAATAAAAATATAAGTTGCCGCACTGGGCCGACGGCACTTTGAAAATCGCAGATAAAAGGCGAGCCGCCTAGTTTCAAACCCGATCGACAATGGCTCCTATTACCGAGCTGTTTAAAAAGAGTTTGGCTTCGCCCTAGGAATTTTGATCTACCAGGGAATTTCAAAAGTATAAATAATAACTTTAGACAAAAATTATTGAGTTGAATTTTGTCGTCGGACTAGTTTAATATTTTACAATTACAGTTTTAAATGCTATTTAAATATAGTAAATTTAATATTAAATTGTTACTTGCTAGTTGAATTTAAGAATACAATATTTTTATATTATAAATAAAAGATCGGTAAATTTCCTTTACCCGGAACTTCCCTCGAATGATTTTTTCCATATGCTCGGAATAGTGAAGTGTGACTCAGTTAACTTCAGTACATAGTCACAGTATATAAGTGTTACATATACTTTTCATTTTTATTGAGCGCCATTTTGTTTCATGATATTGGATTTCTCCTAATATTTTACCATTTTCTTTGTACCTATGTCACACTTAACTTACGGGCAAAATTTAAAATAAATTCAATAAATAGTTTTTACATTGACACATACCGCCATTTTGTTAATTCATGTTGAGTTCGTACCAGTTTATCCCATTTGCACATTTGCAAAATGTATAGTCAATTGAACAAATTTTATTACGACGATTTTTAAAACAATTTGTTTGGCCCTTATTTCGTTTCGCCATCTTAAATTGAAACCCATACTATCAAGACTTTACGTACTCCTTTGGTCCGCAGATATTTCCTAACCCCAAATAATACACCACTTTAACGTAACAACAAGAAGACCGTTAACGAAAACCATTTAGAAATTTAATATCTGGCAAATATCTGCGATCCAACGGACTAGTATAGGAGTAAAGATTGATAATATGGGTTTCATGCAGAATATAAAATCTATATGTGTCCTGAGGATGCAACAATAAAGTTGCGAAAGGTCGAAAATTTAAAAATAGTCTTTTTTTTTTACTGGACCTTAACCCCAAATAATACACGACTCTATCATAAAAACAAGAGGATTGTTAGCGAAAACCACTTAGAAACTTAATATCTGGGAAATAACTACGCACAAACGTAGACGATAAAGACTGATAATATGGATCTCGTGCAGGATATAGAATTTATATATGTGACCTGAAGATGCAATTATAAAATACCGAAACGTCGACAGTTTAAAGAAATATTGTTTCTTTACTAAATCCCAACTCTAAATAATACACCACTCTAACTTAACAACAACAGGTTCGTTAATGAAAACCATTTAGACACTTAATATCTGCGGAACGACAATAGTTTCAGAAATGGTAGACGGAACGACAGAATTGATAAAACATGTTTTTTACAACCATCTACAGAGCAATATCTAATCATATTAGTCAAAGAAATAATTTTTTTTGTCTCACTATATAGCAGAATAACAAACTGGCGCGATCACGAAACCTGACCAACTGTGTATGTGCCGAAGAACCGACCGGTACTCAGAATGTACCAGTCGGGGCGGGACGCGAGGAATAGGTAAATCGAGTCACGTGTTCTAGTGACAGAAATGAAACCTTTTCACCGAGGTTTGAATACTATTTTATTTACAACCATACCATTTAAATGCAAATGCTATTTTTTTGTGATAAATATAACTATGTGAAAAATTAGAAAAGTAGGACTCCTGTATAACAACAAGCTTCCCCACCATACAAACTTAAATTAGTTGCATTTTTGATAGATTTTCATCAAAAAAGTTTTTTCGAAGACAATGAGCGATTCAGAAGAAATCATTTGTACTCGTCCTCAATTGAGAGACGCCGCGGAAAGTTTGAAAAAAAATTTGTTACCCAATTAGAGACGTGCAAGGTTCGATAAAGAGTTGTTCGATTTCAAGAGTTGGTGTTTGAACAAAGGTGTCCAGAAAGGTATTTCTGAAACTATTGTAGTGGCATATTTTAGTGAAATTGCTAAAACCAAAAAGTCATCAACCCTCTAGTCCATTTATTCAATGTTGCGTACTAGTTTAAGTTTTAAAGATAAAGTGGATATCTCCAAATTTTTGAAGTTATTGGCATTTTTAAAACAACAAAATCTAAGATATAATTCCAAAAAATCAAGCAGTTTCTCTAGTGAGAACATTGAGGCGTTTTTGAAAAATGCACCAGACGATATGCCAGCTATAAAGGTTGCGTTCATAATTGGTATATCAGATACATGTCAAAGTGACATATTGTGTATGTGATAACTGTATAAAATGAAAGTCACTGATGTTAATATCGTGGAAAATAAGGACAAACATCAAAAACCCACCAGTCAAGAATATTCATAGTGAATCATAAAGAATGGCGAATATTAATTAAAAAATATGTTGTCATTCGTATAGACATTCTAAATGAAATTCGTTAAGTCAATTTCCCAAAAAAATGCAGTGTTTTTAGCGCTCCTGCAGTGTTAAACATACACAGGATACTGCTATTGGTAAATAATGGTGGTGACATTCTCCAGTTGAAGAGATTAGAGGGGTGGAAATCTTCCACCATAGCGGAAGGGTACCTTGACAAGTCCACAGATTCTCAAGTTAAAATTGACACAAGAATATCTGGCGAAATGCCAAACTCGAGTATTAGAAACGTTACCATTTCTATGCAGGATGTTCAGCCTGGACGTTGCCGCTCATAACCAATCGAATGTTACAATTCAAATAATTTGTAATACTAGATACGAAAAAAATTTGTAGAGAATGTTTTAATGTATGCACAATAAGAAAATTTTAATTAATAGAGTAAAATTGAAAAAAATATTTTGGTTATTTAATGAATGTTGATATTTACCTGGGTGGAAAGTGACATTTACCCGGACTGAAAGTGATCACTTTCCATTGAAGTAAATGTCACTTTTCATCCGGATAAATACCAAAGTCAGAAATATGATGCTTTCAGTTTTTTTGAAAGGTCAGAAATGTCAACATTACATACGTGGTTGTAAATAAAATAACATTATCAACTGTATAAAAGATGTTTTCTGCAAAATCGATAAAACTGACATGTTTTGGCATACAACCACAGATTTGTTACATGATTTGTTTAGCCCCGTTCCGAAATTTAAAATAAAAATAATGAACTTGACGAAATAAACGTTTTGGCAAGTATCATAACAAATCCTACGAGCTCACGCAGACCAATTAAAACTAGTGTAGGAGTTTAACCTGTTCGAACTACATTGAGAAGACATAACTTATAAATATAAAGCTGTGTTGCATTATAATCCTGTAGATGCCGAGCGTCGAAAAGAGTTTGGTATTTGGCACATATCGAAAACTGACATTGACATATCTTTTTGAATGTCATGTGGCCGGACAAGGCCTACTCTACCAATCGTCAAATATTTACTAGGCGTCAAAAAGCAAGATTTGGATTCAATGAATTTTATTTCATATTAAAGACAATCACTGGCTTAATTAAATGCTATATTTCAACTAATAGTACTAATTTTAGATCACAACTTCCCTTATAAATAGATGGGGAATAATTGCACTTTCCTATCTTAGTTTTTTAAGATCTATTATTGCCTGACAGCAACTTTCGATTTAACACGACAGCAGTGTGTCAGGCGACACATCTTGAAAACTATAAGGTAGAAAAGTTGTAATTACCAATAATATGGTCATCTGGGTTACGGGATTTGTCGATCTTAGCTTTCCTTTTGTGGAGATATTTACAAAACCAAATTTATTGTTTTCATTACGACGCCACTGTGGTCAAAAACTATAATTTGGCATTCCAAAAATGATTTTTTTTCATGAGCCTAATGCTTCAAAATACTTGGGTTATATTAAGAAATAAAATGTACATAAAAAAATTATCAAATACTATGCGTCTTCCCTATTATCTTGTTCTACACAAGAAAGACTGAGACGCCTATTGTTTAAGCGCCATAGTTCAATTTTAGCTGTCACGAAAAATGTTTACGTCAGATGTCAAAAATGTTTATATGTAAAAATAGTTGACGTTGCTCAAGGTATTTACTTTAATAGCATATATATTAAATTTGTGATATATTTTGAGTTAATATTATTTCTCTTTAATTCCGCTTGTACGGTTTTACTGAAAAAGCATGATTTGCAAAGCGCATCTTAGCACACATTTATTTTGGGATAATTATGTTCAGTAGAGCTTACGCTTTTGATATATACCCATTTTATTGTGCACATTGGCTTACAATTGTTAGAAAAAATGCTTTTTTTTAGGTAGATGTGCGCGTTTTACACGACTGACATTATTTAATGTTTTGCGAGTAAAAACTCTATTTCGTCCTATGGCGGTAAAATCAAAAAAAATCTTGTATGGACATGTTATTAACATTATTGGAATTGAGAATGTGACTAACCAAGATGATGACGAGCTTAAAAAAGCCATCTATACATTTTGTATGGCTTTATGCAATGAAAGTCACAAATTTTTGTCCAGATTTATGCAGAAAAATACTGAATGGCTTAAGGAAGACCTTATTACATCAGGTACCATTGACTGTACATCTACTGACTCAGAATTGGTTTGTCGCGGGCGGCCAAAAGTGTTATTTGCCGAAGCAAGCCAGCAGACAAAGCGGAGAAGAGTCCAAGAAAATCAACAAGTAAAGAAGAGCTATGCTTGGCAGCACAAATGATGCTTTACTCTTGCGGAAATAGAGACGCCGCCACTGTTGTAAAGAAAATTACCTATTCCCTGAAGAGTGCAATACGATTTAAAAACGCAGAACAAAAGAAAAAATATGATATTTATAGGATTAAAACTGACTCGAAGTCAATATATAAGTCTACGGGAGTCTGCAGAAAGAAAAATTTAAACAAATTATATCCTCCTTACTATAAAATTATAGCAGAAAAAAGAAATGTTATCCGACGACCAATATTATTACGATAAAAACATCAGCTGAAGTACCACTACAATTTAAGTACTATTGCCTTTTCATAACGATGATTCTATTGTAGATTTACATATGTTTTATAAATGGGGTGCAAAGGGAAGCGGATGTCAGGGCAATTATAATCAACACTTTGAGTCACAAAATTTAAATCAATCGCAAAATGATTTTAGTATTTTAACAAAAATTAGTCTTATGGCAAAACCCACGTACTTCGTGAACGCGTTTCTGTCGGCCTATAAGAATTCAATTCATAAAAGAGACTAATGAGGTAATTTAATCAGAATTTTCTTACATTGACAATCAAATTTACAACACTTTTACTACACTTTTACCTACAAAACTTAGTTTAAATGAAAAAGAATTTCTTATTAACCACCACTTGTTAAAAACTATGGTAGATGACAAAGTTTGCAACGCTTTGGCTTCATATTCGTGTTCTCAAAAGTGTTACATTTGTAAAGCTGGCCCCTCAGGTTTAAATAAACTAGATAAAGTAATATTACGCACTTCTGATCCTACTTGTCTTGACTTCGGAATATCTCCCTGCACGCCTACATTAGATTTTTTAAATATTTATTACATATAGCGTATAGACAAGATTTTAAAATGTCGCAAGCTCGTGGGGAACAAAACAAAAACTTATTCAGCAAAATAAAACCACACATAATCACAACTTTTCGCAATAAAATGGATCTTTTGGTTGATTCAATAAAGCCAGGCTTTGGAAGTACAAATAATGGTAACACTGCCCGCAATTTTTTTTTTACCCAGAATTGTCTTCAAAAGTTACAGGTATTGACCAAAAACTAATTTAAAGGATCAGTATTATTCTAAAAACTATAAATTGTAATTTTAAGGTAAATTCTTCTGCTTTTGCAGAATATGCCTATGTAACTGCGCAATTATACGTTCAATTATATGAATGGTTTCCAATGCCTGCCACAGTTCATAAAATACTCTTACACGAAAAAGATATAATCGATAATTTTTTACTTCCGATTGGACAACTGGGGAAAGATGCACAAAAATCAAGGCATAAAGAAATTAAATTTTATAGAAAACATAATACTCGAAAGATGTCGCGAAAAATAACAAATGTAGATTTAATAAGTATTTTGCTAGTTTCTTCTGAACCGTTAATTTCTTCTTTGCGTGTTTTACCCCTTAGACAAAGTGGTGCAATAAATAAGGATGTTCTTTGACTGTCCCCAGAAGTTCCATCAGATGATGACGAGGAAGCACTGTCTGATTAACTCCTAAATATTGTTATTTTTTGTTTAATCTTAGCTTAAAAACATATTTTCTGCCTCTAAATAATAGAAAACAATATTTTCATGCATATTTATTTTAACTTAATGTAAATTTCCTCGATTTCCCAAATAATTGGAGCTAAAGGTTTTGTAAGCACGCCCACCTAAGTCTTAGGTAGTGTTTGAATATTTAGTATTCTGAATACTATTCAAGCTACTTTTGTAGGTATTCGTATTCAAATTGGTACCATTTTTCGGTATTCGACTAAACACTACCTAAGGCTTTTTGGTGTGTAGTGTACACACCAAAATTTGTATTACATCGATAACCTATTCATTCATTCTTATTATTTTGTAATGACAGGATTCAATGCAAATATGCGTTCTTACTTTTTGGCTGTTTTTAGTATTACACAAGATAAGTTTTATTTTTATATTTTGTTATTTTCTTATAATATAATATTATTAAAACATATTTAACGAGTTAACTGTTTAAAATTAAAAAAAAGTATTTGTTTTTTGTAAAATAATTACTTTTTTGAATTTTTTGGTTACAGGGTAAAATTTATAAAAATAGGGAGTAACTATTAAAATGAGTTATATATTTTTGTAGAGGAAAGTAGTAAAAGGAAAAAATTTATCCTAAAAAAATCTGTCTGACCCAACTTTACAACCCAAATAATATTGTCTAACCCACCTATGTAATCCAAATAAATGTTGTTTAACGCAACTATGTGACATTTTTAAGCTTAAAAAAATATTTATATAACCTCATAACTCAATTAGATCTTTTAAAATTCTCCGTAACCCAACAATATCCACATCGATTATATCCCATCCACTTCATTTTTATGCATACCTCGACGAAGTAATATTTACAAGACAATTCTAAACTAAGGAATGGTGCAATAAATTACACTGCCGCATTATTAACAATTCGAGCGATCGTTTAACATAATATAACATCCCCTGCCGAAAAGGTCGACTACATGTAGTGGCGCTCCGATTCTTCTTTTGTGCACCGTCAAGGATGATAATCAGTCTAGAAATAATGAGATCTCGGTAGATGTGCTAATTTTACCGCTTAGGAAGCATATAAGAGCTCAATTTATATAGATATTCTTTAATTGTAGAAACACCGATCAATATGAAACTTGAAATTATACCTTGACATGTTGTTATGTGTGGGTTGTGTTATTTGCGAAATTTCTTCTGAAAGCTGTAGGTAAAATTATATTCTAATCAGTGCTAAATTGTTGTTAAGTATTTTATTTTTCTTTAATTCTAAAGCTCGGTGATAATATATAAAAATTACAAACCTATATAGCGCTCTGAAAGTTAAAATTTACTCTAAAAATTTAATAGTTTTCAGTATTTAAGCGTTTTAAAAAATATATTTAACGTTTTTCATAATCAGAAGGTCATTATAAATAATTTTAATTGTTTAAAACAATATTTTAGATTTTTTAAAATTTTAAGCTTGGAAGCCAGTAGAGGGTGTAGGCGAATTTCAGCATCAGCTTTTAGCCGAATATATCATTAGTATTTATATGCGTAAATATGTTCTCCATATACTTTATTGCATTATTATTATATGTTTTAAATATATTTCAATACAATACAAAACATTTCAGAGCAGATTTTGTATAATTTTCAATGCGTTCCTTTTCCAACGAGCCTAACCATGTCTTTTTCAAGTTCTTATCCACATTATTAAAGAAATTAGCTGCATATTATAGTTTTATACATTTTACACATATATTGACATAATCTCAAGATATATCTACATAAAAAAATAGATTTTATTATATCAATATCTTGTTTCCCACTCTTATTATTTCTTTATACGTAATGTACTTTTCACAAATATCTTCCACACACTTTCAAAATTCACAATATCTTATTATAAAACATGTACGGTTGTAAATTTTAGTCATATTTAAAAAAGTTTCAACTATATTTATATGATTTTTTCCATTTTTCTTTTATAATTTATGCAACGTGGGTTCTCATGAGTAGAAAATTGTTTGACAACCAACATATTTACCTATAGAAAGACATTTTACCTATTCTAAAACAAGTTATAACTTGTCTACTAATGTGAATCATCCAATGGATTTTATAATAATATTTTTAAATTCTAGTAGTGTTGGGCAGATGATTTTCTTGATTTACCCCACATGCTATACACCGTTTAATGGATATACTATATTTTCTTGTTAAATAATCATGAAACGTATACCATATTTATACTTATTTTCCAGAAAATGTTCACCTGTGATATTGTCATGGTTCATCCGCCAGAAAAGATGATTTAAAACTTCATGGGGACTGTCGCGGAGCACTCGGAATTTGTGATTAGTGTGGTGGGATCTAATAGTCTAAGGAAGGCTTTTAATGCCATTTTGCAAAAAATATGCGGCCCAGAAACGAGTTTGATATATCCAACTAAAAGTGTCATTGTTCTAGAAGCATCCACATGATCCACAAAGCGATTGCAACCAATGTGTGCTGGAGATTTCTACCAATCGTTGGGCAGGCCATCTTCGGCTTGTCTAGTATATTACTAATAACTGCGTGGAGCACGAGAGACCAATCCAGATCATCAAAACATCATTTCTACAAGACCCCACTAACGTAAAGAGATTTGTTCAGAATCTTATTAAGCTGATGGAGAATTATCGTAGAAGATCTGGACTTTTTTAGTTCGGTGTGGAGCTATTCGGATGCTTCCTCCTACAAAAATTACACACAACGGAAGTCAAGTCTTCAATTCGAAATTCCCACTGCTCAATGAGTTGTTTATATAGTTTGTAACCCTAGCTTTGGTTTATAACCGTAGGGTGCCAGATTGCTACGCTCTTATACAAGGTATCAAAGGGTTCCCAATAAATCAGACCAAAACAGTGTGATATACTTTTCTTTTATGACGATTTTTTTTATTCAGCAACGTTTCGGCGGTCGTTTACCACCATCATCAGGCTAAAATACATAAATTTTATTTATAAATTTTAAATTGTAAATACAAGGGACAGAAATATAGAATGACACTACAAGTAGATGTTTTGTTTTTTTTTGTGAACGGTTGAAAAAGAATAAAATATTACATACATACATTTAAATTCAAAAACAAACAAACGTAATTATAGCTAATACACGTTATATATATATATATTGTTATTATTAGTAGGTAACCAAGAGAAAGGAAACAGAGACAAATCTTTTGTTTTTTTATATATCTTATAGAAAAACATGTATTATTATTATTTTTTTTTAAGTTTAATAAAAGCATCAAAACATGTAATACATAAACAATTATTATCATACCTTTTTTTTTGGGAGGTGTGCACCAGTTCAAAGCATACCTTTTTTTATTGAATATTGAACTGGTGCACACCTCCCAAAAAAAAAGGTATGATAAGAATTGTTTATGTGTTATATGTTTTGATGCCTTTATTAAATTTAAAAAAAAAATTATAATAATACATGTTTTTCTATAAGATATATAAAAAAACAACAGATTTGTCTCTGTTTCCTTTCTCTTGGTTACCTACTAATAATAACAATATACATATAACGTATATTAGCTATAATTACGTTTGTTTGTTGTTTTTGAATTTAAATGTATGTATGTAATATTTTATTCTTTTTTAACCTATCACAAAAAAAAACAAAACATCTACTTGTAGTGTCATTCCATATTTCTGTCCTTTGTATTTACAATTTAAAATTTATAAATAAAATTTATATATTCTAGCCTGATGATGGTGATAAACGACCACCGAAACGTTGCTGAATAAAAAAATCGTAATAAAAGAAAAGTATATCACACTGTTTTGGTCTGATTTATTGGGAACCCTTTGATACCTTGCACAAAAAAGACTGGAAACTATACAATTTGCTACGCTCTTATACTTTTTTATATTAAAATAAAAATTATTTTATTTCACTAGAGAAAGCCTATTTCTTGAGTAAAAGTTATCAGCAACGTAAATTAGGGAAAAAAAGTAAGAGTATCAAGATAAAAGCTCGTGGTCAATAGAGCGTGCAATATCGATGCCCTTAGCTCGTTTAACCCGGAGAGTGGGCGTGAAACAAAATAAAAAAGGTGAGTGCCAGCAATTTAAGATGATCTAAATCGGAAAGCCTCTAGATATTTTCGGCACTTGCTGGTTCTTGATACCGTGATTAAAATTTTAAATTAATTCAAAATATATTAGTTAAATTTGGACTAAAGAAAATTATTTATTTTTTTATGAACGAAACTGAAAGGGGGAAAAAAGTATGAATCAAACGGCGTGAGCTAATTAAAACATCAATAAAAATCTATTGATATAAAGAGAATTGGTCTTTGGTTAGTGTTAATTACAATGAAAGATTCAAACCAATTAGTTGTCACCAAATGACCCGCTTAATTTAGGCGGCTTCGGTGAGACAGAAGATGTACCAATATACAGGACCTAAGACGTTCAGAGTCGTAAAATGATACCAAAAAAGTTAGGCAACCTGTACCAAAAATTAAGTTACTACTTCATAGGGGTAGGCCACACCAACCGATAGAGTTTTTACCGAAATGCAGATGATTATCTGACCCAGAAAAAAACTATGGATATTGATTATAGATCGAGATATTTTGTTTGTTTATAGGTCAAAGTTAATTGAAAGAATTTTCTATTAATATTCCTTATATATTAGATACTCTGGCAAAAAGAAATATAAATAATCAAGTTTATATGTAAAACAAAGTAACAAAGCATGTAGAAATAGTCGTAAAGATTATAAGATAGTTACTCAGGGTGAAAAATATTCAAACCCACGTTAGATAGATAAATAAATATGGATAGGTATATAGGTAGATAGATGGAAAGATAGTTAGGAAGACATATAAATAGGTAGATCAGGCAAAAATGTGTTACAAAGTCTGAATCCCTTAAACTTCTAACAATAGAAAAACTGGCAACTAAATTTGAAGTCTTAAGAATCCACAGTATCATTTATAGAACAACTATGGGCATAAAGATTAACGAGTTAAAACATGCTGAAACAAGCCTTAAGCAAGTGAGTCTCTGTTACCTTCGAGCATCAGCCTGCTGTAAAGATAAACCTGGTAAAAAATGGTGCATAAATAGGAAAGAAACAATACAACCAGTTTGTAAATAGTATCACAGTATTGTAATAGTCAAACTCTGAAAAGTTGAAAATAAGCTAAAAAATGATCTTTTATATATATGTAAAATTAATCTTAAAGATTATAAAGCAGCTACTGA
The DNA here is from genome assembly GCA_030620095.1 of Kuschelorhynchus macadamiae. Lineage (NCBI taxonomy): Eukaryota > Metazoa > Arthropoda > Insecta > Coleoptera > Curculionidae > Kuschelorhynchus > Kuschelorhynchus macadamiae. The sequence goes on from JAUTXW010002606.1 coordinate 271,702, forward strand.
TTTATAACTACTGTGAATTCAATCTGACTTCTTTAAGCTTATAAAAAGACAAAAGTATCTGTTTATCTAATAAATACTAGCACTTGTATTCCTAAAGTTTTACGCTTTCGAAAAGATATAAGTGAGTTGTCTTGGAGACTATAAGGAACTTACTGCCGGTGAAAAGTAATGAAATCTATTACTGATCTATCACGAAGCGACCATTCCCCGCTCATGCTAGAGAGATATCTCGACTCTTGTGTTTAAACTCGGCAAAATACAGTTAGACATAGCTGAAAAGAGCAAGAATCCTAACAGAAATAGTATTGACCTGCTTGCAACCAAAATATGAGGAATTTATCTCTTATATTTCTTAAAAATAATTTCTTTCTACGCTCGTCTTTTTATACTTCTTATTTTAAATAATTTTTACCTCTCAATGTTTCTCCTATATTTCTTAAAACTGATTTCTCTCTACGCTCAACTGTCTATATTTCTCACTACTAAGTTACCACAGTGCGGAAGACAGATAGATTAGATAATTTGTTAGCTGGATAGAGTCATAAAAAAATTGGTGGAAAGGATGATCCGAGGAAGCAAAATAAAAGACCAGGGGAAGTCGCCCAAATGAGGTACCCAATAAGTTACCCGGACGAGGATGGAAATTACATTCACGACTCGAGAAACATTTACTATCCAATTATTTCTAAAGAAACACACTAAGAAGCATAATATGAACATCTCTTTAGCGTTATTAAAAAGATAAATTAACTTATGATTAGAAATCAGGACACAAAAATGGCAATCCCCGTCATGAAAGGTGTGTACTAGGACGCACAGTAACGAGAATGATAGACTTTCTTTTCTCGGTCACTAGAATGGCAGTTCTGATATGCAAGGGAACAGAGTCAGGAAATCCCCCCAAAAAAAAACAATACTAAATAGAGTAACTCAGAAAATTGATAACTGGCACAAACTTAGGACAAAGCAAGTCGTAGTTTTAATAAAAACGAAAGACGTAACCTTCGCAAATATACTTAAGAACGCAAAACGAATTATAAACCCTGGAGAAATCGGAGTAGAAGTTAAAAAGGTTAAAAAACAAAAAACGGGGAACTGCTATGAGAGAGCTGATGTTCTGAAGCGAGAAATATCCAATAAATTCTTTGAGGCTACTGCAACTATGCTGCTAAATAAAAAGACCTTACATATTAAGGGAATGAATGAGGTAACGACAGAAGAAGAAATCAGGAAAGTCATAACAAGAGCCAAAAAACTAATTCAAATGGGCAAAATTAGAATAGGATTAGTCATGTGCATCATAGTAGAGAGACAAAGAGAAGTCAAATGCTTTAAGTGCTGGCAATTAGGGCATAAAAAGGAGAAATGCAAAGGAACAAACAAACACAACAAACAAACGAAAGTATGCTTTATTGTCGCAGGAAAATTGTTACAGTTTTATGGACAAAGCGAAATTTACCTTAAAACAAAAAAAACAAAAACAATGAAAAAACGAACTATTGATCGAAAAAAATCATTTGATCGGTCAATGCAAATACATAAATTGTAATTATAATATTCATTATATTCGTAACATCGCCGTAAAGCGTTTAATGAATCCATGTGACCTAGCAAAATGAAATAATCAATACATATGCCAGGTGAATAATATCGATGACATTGAAATTAAAATTACTCGACGTTAAACTCTATTTTGTTATCGTTATACAAACAAAATAAGTGAAGTTAAACAAAAAGTGTACTGAACTAATATAGTAGTTAAAGTGTATTAGAAAAAAAAAGAAAATGTATAACTTTAATCTAATATGTAACAGACAGTTCATTCGTCATAAAATATTTTCAAATGCCTTGCAGCAACATGATTTAAGTAAACAAGCAAATAAAAAACATTTTAATGACGTTATTCATTTTAAAAATAACGCAGTAAAAAGGAACACACAGAGATCATCTTTGTCTGAGATGAGGAAAAGAAGGACACAAGGCAGCGAACTGCAACAACGAACCTTTTTGTGTATTCTATAAACAGGCAGGACATCAGACAGGAATCAGAAATGTAACACGAACCAGAGAAACAAAACAGAAACACCATAATGCCAGTCAAATTCCTACAAATCAATATAAAGAGAAGTCCCGAAGCTCATGACTTGGCATTGACTACAGCTAAAGAAATCGGAGCAAGTATAATTCTCATTAGCGAACCAAATCGAACAGCAATTGGGCATAGAAAAGACTGGATTTATGATGAAGAGGTAGATGCTGCGATAAAAATACTTAATAGCGAAATACCAATCAACAGGGGCACGACACAGGCTTCGCGTTTATAAAGACAAAGGAAATACACAGTCTATAGCTATTATTGTTCCCCTAATAAAGACATAGGGGACCTAGAAACTACCTTGGGCGAAATAGGTAGATTAATACGACTCAACAAGAAGACAGCAATAATTACGACGGATTTCAATGCCAAGTCACCACTATGGGGAATAAATTACTCTGATAGAAGGGGCACAGTCACGTCTGAATGGATTATTGAAACAGAACTTACCATATGCAACGAAGGAATCAAACCGACATTTCAGAGAAGAGAACAATCTTCTATACTAGACTTGACACTGGCAACCGTTGACATTAAAGACCGGGTCAAGGACTGATCAGTTAGTGACGGAGAAACTCTTAGTGACCACAACTACATTATATTCGATTTCTCAAATAGTAAGCCACCACGAGGGTCCAAAAATAGCAGGCTGGGAAGCCAAAAAATTGGAATCCAAAAAATGAATACAGCATTAATGGAGATTTAGAAAGTCACGAGAACATCCGCTCAACGTTTTACCTATACACTAACTGAACTTAGAAACAAATTCACGCGACGAAGAAGAAATCCAGTGGGAAAAAACCTGTGTATTGGTGGAATGACGAGGTGGCCTTGCTCAAAAGCCAATTTATCAGAAAAAGACGGGTATACACGAGAAAAGGAACCAATTAGATGCCCAACAACAAAACCTATGGGTAAAGTACACAGAAGCAAAAAAGAGGCTGCGAGATGAAATCAAAAGAGCGAAAAGGAACAGCGGGAAAAGAATCTGTCGTAGCATAGATAACGATATATGGGGCGACGGCTATAAAATCGTTATGAAGGCAGTAATTGGATTTCCGTCTAAATCCCAGTTAACAATGGACTTTATGGAAGAGGTTGTCAAACATCTCTTGTATGCAATCGTACGCCGGAGTTTGTAGACTTCACTAAAGCAGAACTAAAAATCGCGTGCCAGAAAATAAAAAACAACAAAGCCCCAGGACCAGAAAATATCGTTCAAGAAATATCTTACAACATCTAGTTACGAGTAAACTACAATATGTTTTGAGAGTTTACAATAGCAAGGCAAGCCAGTTTCCTTACACCGTTTTTCTGAAAAAAAGGAGACAAGCCTTTGGATCAAGGATCATTTTATAGACCGATATGTCTTTTTGATGTCGAAGGCAAACTGTACGAGCACCTTATCCTGACCAGGTTAAAAGGTGAACTGACTAGGACAAGAAGTCTGGCAATGAGACAATTTGGATTTAGGGAGGGAATGACAACAGAAAACGGATGCTATTCTTGAAATATTAAGACTGGCAAAAGAAGCAGAGGCTTACACCCACGCGCATAAGAGATTATGTCCTGTAATCACTCTGGATGTTAAAAACGCGTTTAACAGTGCTTCATGGAAATTAATTCTACGAGAATTAAAAGGTAGAAACATAGACGAGAGTCTAATAATTTTGATAGCATCCTACTTATCAGAAACGCATATCATTCTCGAAGCGGAAGGAAAAAGGGTACTTCAAGAATCTGTGTTAGGACCGACCCTCTGGAACATACTATATAATCCACTATTAGAAATGGTTATGTCCAAGGACGTAAACTTAATAGGATTTCCAGATGATATAGCGATGGTAATAGTCTCGAAGAGTGAAGATCAACTAATGTCTAAAGCTGACACGGCACTACTGGATGTACGAAAGACAACTACAGTTTGCACCAAAAAAGACAGAAGCGGGAATGCTAACGAAGAAGAGGAAAGTGCCCCCTGTTCGTTTCAACATAGAAGATGTTGCTGTTACTCTAAGTAAAGCTATCAAATATGTTGGTGTGGGGCTTGATACAAAGATGGTGTTTGCTGCGCATATAGAAAAAGTCACTGTAAAAATAAACAAAACGGCAGCAGCACTGTTTAGACCATGCACCAATGCAAAGTTAATACAGACACTAATCCGAGTACAAATAACGATGCTGATACGTGTCTGCTATGCAGGCACAGGTAAAAGCAGTGATGCCACTCATAGATTTACTTGTAAAGGAAAGAATGGAGAGGAATAATGGTCAAATAGCCCAAGGCGCCAGAAAAAATCTCAGAAAACAATAGTAAGAAAGATGGAATAACGGAACAAAAGGGCGGAGGACAAACAGTCTTATTCCTGACGTTCAGTTGTGGATCAACAAAAAACATCGGGAAATGGATTATTATATCACTCAGGCATTAACTGGATATTGTTACGTCAGGAGGTATCTGTATGTACGTAGAAAAGCAGAGACAGATATATGCCTATACTTTAAGACTAGATGCGGAGCATAATCTGTGTGCCCAAGATGGGATGGAGTCCGACAACATGCTATATTGACTGGGAGAGCATTCACTGCACATCTTACACAATACATCACAGATTCAGAAGAGACTTGGAATGCGACATATAGGACCATCCGTCATATAATAGAAATAAAGGAACAACAATGGAAAATATATCATTCTAGCTTGCTAAGCGCAAAATTTCATCCTGCCAGAGAGTGACATACACGCTCGCGCTACTGACTAGGTCTGCTTGGTTTTTATTTCTACAAATTCATTTTTTCATGTGGATGTCTGTAATAACCTAGGGGGGCTCAATTTTCTAATCAAGCTAAAGCCACTTATTTTGGTATAAAATCTTACATCAGATAAAAAATTTAATTAATATTATGAAAGTTCGAATGATACGAGTGAACTGTAACATTACATCTGGAGCATATCTTAACTCTATAGAATATTATACGTTCTTTGAATTTGATATTGATGTAATCTCAGGGTATAAACTTATAAAGTAGCAGCAAAAAATATATATTTATCAGTCAAGCCTACGGAACGTTAGTTCATAAGTAACATTACATTAAGGATTTTGGATGCTATGGTAAATTAGTGAAAAATAAAGATACAAAAAGTTATAGTAAATTATGAGTACGAAAATTAGTCTACCTAAGAGTGTTAAACGAGTTACGTCGCTCGATCTAAGTAGAGAAAATAAACAGCTGTTAAAATTTTAGAAACCATATTTATGATTCATCCATGTCGAGTAAACATTTACATAGTTAAAAGCTATTTGAATATCTTTAATATAAAATTTCAGATGAAATATGCATCCCTTTCAACTTTCAAAATATTATATTAGATATTTCTGATAATGCTCTTGTTTAGCTATATTTACTTGAATTTCGTTAAGTTCGGATACAGGAGATAAGTGATATATCTAACGCGAATGAAGAATGATTGGTTCATAATAGATTCAAATACCTTTTAGCCTCTGTAGCTACCTTATATTCTCCAAGACAACTATGTTTGATCTTTTCGGAGCTTATCTATGCACTTAAAATATTGTTAGGACTCATTATATAACCGTTTACCTTTGTCTTGTCAGATGCTTAAGGAAGTCAGAATTTGTAAAACATTTTTGCCTGTTCTACCTATCTATCTATCCATTATTCTGTCTATCCAGGTAGCAACCTGTCTATTTTTTAACCTCGTTGAATTGTTATGGAAAATATTGTATTTTAACAGAAAATATTATGCAGGTACTTATATTAGTATTACTACTACCCAAATAGCACATGACGGCTAAAATACTTTCGTCCATATAAAATACATTTCTGTTTGACTTCCTAACTATGATCACTTAGTTGTAAGGAATATAGACAGTTGAGCGTAGAGAGAAATCAGTTTTAAAAAATATAGAACAACAATTGAGAGTTAAAAATTTTTCAAAATAAGAAACATAAAAAATCGAGCTGAGAGAGAAATTAATTTAAGAAATATAAGACAGTCGTTTACAGTGTAAGTATAAGCAGTCTTTGGCCAAAACTATTTTTTTTTTATTTAATCCAATTTGGTTTGAGACGGTAAATTATAAAGTTGGTAGAGGTTTATATAAATTAAAATTTGTATTTTTCAGAAAATTTACACAGGATATCTTAAAAAATTATAAACAGTTTAATCGAATTATTTAAAAAGATATACCTATAAGCTAACTATAACTATAATTATATTGCAGTTTGCGCAAACTAGAAGAGTCTAAAATGTTTCTCCTAAATAATAGGCTTTTTGTAAAAAATACGGGGTACCATCAAAAAGAAAATATTTTTTTTCCGGACACCTACCTTAATATGAACTGATAATTTATACATATAATATTTCAAATATAATCTGTACTGGAAAACGCCAAAATACTGAATAATTATGAATTTTTTAATTTAATTTTTTTTACCAGTTTATCTCGATATCACATTTAATTCTTGCACAAAAATTGAAATTAATTTAATAAGTAGTATTTTCAGGCTAATTTTATAAATATTTTATTAGGCCGCTATTTTGTTTTGCTCTCTTGGATTCATATCAAAATGTTACCAGTTCATTCCTGTATTACCAGTTCACTCATGTTCTTTTTAAAGATTACAAACATTTTATTTGGCCGCCATTTTGTTGCGACATCTTGAATTTTACTAGTTGAACCCTATACTACAATTAGTTACAGCAAACGATTTGAAATCAATCCATTAAGAAGTTTTTCAAGCTGAAGTTTCAAATATTTTATTAAGCCGCCATTTTGTTATGCCATCTTTGATTCGTACCAAAATTTTACCAGTTGATTCCAACATAACATTTTAATGTTTGTGCAAAATTTGAGATAAATTGGATAACCAATTTTTTAATAATATTTTTTAACAATCCACTAGGCCGCCATTTTGTTTCGTTATATTGGATTTTTACCAAAATATTACCAGATCATCCTCATATGACCCTTAATATTTGATCGAAATTGAAAGTCAATCGGGTAAGGAGTCTTTAAGCTATGCCGTGAACTGATTGAGAGGCAGACTAACAGACGGACCGACGAAATTGATAAAACATATATTTTGGCATCTAAGGTCGCTAAAACGTGAAAATATGTAAAACCTGAGAGGGTGATTTTTTCACCATTACAAACATTTTATTTGGCCGCCATTTTGTTCGATCATCTCGAACAATTTTACTAGTCGATCCCTATACCACAATTAGTTATGGCACACAATTTAAAATCGATTCATTAAGCAGTTTTTTCAGGCAGAATTTTTAAATATTTTATTAAGCCGCCATTTTGTTTTGCCATCTTGAATTCGTACCCAAATGTTACCAGTTGATTCCATCATAATACTTGATATTTTTGCAAAATTTGAGATACATTAGATAAGAAGTTTTTTAATAATATTTTTTTAACATATCGCTAGTCCGTCATTTTTTTTCGCCATATTCGATTCTTACCATAAAGTTACTAGGTCACCTCCATGTGACTAATTTATGACCAGCATTGGAAGTCAATCGGATAAGTGGTTTCTTAGCTTTTAGCAGACCGACGGAATTGAGAAAAAAAATTTTTTTGGGCATCTATAATGACCCTGAAACGGGAAGATCTGAAAAATGTCGGAGGGGGATTTTTTCAAGACTACAACCTTTTTATGAGGGAAGTAAGAACATATTATATACTTCTTTCTTCAAGTTAAATTGTCTGGTATTTCGGTGCATCTTTGAATTAAATAGTAAATTGAAATGTTGGGAATATTATTTTGCTTTTGTAAAAAATAATAAATAGCCTCGATTATTTTAACGTTTAAAGTAAAAATATCGTGCTAAATATATAAATATTTGAAACTTGTTTCGTTTTTACCCGATAGAAACGGTTTTTCGGTAATATACTCATAGAAAAAATACCCCAGAACCACAAGGCTAAATTATAATAAACTTTAATAATTAATAATGTCAGAGCAGGGCAAAATGGCCGAACGAAGAAGAACTACTTTTTTGCACCCAAGTAGTTTTTCTCGTAAAACATTTTGCTCCAAACTTAAAAAGCAGTTTTGTGCTTCGTTGCCTCCTTATTCATTTTATCTTATGGTGCTTTTTAATAAAACCAATTTTTAACGAAACACTAAAAAGCAGAAATAAAATTAGAACTGATACTTTTTAAAGACGCGGTCACAACTGTAATTTGCTTAAACTTCTTTGAAAAGAAGGGCATCTAGACCTTAAAAAAGACCGTTTTTTTATACATTTCAAATCAATATTTCAATTTTTTTCGACGGTTATCGTGTAGCATACTTTAAATAAATGGTATTTTCATGAAGAGACGGAAAACGATAAATCGTGTCTATTCCAAAATAAACAATTCTAAATGTCTGACAGTAAATATTACTAAGCTTAATATATGTGTGTGAAAAAATCAATATTTTTTTATCATTTATGTAGACAAGAATTGTCATAATCTCTCCCAGAAAAGGCTTCTATGCAAAATCTAGTATAGCTCAAGAAAAAGTATTTTTCGTGTGAAAGAAATAATTATGTACACAATTATGGTTTTATGGTAGAAAAAAATCTAATGGATTTATTACAGGTGATATATTTTTTCTGATTAAGCAACTAAAGGAACAACTTTTGTATTCCTTGAATTGTTTTCGTATCTAGAGTACTGGAGAAAAAAACACACAAACACACGAAATATGCCTAATTGTCTTTGGAAAATTTCGAGACTGGCGCGAATCGTATTAAAGCCATTAATAATAAGCAGTCGAAAGTCTTCTTCAGTTTCAATAGGAGTAGTATAAACAAGCTGTTCAAGATGATCCCAGAAATTAAAATCCAATGGATTCAAATCCGGCGAACGGGGTGGCCATGGATGAGGTTCTCCTCTACCTGTCCAGCGAGCAGAATATTGTTGATCAAAATAGTTTCTAAAACGTACTACAAAGTGATGGGGAGCGCCGTCATACATAAACCACATTAAAACTTTCGTTCTTAATGCCACTGGCCAATTCTGGCAATTCATCCATAAGGAAGTTGTGATAGAAATTACTAGTAGGTCGATTTAGAAAAACTATGGTCCAACTAATATATCTCCAATAATCCCTGCCCAAATATTAAACGAAAATGTATACTGGTGATGTCCTTTGATGATAGCATTAGGATTAGCTTCCGCCCAAATATGGATCTTATGAAAATTCATAATGCCATCTATGGAGAAATTCGCTTCAACTGGAAATAGTATTTATTTCGAAAAATATGGGAAGAATTCAAGCATTTTCTTGAAACCAGTAACAAAAATTAACTCGAGCTGGAAAGTCTCTAGACAACAAAGCTTGCACTCTTTGTACGTGATAAAGATAAAGTAAATAGTCCTTTAAGATACTACATTCAAGTCGTTTTCAATTTTCCTCCTACTCGTGCCTGGAGATACTTGAACCATGTTTAAGACGTGTTCCTCAAGTTGTGATTGTGGGGTTTTAACTGTAAGTGGTCGGCCGCTTAATTTGCTTTTTGCAAAGCTACCTATTTCATCGAACCTGAGATGCAATTTTGTAAATATTTCCGGACATGGTACTGGTCTATTAAGGAAACGTGCTACATATAAACGTCTTACTTCTCGCGCATTTTTGCTAAACCGTACATAAAATACATTTGAGCCATTTCTGTATTGGTAAAGTCAGCTAATGTAAAGCTAAAAAAACAAATGTGGTTGCCATGGAACGAAACAAAGCCTACACATATCATTTGAAGCAACAAAATGATAAAAATACGAAAAATAACTCTTTATTCCAATCTTTGCCTGTAAACCAGTTGGATGAAACAAATTAGACAGGAATAACGTACCTAAAACCTTGTCTTACCTTTAACTGTTTTCCAGGGTTTTTAATAATTTATTAAAATAATAGTTATTGCTGTTAGGTAATAATTAGTGCGACATGAGCAATAAAATTAAAATGATTTTTTTTACTCTAAAACCGTAACAGATACGAGAAAAATGCAGGTGGCGTAGTTTATTCAAAATTAATTTTTACATCATATGCGATAAAAATTTGGATTATGCGTATTACCCATTTTTTATGGGAAATTAAGGTACTCTTTACCCAGACCTGCCAATGAACTAATTGTAAACCTTATAATTGACCAAAGTAGTTTTGCATTGACTAATAAAATTAAAAGAAAATACAAAAAAAAATTTATACACCCTATATTTCGAAAACAAAGCGACATTCGAAAAGCTTTTATATTACATTTTCGTCTTAAAATTAGATTAGATTATAGAATATATTTTTTGGGTTCCATTGTGGCTTTTGTGTGGTCCATGGATATGCAATAAAGTGAGGTACGAAAACAACTCAAGGTATACAAAAGATGTTCCTTTTTCCTTATCATCCGAGAACATTAAGAAAAGCACTGTTATGAAGCAATGTATTTATACTGAACCGGAGCGTTTTATGTCTCTCGCTAGTAGTGTGCTAGCAAGAGCAAGAAGAAAGGCATTTGGTGGATATATAGCGAATAATCATAATCGAATATTTTATTCTAAATATAACTTTGGTTTGCCCTAACTTCATGAACAATCCTGTAAAAATAGTTTTCTTTACTTCAGTAATGGTTTAAAAATCGTAAAACTCCCGTATTTATGTTTTTTGTAGCTCTCTTACTTTTAAAAATAATGGTTCGTTTTCACAATTTCTAAAAAAAATCATTGCACTATATTTACACCATGTTACGTTAAGATAATTTTTTAAAGACCTATTTACATATCCGACGTCAAGCTGGTAAAGTGTACACAAGGCGTTCTAGAATAAAGTTAGCTAGCAGCTGCAATGTTCCTTTACGGACGGTTTAAGTATGGATAAAAATTTATTATTTTTGGGTACCTTCCTGTGCCTGTTCCAGAATCGACTGAATCCTTTTTGGTGAAGCTTGGCCTAAAATAAAAAAGTTGGTAAGTGGAAATTTTATTAGTTCGATTATCAGCAACTTACTTACTTGATTCCTTTATCTCAGCATCTTCTTTTTTTTCGTACTGGATCCTAAAATTTAAATAAACGTTTAGTTAAACTTGTTTACATTCGAATCAATTGAAATTGGATTGGTAATTTTAAAGTTAAAGTTTACGATCTTAAAATGTATTTTCATCACTGATGTTTTCTGCAAGTCCTCATGTAAGTATTAATATGGATTTTCGGTGTGTGTTTGTTAATTTACTTTCTGCAAGGTTTTTATTAATGCAAAATATATTTAACACTTTCAACAATTATTTTGCGATTCATGAACAATATGTAGCAAAAGCGTTTACCTTTTTGAAATAAACGCGCCGTGACGTTAAAATTGAGAATGCATTAAATGTGTGCAGCTATTTTATCTATGACATCATATCCTGTATTAAGAATGGCTCCAAAGCATTAAAAAAATAGGGGTTTTTTCATTTTACTAACATTTTTTGGTTGATTTTTATTGAAATAAAATAGGACATGTTAATATCATAATAAGGGTGTCAGTGTACAATGAGAATTTTTTTTGACGTACCCGAGCTGAAATTTTCCGAATTTACTTAGCAAGAGTCGAAATATAATATTAAAATTTTTTTAAAGAATTCCATTACCTTTTAGACGAGATTTTTAAATGTTTTCAATAAGAACTCTCGTTATAAACAGATTTCGACTATTTACATTGATAATATAGAGTAGGGCGTTTGCGATCCATCGAATCAGATATCTAATTTCAATGCATTTTTCGTAATAAAGCGAAAAACAAAAAGCTCTTTTTTACGTTTGTCTTTTTTACTCATCGGCTAAAACAAGCAAGCAGGTTACGTATATCTAAATGAAATCCATCTGAGTTTCTTTGTTCTACCTTGGAGTGATACTGCTTTATTAGTTTATAGGGATATAATACTTTATTTTAACGGATTTAAACGCCGAACATTTATTTTTATTATGCAATACTGGAAATGTACATAATATATGCTGATTAAAAAATAACGGAAAATAGAAAAATAAAAATATATAATATTTAGAAACAAAATTTATATAAAAATATAATGTATTTTTGTTTTCCGTTACATCAACGTCAGAACAAGGATACCATTATCTCTGCCTGGAACATGTCCTGCAGTGCCTCAGGCACAATGATCCATTTTAGTCAAACGACTACCGCGACTTCGCTCTTTTTAGAGCTCATCAGGCCGCCATAGATTACATGGAGCCCGCTAGACTATGACGGCCTGATGAACTCTAAAAAAAAGTGAAATCGCGATCGTCGTTTGACTGAAATGGATCATTGCTCCTACGGCATTGCAGGATATATTCTAGATGGGGATAATGGTATCCTTGTTCCAACGTTGGCTTAACGTGAAACAAAAATACATTAATATTATTTCTTCCAACGAATTGACAGTGTAATTCAATGTCTGTCATTGTATTAGCCAGCGGAGTAGTTGTTTATGTGAATCCATTTTGTACTTTTGCCCCCGGGTTCGCTAGTCTATGGCGGCCTGATGAGCTCTAGAAAGAGCAAACTGGCAATCGTCGTTATACTGAAATGGACCATTACGCCTGCGCCATTGCAGAATATGTTCCAGACAGGGATAATGGTATCCTTGTTTTGGATTAATGTGAAACAAAAATAGATTAACATTATTTATCTCAACGAAAGCAGGAATCGGCAGTGTAATTCAATGCTGGTTGTGCTATTAGCCAAATAAGTAATTGTTTCTGTGACTCCATTTTGTATTATTTTTTCGAGCTACAGTAAAAGCTTTTTGATTAAGATTTGATAGCCACTATTTTCGATATATTAGACAAACTTGGTAAAAGTCAATGTTTAGTCACACTCGACCTAGCATCCGGATTTCATCAGATCAAAATGCACCCTGACTCCGTTCCCAAAATGCCATTTCAACAAAATAATACTCCTTCTACCTTTCAAAGAGTCATGGACAATGTTTCAAAAGAACTCCAAGGCAAAATATTTTAATCTACATAAAAGATATAATTTTCTCTGGGTCTATCTCTTTACTAGAGAAAATTTTAAAATTCAGCTTGACAAATCTGAATTCCTTCGTTAACAGTCGAATTCTTAAATTATGTTATAAGACCCGATAGTATAAATCCAAGGTCTAAAAAGTTCGAAGGGAACAAAAATTTTCCAATACACAAAACACTCAAAGAAATAAACCTTTTTCTGGGCCTAGTTAGTTGGATATTAAAAGAAATTTATAAAAATTTTCTTACTCTAACAAACTGTCGAAAGAAAAATCATTCGAATTTGTAAACAGCAATGAAACCTGTAAATATACTTTTATAAACTACCCTATATTTCAACACTCCGATTTTTTACAACCTTTCAATGTCACAACCGACGCCTCGAACAATGCACGTACTCTTAATCCTGGCGAACTTAACTAGAGTACTATCGAAAATGAATTGCTAGCCATAGTTTGGGCTGCACAATATTTTAGATTGTATCTTTTTGGTATCCGATTTAAAATAATCACAGATTATAAACCTCTACAATGACTATTCTTAATTAAAAGGCCTAACATCAAATAAGTAGGATTACAAGTTTATTTACAAAAAATGAAATCTAACACAAGCGCACAGTCAACTTCAAGATTTCAATTTGACCTTATCGAAGACGACTAAATATCCCTACTACCAAATTTCGGCCCTGAAGAAATACCACCACTACCATGTGAAGATCTTTATGAATACCTACAAAGCCTAAAGCCTAGAGACAGTTAAAACAAATAAAAATATGGTACTTAAGACATTAAATTTATTAAAAAGTCCCGGCGAATACAAGTAATATTTTATATTTATCTCTAATACTAGATAATATAGTGTTTCAACTAAATACGGTTAATTAAATAATAAATAACATAGAAATTGCAATTTCATTTACCCATCTAAATATGGAATTCTTAATCCTAACCAGATTAGCGAAATGATAAATAATATACAAAATCTATATGGAACAAATCGCATACCTAAATTTAACAAACTAATTATTTACTGTAAATATATTTCTGGTCAAGAAGTAGTTAAAGGTATATAATTATCTTTTCTATACTCACACTGATTGTCCTTCACATACAATTTGTATTATACAAAATATACCTTAAATCCTTAACCAAACCATATTCCAAAACAATCCTTACATTCTGCTCACGATAGAAGACTACTGGGTCACAACAGAAGAATGCCCGCAACTAGAAAACATATGTTCATCTGCATGCAGAGCAAACTGTCAAAAGACGATTCCTACCTTTACAAGCTACTAACCACTACCAAGAATGAATGTCCACTAACCGACATTAACTACAAGAAAACAATAATTCAGCACCTTAATTTTAATAATTTCATTTGGCAAGCAAGAAGCATAAAATGAAAATAGCAAAGGGGATGAACAAAATCAAAAAAATCCAGTATAGTTGACAAATCTTCATGTTTAATAGAAATCAAAAACAAAATATACGAAAAAGACAATCAAATCAAGACAAACCAAATCAAAAACTGCAACATGTAGTAAATTTAGAAGGATTAAATAAAGCACAGAAGATCCTGTTAGCTGCCCAATTTCAAACATTACATACGCCTGAAATAGCAGTGAACCAATTGTTATTCATCATGCCATATGTAATAAAAATTTTTCAAAAACTCACATCGAACTTAAAGATCGAAAAACAAGGGTAGACTGGTACCCTTGTTTTCCATACTCAAGAAGAAATCAGATATTCTCGTGAAATCAGATCATTTAAACGGCTCTAGAGCACACATAAACATCTCTTCGCCCGAATAAACATGAATAACTAATAATTAACTAAATATCTATACGCTAATATCCAAAAATCCGAATAACATGCCTAAAAACAATAAGCAATTACACTTTCCCTTTCATATATGTTAAAACACGTGTAACGATTCGACGTACATCCGACTCGGCGCGGCCGTTTCGACGCAGAGAACATTTCTTTTTTTTTTCTTTTTATTTTTTTACGTATGGATAAAATTTATTTTTTAAGGTAAAATGTAAAATTTTATATTCATTATTTAGGTGTAATTTTATAAGTTTAATAACGGTTTTATTGACGAACCTGGACTAACCTAACGCTAACGGCACAAATCCACCTAACAATATAGGTTATGTTAAAAAAATCCTAGTTTTAATATAAAATAGAACCATCCCCGATTTTTTTATATATTGGTCTTTTTAACCTTATCAAAATATACCATGGTCGAAAAATTATTTTTAGGGGTATTCATTCGCGCCGAAATGACCCAGCGCCGAAACGGCCGCGCCGGTTAGGACCATCCCTAAAAACCAAATAACATGTCTAAAAACAATAAGCAAATACATTTTCTCTTTCCCCTATGTTAAAAGACATGCAAAAGAAAACTAAATCAGTGTACACAAAGCTCTAAACAAAAGAAAGGAAAAAATAGCGTAATCTTTTATCTAAATGACATTTTTCATAATTCTTAACGCGAAACGTGATTTTGACCTGGTATGTTTTCTGTAGGAAAACAAGCCTAAATGCCGTTCTCAATACATTCGACTGACGGAGACGTTGTCGTTCTATAGAGAGTAGCTTACGCCAAAGTTTACTGAATATAATATATATTCAGTAAACTTTGCTTACGCTATTAAATACATCAACCGTTCGTAGGCTAGCGTGATTTCATATTCGAGTCTTAATACAATTTCATAGAAAAAATCTGAAAAAATTTACAATAATAGGTTTTCGTGTGTACAGCACGAGAAAAATATTCCCAGATGAATACAAAATTCCTGAAAGCCAGGAAAAATAAAAACCCGGAGCTCACAATTCAGCTGTTGCTTCTAAATGCCTGCAAGCAAGATTGACCAAAATTAGGAAAATAAAGTTTTTAACGTTGACGTGATTAATCCATTTTGGCCAAAGTAGGCATGACCACGAAATCTTAACAAAACTGTCGGGATTTCTTGAAGTCAAAACATTAAGGTGCCGAAGCCACCGTAAGGATTTATTTCCTTCAACGGAGTACTTCACGCCGGAATTTTTCCAAGAAATTTTGTATTGCACTTAGCTTAAAAGTGTAAGATTTTGCTTGAGGATCGTGTGACATTCATATCACGTAGACGCACAGCCCGAAGGGGTCAAGTCAGAATAACAGAAGACATTTTAGAGGTACTATAAATTTTCGCATAGAAGATAAACCAGGTACGTGGGCACAATGTGTCTCAGGCATATGGAAAGCTACTAATAGTCTTTTTTTTGTCCTATCTGTATCAAAATTCTTTGATCCTTTTTTACAGGGTTTTTAAAATTTTATCGGTAGTGTTTGTTCCATTAGAAGAGTTTGATAATTTTAAGCAAACCTTAAGCCTTCAGCAAGCGTTGTCTTTTAACTTTGAAAAAATAAAAAAAAATTTCTTCTACTTACATAATTTAATTTTCATTTGACAGTGATACATATTTACACTTACTTAAATTTTAATTGTCAGAATTTTATTTAACACAATTTTTTTAATTTATTGCTACCTAAATTTCTTTGTTTTAGCTTTCACCTTTTAAATTCTGTTTATTTATTAATTAAGTTTTTAGCAACAATTGTGTCGTTCTAGACAGTATTGATATTTATTTCATTGTTGTTTACAATGAAATAAGTATCAACAATTACCTTAAATTTCTCCCTAAGTTCTATCTCAACTGTGTCGAACTTTCGATTTTGACTACCAAATTTTGTCTATTGTTTCTTTCATTGGACGGTTCCTACATCTTAAATTTTTCAGATAAAACTAGGTATTTATTTGAACAATATACTGAGTGTTACCTTGGTAGGGCATATATATATATATATATATATATATATATATATATATATATATATATATATATATATATATGTTAACTATGAAACTTCAATTTTCACTTTTTAAAAAACTACTTTTTATTTATAATGACAATTAAAATATTAAATATTAAATTAGTATAATAACGTGTAAATATAAATTCTAACTAACTAATATTATTTACATTGGAACTATTTATACAAAAAAAGATGCTGATGCTCGTGAGAATGGCTCGTCGTGCTGTTCTCTTGCTGACGTTTTGCTTATGCGGCGGTTCCGAGGATGTTACAATATCCGGTCTGGGTCCGAGACACTCCTGGTATTCGAAGATCGTGGGAAACCAATATAACAGCTCCGCTTTTTAAGAAAAAGTTGGTGCCCTGCAGCAACTTCTAGAGGTATGGTCTCTATGGTGTCTTCCGGGTGGATGCTGGTGCGTCTCTTGGGGATCAGCCTCCTCAATTGCGTTTGAACTAAACTTCTTTGTCCTAAGTTTGGTGGTGATGGACGGTCATTTCCTCGTGTAAGACTAAGCCTGGAGGGTCCTTTGCGTCGACACTTGCAGCAAATGTAGAGGGATATTAAGGCGATAATCAGCGTAATTGTCAGCACGGTGAACCAGTCGACATGCTTGGTTACAAAGGGCTGTTTTATTAACCTGTCAAGTTCGTCCGAGTACTGATTCAGTCTGTGTTGTGCGACATTTAGGTCTTCTGTGTCTATTTTACTGAGCTGTAGCGGCTTCAGTTCTGGAAGAGTGGGTCGTTTTGGGAGATGCTTTGCAACAGTCATAGGGAATGATGACGGGATGGCTCTTATACGTGATATTTTTGTATTCCTCAACGAAATATTTGGAATGGATTCGGGTGCTTCCGACAAATGCATTACAATCTGGTTGCAATTTTAGTAATGAATGGGTCTTTAGGATCTTTGTCACAAGTTCCCTTTTTCCACATTTGACAGTGACTGGGAAAGGTTCTGAGACTGTGATGAGCTAGTAGTTTCGGTCAAGCTCCTGGACATTGTATTCAGATGCTAACAGGATTAAAGTATGGCATGTTTTAGGTAACACGCTCGACTGCCTAAGTAGCCGGGCTTCACATATAGCTTCGCTATCTATAGGGTATTGAAGGACGTCGGAACAGATTTTGGTATTGGCTTTCACTTCTTTGAAGCTTCCAAGATCTTGTGGTAGTATGTACAATAAAGAATCGTTACCTCGCGCAATATACTTTTGGGTTGTTGGTATGATGTGGTAGAAACCTGTTCGATTATCCAGTATAGGGATAGGAAATAGACGGTATAAGGTATAGATTTCTGGTTGAATTAGAGGTATCTTAGGAACAAATACAACTTTATTATCTGTTTGATAAGCTTCTAAAGTTATAACATCGAGATACTGAGCAACATTTGAAGTATATGTAGGTAAAGGTAAGTTATGTTTTAAGAGAGATCGCGAGATTTCTTGAAGAGAGGTGACTAAATCTCTTGGTGTAATTATAGAGCTATGTAAAATTCCTAAACGCGCAAAGGTAATAGCACTTAAAATATCATTAAGAGAGTTTTCTAAAAATACGTAGCTTTCCATTAACGACTGGAGATATAGAGCTTTCACTTGACTCTCGTAGAAAACTAAGGCATTCGTTATATTTTCGATAGATTTAGAAATTTCGTTAATATCTTTGTTGAAGGTTTCTTCGTCTATCTGTAATTTTTGTATCAAGGAGTTAAAGTTTTTTATAACCGATGATGTGACCGATATTTGGCTCTTGTGTAAATTTTCGATTTCACGTTCATCGTGGCTAATTTTGTCGATACATTCATTATAGTATTCTCCGTCGGAAGAGTCAAGATTGCCGGTAATTGATTTAAAGATGCTGCCTATACCGTTAATTAATCCACGTTTGGTTCTTAATGCGTAGTTTTTCGTATCAACTTCTCTAAACTTTTCTTTAACGAAGTCAGAAAGTCGGGTTAAAAGGTTTATATGAGTCTGAACTACAATTTTAAAAGCGGTCATTCGAGGTAAAGAATCATCGAGCAAATCAGTCATACTGCAGAGTATTTTTCCATTGTTTTGAATCGCTTCTTGAAAAGGTTCTAGTTCCTTATAAACTAAAAGTGTCCATTTGTCATTTGATCCTCGGATGGTATTTTTTTCGTGGCAAAATATTTCAGTGGTGTTATTAATATAAGTAGAAATTGGGCGACGGACGCCGAGATCAACACGAAGAGTCTGAAAATAGAATAGACTAGTCGTAGAATGGTTTCAGTCTATCGAAATTTATTTTTGATGTTTGATTTGTGGATAGGTTTTTGACATTAGCGGAAGTTCCGAAAAGTTCTATTATTTCAAAGGGTCCATTAAATTTGTTTTGCGTTTTCGTTGCTATTTGGGACTCTTTTACCTACACTTTATCTCCAATTTTGTACTCTGGGAGATTTCGGGTAACGGCTTTATCAAATCTTATTTTTGCCTTTTCTTTTTGTATGTTCGTTCTATTACGTGCGAGTTTGTAATAGTATTCCATTCGATTGTTAAGGTCTCTAATGTATTTTTAAATAAGCTGTTCTTCGTTATAGAGGGTTTCTGGTGGACGAATAGATGTATGGCCAAAAATAAGCTCATAAGGTGTAAAGCCATGAGTCTTATTTTTTATGTTATTATAACAGATGACTGAATAGGGGAGGATATTGAATGGGTGTTCCTCGGGATATTCTGCTGTATGATCCCTAATCATTTCTGTTAAAGTGGCGTGGAATCTTTCGAGCGATCCATTTGATTGTGGATGGCTAACACTGAAAAAGGTTAACTTGACGTCATAGAGTGTGCACAGGTCTTTCATTAACGTGTTATCAAACTCATGGCCATGGTCACAATGGATCCGTAGGGGAGTCCCATAACGTTGAAAGAATAGCAGGAGTGTATTGACAATCGTTGAGGCTTTTTTATCCGATATTGGATATGCTTGTGTGAAGTTGGTTAGCTCATCTCGGATCGTAAGGGCATAGTTACGAGTTGGATACTCGAAGATGTCAATGTTAATTCTTTCGAATGCAGTTTTTGGAGTTTCTGTTATGACTAGGGGCGTACTAAGATTTTTCCTACAGATTTTAATTTTTTGACAGATTTCACAGCTTCGAATGAGTTTTTCGACGTCTTAAGTTAGTCCGGTCCAATTGAATTTTTGTCGAATGCGTTTGACAGTTTCATTAATACCGCGATAAAGATTTGCCGGTATGGTACTGATCTAAAATTGTGGGTATTTCATCTGGGTCTGGGGTTCTTAAGAGGTTATGGCATATTTTTAAGTTAATATCTTTATCAGAGAAAATGAATGAAAATATTTCGAGGATGGGAAGTTGTAAATTATTTTCGACACAATAGGTTTTTAGAAAGATCGAATTTATCTTGACATTTATAGAGAATATAGAAAAGCTGCTGGACTACGGTATCAGTATTATACGACAAGGGTATTATGACATATTTGCGGTCCTTTACGCTCTTGCTAGACAGGATGTTTACTGTAAGCGGGGCAAAGTCATAGTTTTCCTCAAATAGGTCCTCTGTAATTTTAAAATAAAAGTCTTCCATTTTAGTTTTCCAAAAGAAAGTGACAATATTTTTGTTTGATTTATCCAAAAATTGATCATTGAAAATTTCGATTCTGGAATAATCAATTATTGATTTTGTCTTGTATAAATTAACAAATCTATTGTATTCATCGGTTATTTGATTATCGTCTAGATCGTTTTCGGTTGTTATTTCTGAAAATGAATTTTGTTTGCTGGTTGAGGGTCTGTTATTAAAGTCGTCTTCATTTGAGGCGTATAAAGCGATGGTTGATTGAAAATCTGAGCAATTTTTAAGATGGTTAATTTTAATACGTGACAAGGCGTCTGCGTTTTTGTTTATTCGGCCGGGTTTGTATTTAATCTTGTAATCATATTCCTCAAGTTTGAGGCGCCAACCTGCTAAGCGACTGCCAGGGTCCTTAATTGAGAACAGCCAAGTCAAAGGGCGATGATCTGTCACCAAAACAAATTTTCGACCAAAAAGATACGGTCTGAAATGTTTGACAGCCCATACAATGGCTAATAATTCTCTTTCCATTGTAGAATACTTTGTTTCAGCACTGCATAGAGTTCGGGATGCATATGCTATCGGGAGATCTTTTCCGATGAGACCTTGAGATAAAACAGCTCCAATAGCGAATGCGCTAACGTCTGTGGTTAGCAAGAAAGTTTCTTCGAAATTGGGGTAAATTAAAATTGGGTCCGATGTGAGAGCTTTTTTAGGTCCGCGAATGAGGTTTTGTAATAGCTTGGTCAGGGGTTTTGATATTTTGGCAACATTTGGGATGAAGCGTCTGTAATATCCAGCAAGACCTAAGAATGACTTTATTTCTTTAGGATTTGTTGACATAGGAAATTTTTTAATGCATTCAACTTTGCTTGGATTAGGTTTTACTATACTTTGGGTAATAAGGTGTCCTAGATAAGCAACTTCCTTTCGAAGGAATTCGCATTTATCAGGTTGGATCTTTAAGTTGGCTTTGCAGAGACGCTTGAAGACTTCCGTTAGTCTTATATATGTTCATGTATTGTTGGGGAGTACGCGATGATGTCATCCATATACACTAAGCAACGTCCATTTTGAATGCCGAGAAGGATGTTGTCCATGACTCTTTGGAATGTAGACGGGGCATTCTTTAAACCGAATGGCATACGAACGAATTCGTAATGACCATTTTCAACAGAGAAGGCAGTTTTTTGGATGTCTTTTGGATTGATCCCAATCTGATCGAAATCAGAAGCCAAGTCAAGGGTTGTGAAATATTGTCATTTCCCTAATTGATCGAGCAAGTCGGAAATGTTCGGAAGACGATATTTATCAGCTATAGAAAGCTCATTCAGCTTGCGATAGTCTATAACTACACGCCATTTGGGTTTTCCGGAGGCATCCAATTTTTTGGGAACAACCCAAACCGGGGAGGACCATGGGGAGATGGACTGGCGAATAATTCCTTGCTCTAACATTTTGTTTACCTGGCTTTTTACGTCTTCTTTATGAATGTGAGGATATCTATATGATTTAGTAAATACGGGCCTTGAATTATTAGTATCTATAGAATGTTTTATCTCGTTTGTAAAAGATAAATTATCGCCTTCTAAATAAAAGATATCGGAAAATTCGAGACATAAGTTAGTGATTAAATCGTTTTCTTCGTCGTTTAAATGTTCGGTGCGCAACTGGTCTTTAATAATTGAGCGCCTATCCAAAACTGCGTTTTGTATAGGGTAGGTATTTAAGTTAAAAATTGTTTCAGTATCAATTCCAGGATAAAAAGTTTCAATATTTAAATTTGAAAAATCGATTGTTTATTCTATAGCGTTTGAGTTAATTACAGATGTAAAAAATTCACCGCGTTCATTAATCTTAACCAGGGCATTTGGCAATCTAACATTATCTTTCACGTATGCGTGAAGTATAGCATCCGTATTAAATAGTTCGCACTTAAGTTTCAAAATTTTTTCAGTTCTAGCTTCTATAGACATTTTATTACGATTTTTAATGCATTCCTGTACATCTGATATGGCTGTAGTTGTGGTTACTTTGTGAAGGGGTATAATTTTAAAATTTGTAATAAGTTGTTTTGATTTCAGATCTACAATACATTCATAATGTTCCAAGAAATCCAATCCTAATATACCGTCGAAATCTATATCTAAATTGCAAATATACACTTTGTGTGGATCATCAATAGTAGAGGGTATAAGTGTAGATTGAGGTATTGAGCCTTTTTCATCGATAATTCCCTGAATATTGACTTTTTCGGGAAATCGTGTAGAAAATTTTTGTACGGTATTTTCTTTAAATATAGAAATGCCTGCACCGGTATCGATGAGAACTTTGTTCTTGGAATTCTTGGAGATTCTTGGAATTTACAGTGAGAAGAGGATCTAAAGGAACGCTTGTTCCGGGAAGTTGAGATTGGTGTCCATATTCTCTAGATTCAGTGTTTCTATTCTCGATTGGATCTCGGTTATTGGGTTCTGGGGTGAATTGTCTGGAGGATCGGTATTCGTAAGGGATGTAAGAAAATCCTGATAATCACTAGTATCATTTAAATAATTTATATCTTGATATGATTCTTCCTGTGGTTGGAAAACATCGTAGAAATCGGGACTGAAGTTTTCGGGGGTGTATTGATCGTATTCGGGCAAATAATTCTCTGAGGAGCATTCCTTTCTTGTATTAACATGATGCGTCCTAGTTGCTTGAAAATTGGGATTTCTTTGAATTATTGATGGCCTAAATTGCGCTTGGCTTGTATTTTGGCTAAGATTATTTGGTATATTTTGTTGCGAAAAATTTGGTTTATATTGCGGTCTTTGAGAATTCCAGTTTATTACGGGCCTTTGAAAATTAGAATTTGTTACAGGTCTTTGAAAATTATTATTTTGGGGAAAATTAGAAGAAAGTTGCCTGCATTGAGATATTATATGACCAATTCTGTTACAATTAGAACACTTTAATTATTGTGGCTGATGTGGTCTAGGTAACTGAGGACTGGGTTTCAGGAGAGTTGGTTTATTAACTTTTTGATTTTCGAAATACGAAAGCTGAAGTTCTCTCCGAATTCTTGATTGTGCCTCTAAAAGTGACGTTGGATTACTAGCACGAATAAGTTGCCCTAGGTGTGGTTCTAGACCGGTAAGAAGTGACTTAAGAGTCATAGTTTCAATTAACATGGTCTGAGCATCTTTTTGTTCTTTTGAATGTAGGAGTGAGGACTTTTGTATGCTGGCATGCATTTTAGCATTCAAGACCTGTAATCTATTGAAGAATGTCAAGGGGGACTCATTTGGAAGTTGCTTAAGACGTTGGAGGTCTTGAATAAGAGATGTGAGATCTCTAGAGTCACCAAAATGTAAATTCAAAAGCTGTTTAATTTCGAGGTATAAGTTAGGGTTTCTTGAACTTATCAGCTGTGCTGCCCACCTCTAAGTTTATTTTTGAAAAGTTTTTTGTTGTGTGTTTGCCATATCATGTGCGCAATCACACGCATTAATAAAATTACCCAAAAATATTTGGTCACCTTCATACTCCCGTACTATAAAAAAAATTTCAGAAAGCTTATAGGGTTCTACTTCCAATGTTGTTCCTCTACTAGTCGTTTGTGGGTTCATTTTAAAATAATAAAATTAAATGCACAAAAATTATTTCAAAAATAAATATTCAAAATGTGTGCGTAAAATAAATTTTCAAAATTTATACGTAAAATAAAAATTAAATTGATCCTATCACACAATTTTAATAAAAATTGTGTTTTAAAAACACAAGGGATAAGAAAAATATTGGATGATCGAACAGTTATCAAAAAATGAGTCAGAATAAAAATCTAGACGATTCGTTACTTACAATAATATCTGCATTTGAGTTGCCGTGTTCTCGCTTCGGTCACCAAAGGATTACTTTAGCTGTTTCCTCTGCACTTACTGGAAGTTGGGGCTTCTCGGTTCTTTTTTCTGTTAAGGGATTAAAATCCGCCGTCACGAGTTGAAGTACTTCTGTTCTCACGACGTTTACAGATCCTACCGACTGCGCCAATTGTTTCACTTTTTAAAAAACTACTTTTTCTTTAAAATGACAATTAAAATATTAAATATTAAATTAGTATAATAACGTGTAAATATAAATTCTAACTAACTAATATTATTTACATTGGAACTATTTATATAAAAAAAGATGCTGATGCTCGTGAGAATGGCTCGACGTGCTGTTCTCTTGCTGACGTTTTGATTATGCGGCGGTTCCGAGGATGTTGCAATAGCTGGTCTGGGTCGGTGACACTCCTGGTGTTCGAAGGTCGTGGGAAACCAATATAACATATATATATATATATATATATATATATATATATATATATATATATATATATATATATAAGACATTTCATCGCAGTAAACGCGCAAGTCCATAGTGGTACCTATGAAATATAAAATCCTATTGATTTAGATGACCGAAGGTCAACAGTTTCTTATAACAATAATTATCTAGGGAATTATAGTAATTCTACGCATCTTTGCCCCGCAACATGCGATGTTTCCGTTGGCGCTGCCTACCGTTATCAGGTGCAGATACATCAACATGCCCATACTAATGAAAATAACTAATCGTCTACAAGCTGGTCTCTTTATCTTGGGACACTACCTTATTGCAGAAAGTTTATGAGATGGAGCGAAAAGTTGAATACATAGGTTAATTAGGGTATTTTGAGGATTTACTTTATTTTATTTTCATATATACAGGGTACGTCGTTTATTTTGGGCAGGTATCAACTTTCTTTTTTTTTTAATGGGGCATCCTATATATTGACATGGATTCAAATGTCGTTATTCATTACGCTTTCAACGTTTTCGGATGAGCCATGAAAAAGATAAATGCATGTTTTATTTATGCTTAGTAGCCAACTCTCAAAATAAAAAAAATTACACAGTATTGCCAAATTTCGCGTATA
This sequence comes from Kuschelorhynchus macadamiae, assembly GCA_030620095.1. Classification (NCBI taxonomy): domain Eukaryota; kingdom Metazoa; phylum Arthropoda; class Insecta; order Coleoptera; family Curculionidae; genus Kuschelorhynchus; species Kuschelorhynchus macadamiae. Next base: position 297,191 of record JAUTXW010002606.1, read on the forward strand.
CTTATTTTTCCCAACATTTTCAAATGCAACCCCTGTATATATGTTAGATATAACAACATGGGTCTGCGAGTAACCTTTAGAGACTCAGAAAAGATTATATCTTCAGCAAATACTTTTTTAACTCCAAATAAAATTTCCAAACTTTGTTAACGATATATTATTATCTAGTATTAAAATATTTTCTTAACGAAAAAAATTAAACAAATAACTTATACTTAAACACGAACAATAATAATAGTTAGTGCAGCAGGTGTTTTATATGTCCTTTATTTTGAGCAATGCAAGTGGTACCTAATAAAGTTTCTAAATACATAACGACATTCCTAACATATTCATTTTGATTTAGATATTTAATACCTTGCTGATTCCAATGTTTAAGTTTCTTCCACTTAATTAAATGTGCTTATATACTAAATTTATAAGAAAGAAATCTGGGGGTAAGGTCGGGGCTCCTCGGGGGCCAGGCGGATTTTCCCTATCGATTCTCTATAATGTTAATTCAAGTTAGTTATTCCTTAACTTCTATAATATGGGGCACCATACTCCTACCAAATTAAATTTGCTCGTTTCTTTGGAGGCACTTGATTTTCCACAAGGCGTTGTATCTTATTTTGAAGTTTTAAGGGGGAATTTAAATTCTGATAAAAAGTTCTGAAAAATTAGGGACCTATAAATGCCGCACCAAACCTTTCCCGAAGTTTTTCCTGATCTTGTAAATTCCAGTTAAAGATTTTAGTTAAAGTTGTAAATACGAACTCACTAGTCCCATAATGTTAGCAAATATATTTTCTAAGAAATGTCTCTCTATAAAAATGTTGCAAAAAATCTAACCTGAAATTGTAATCAGTTGTTCCAATTTTTTATTTGAAGCATTTTTTGAAATTTTCAGGAGACTCAAAAAAATATTTAGCTGCTCGTCATCAGTCAAAACATGACGACGCCTCCTTTTCGCTTTCTGCAAGTTTCCATTTATTCTAAATTGTTGGTAAATCCTGTCAAATATTCATTTTCTGGGGTTGCCTTAATGGGAATTTAGTTATATAGTCCTTAAGAACCCGAGTCCCATTTTTATTGTTTAATATAAAACACTCTAACATGTTAACTTTTCCTCTATAGTAAACATTGTTAAAAAACAAGCGGCAGACCTTCTAAATAATATCGAACCCTTTATTAAGATTGCCTCCCGGAAGACAAGCAAATTTATTTTTAAAGCAAGATTGTATTCCCTATCAGAAATAAAGAAAAAGCGAACCATATGAAACCATATTACAGTTCGCAAACACACACCATGAAGATTGTAAATAACTGCAAATCACTCGCGTGGTTCTCAACTTAGATCTGATATAATATACATTGCATTTCCAAATGGTGAGAAAATATACCAAAAAATTATGATAAATCTCAATATATCGGAAACGTTATATCACATACTCATCAAATTATATATGGTTTAAGCCATAATAAATAGCGCTATTTGAATCTTTACATATACAACTACAGGGTGTCTCATTTAAAGTAAGAAATTTGATACCTGCCCACGAAAAACAACATACTCTGCATATATGAAAATAAAATAAATTATACTTCGCAGTCTCATCTCAGATTGTAAACACCCTGTAGTAGTAGTGCGACGCGCCTGAGCTACGACGTTCAAAGATAACTTAAGATTTTGCTTCTACTTCACTGTCCAACGGTCGGAATCCTGCCATCTACGTCGAACATTATCCATTGTATCCTGTCGTAATCGAGTAGACAGAAGTATTTTTGATAAGTAATCAAAATTGTTGTGAAAGAACAACGAAAAGAGAACAAAAAGATGCCGAAAAAGAAATTACATAAAAAGGACATTGAGAGTATCAAATGAAAGTTGAGAAAATTATCCAATAAGCTAAAAATAATTGACTCAAGTAAGTAAAATTAAATAATTAATTTGTTCTAATTTTTAGGTTAAGAAGAATGTTAACCTCTTGAGCCCTAAAGACTGATCTATTTCCTCAAACGCGGGTGTTAAAAGAGCTCGTAAACAAAGCAAAGGCTAACCTCCCGAATCCCAACATATAGTTTTTTTTTCGGTTAGCCCCTTGAGCCATAAAAACTGATCTATTTCATGTTTCTAACTCAAGCGCGGGTAGAGGTACTCTACTTTTACGAGAAATTCGCCTAATTTAGATCAAAATTGTAGCATTTCACCATTAGATAAATAATAGCTACGGTATCCTTTTTAACTTTTTCATTATGTAACCTAATACCAAACTTAAACATACGTTGGACCGATTAGAAGTTGTTATGCATAAATATATTTTATATGCTATATTTTATATACTATTAGGTGACTAATATTAGTCATTCCTATACTTTTTATCACAAAGGAAAAATGTTTTGTGCTGAGATTGCAACCGGGTTTATAGAATTCTCTTCTTCTTATAGATGATAATACTGAATAAGATATTTCCACACACATTAAATCTGCATAGGAAATAAAGAAAATAAGTTCGGAAATGAGAAACAAAACGGTCCAGGGCCAGGGAACCAGCGCCCAGAATTTTTTATCTAGGAGGTACAAATACACCAGCCGCAAGAAAACAGAAGCCGACAAGAAGAACCAGAAGTTCAAGAGAAAGCTAAGTTACCATGGGCGACCAGATTACAGAAAAGCAGAATACTGGAAGAAAAAATAAAGGTAAACTATACGGACACGTTAGATAAGTTTAATGCTAACTGGCAAAAACTTACGAAAAAAAAAATTGTTTTACAATGGGTAGAAGGGTATCAGTTACCTTTAAGAAATAAACCCTTTCAATCAAAACTTCCTAATAGTTGTACCCAGAACTCTGATGTTCAGATTCAAAAAGCCATTCAAGAGCTTTTATACCAAGGAATTATTTCCAAAAGCGGTATGGAAAGAAGCCAATTTATTTCAGGTTTCTTTTTGGTTAAAAAGCCAAACGGTTTACACAGATTTATACTTAATCTTAAAAAGCTAAATACATTTTTGATTGAGCCCCGCACTTTAAATTAGAAGATTACCGTGGCGCTAAAGATTTAATACAAAATAATAATAAGGATAAAAAGTACTTAAAATTTCAATATAATAATCATTTGTATTCATTTAACCGCTTGCTTTTTGGCCTCTCTACTGCTCCCTATGTATTTACCAAATTATTAAAACCATTACTTATACACTTTAGAAGCCTAACGATAACATGTACAGCATATTTAAATGACATTTTACTCATCACATCAACCTATAAGGAAGCATTAGAGCGGGTAGAAATAGTGATAAAAATGTTGACTTCATTAGGTTTTACTATTAACGAAGGAAAAAGTATATTATCCCCTAAACACATGTAAATTTTTAGGATTTTTATTTGATAGTATAAATATGACTATGTCCTTGCTCTTAGACAAAAAATAAAAAATTAAATAAGCTGTTAAAAAATTCTTACGTCAAAAACAAAGCTCCATTCGAGATTTAACAGTTCTTACAGGTATTCTTGTAGCAGCATGTCCAGCAATACAATATGGCTGGGCTCACGTAAAAACATTAGAGAGGGTCAAATTTCTAGCATTAAAATATAATAATGATAATTATAACAAAATAATCACCATACCAGAATCAATAAAAGACGACTTGAAATGGTGGGCAAACATATTCAATTACCCAGGGATTACCAAAAGGGAACGAACTTATGATATAGAAATTTTTTCGGACTCTTCAAAAGAAGGGTGGAAGGCAGCATGTGGAAATACAAGAACTAGGGGTTACTGAGATAAAAATGATAAAAGTTACACATAAATTCATTAGAACTAAAAGCAGCGTATAATGCCCTTAAGTCATTTACAAAAAAATCCTACAATATTAATATCCTTATTCGTGTAGATAATACTACAGCTCAGGCTTATATCAACAAGATGGGAAGAATTCGCTACAAAAATTTAAACAAAATCTCCCATGAAATCTGGAAATATTGTGAACAACGAAATATATACCTACGTACGTCTTACATAAATACTAAAGAAAATTACACCGCAGACTCTGAATCGAGGAACTTGCAATATGAAACAGAATACGACCTATCCTTAGAGTGTTTTGAAACAATTTGTCAGGTGTTTGACCCGCCAAAAATAGACTTGTTTGCAACTCAGCTAAATGCTAAATGTTAAGTATATGTGTCTTGGAAACCTGATCCAGATTCCATGGCTGTTGACGCTTTTCTTCTTTCTTGGAAACAATTTCTATGCTTTTCCACCTTTCAATCTAGTTAGCAAGGCTATTAAAAAAATCATAAATGATAAAGCAACTGGTATCTTAATTGTTCCAAAATGATAAAGCAACTGGTATCTTAATTGTTCCAAAATGGCCTAGCCAACCCTGGTACCCTGTGTTTCATAAACTTCTCACTTGTGACCCTATATTGGTCGAGCCCAAAATAAATCTTATTCTTTCTCCTTTTAGACAGCCACACCCTATGCACAGGCACCTTATCCTGGTGGCAGGCAAGCTATCGTGAAAACTTTTCTAAGAAGACAATTTCCAGAATCTGGTATAGATGCAATTTTGAGTTCAATAAGTAGAAACACGCATCGCCAATATGAATCTGCACTAAGAAAATGGTGGAGTTACTGTCATGTACGGAAGCTGAATCTCTTTATTTATAAACTCGATGAAATTACAACCTTTTTAACCGAAATATTCAATTCAACCTCATCCTACTCCAACGTTAATGCCCATAAGGCCGCTCTGGCATTAATCATAGATTTTAACAATTAAGACCAGCATCTAATTAAAAGATTTCTTAGAGGATTGTACAACATGAAACCCTCGCAGCTCAAATATAATTATACATGGGACCCATACCCGGTTCTAATGAAGTTATCAGAGTGGTATCCCCTGGAGGGGGTCCCTTTAAGAGAACTTTGCCAATATTGAGTTGGAACTAATAAAACAAACAGACGAAGATATAAAAATATTTATAGCGGCAAAATTTAAAACATCAGGAAAAAATAGGCTTCAGCCAGTTCTAATATTACCTTTCTTTAAAGAAAAGCCAGAACTTTGTTTGAGGTTGACCATTGTAGAAGACATAAAGAGGACACAGTCATTGAGGCCAGTACACGAGAAAAAATTCATTTTAACCACTAAAAAACCTTTTCATGCCGCAAGTAGTTAAACAATTAGCTACTGGATTAAAACAATACTGGATGACTCTGGGATATACACGAATATTTTTTCTGCTTATTCCTCAAGGCACGCTTCCACATCTATGACCTTGAAAGCCGGTGTTAATATAGAGTCTATAAAGAAATCTGCAGAATGGACCGAAATATCCAAGATGTTTTCAAAATTCTATAATAAACGAATTCTGCCTAATAATAACGAATTTGCAAAAGGTGTACTACAAGGGTCAGGGATTTTGTCATAAGATAAATTAGATCTATAATACTAATACTATAATTGCTGTTAATAAACTTATTTTTTTCTTAAGGGCTTCTTGTATAATTGTTAAGAAGGTATCCAGATTACCTTAATGTATCATATATTAATTACTTTATCATTAGTTTAGTACATATACCGATTAATCCTTATAATGTTCTTATATGTCGTTTTTGTTGTAAATTACTAGTGTTATACAATGAGTAGTGATAATTCGTATATAGAACTATTACCAATGTTCTTGAAGTAATAAAATATGATAAAAGCTAAGGATATGTAAGAGGTTTCCTTAAGTCTAGATTGCTACTTTTTTGAACATCTACAGGGTGTTTATAATCTGAGACGAGACTCTGAAGTATAATTAGAAGATCAATCGACTTACCTGTAAGGATGAGTGATCCTAATTATTCGAGCAGTCTCGTCGAAAGATTATAAACCTCCCATCCGCTTTAGGTGGCTAACATAATCTCTTTGTTAAATATGCCCAACTCTAGCAATCCAGACTCTTTCAACAATGAATAATGTTCGACGTAGATGGTAGGATTCCGACCGTTGGACAGTGAAGTAGAAGCAAAATTTTAACTTATCTTTGAACGTCGTAGCTCAGGCGCGTCGCGCTACTACACAGGGTGTTTATAATCTTTCGACGAGACTGCTCGTATAATTAGAATCACTCATCCTTACAGGTAAGTAAATTGATCTTCTAATTAAACACTCGAATTACCACACTTTTTCGTATAATGAAATAAGGTAGTGTCCCAAGAAAAACGGGCCATTCTATATATAGTCATAACAATTACACTAACATATCATTTTTTAAATTCACAAATAATCCAATCACTCCTACAAGCCATTTCCATCAAGCAAACCATGCGAGACACCAGATTCGTGTGACACACAACACCCGGTTGTGATGATCTCAAGTTGATATCACTCGCACCTACAATTATAACGTATTGTCTACTTGTCGTTTTTATACATACTTAAGCAATTTGTAAATTAATTACCATTTACTTTCAGTTAACCTTCGACCATTTGCATGTAGTTCAATATAGGTAAATTACCTTGTTTCTAAATTTCTATGGCTTCTCGGATTATTTTGGTCTTATAATGTTTTATATTGGTAATCTCTCTACACCCCTCGAAATTTATTTTGTAGCCGATTTCCTGATGATGTAGGAATAGAGCTGATGTTGTTTGTTTCTGATGCTGAGTTTATGATCTTTCAGTCTCGCTGATATTCGCCTGTTAGTTTGCCCTACATGCATCTTTTCACGGTCCTTGCACGGAATGCTGTATACTCCGTGGTTCCCCAGTTTAAGTTTCCAAGTAGTTTACCTATAGTTGTTTGTAGCTTGTGTATTATTTCTATGTTGTGTTTCCTAAGAATTTTTCCGATTTTATTTCTTGTGCCTTATACATATGTTGCTTTCCCGGTTCATAATTTTTGTTGTCCGTTGCTCGGGAACCCTGTGCATTAATAGCTTTTACTATAGAGCTATTTGAGTAGCCATTTTTCTTTAAAGCACTAGATATAATATTAAGTTCGCTTTGTCTCGTCTGGGTTTCAGTTAATTGCATGGATCTGGATATTAGGGTATTGGCCCCAGCTTGAATTTATGCCGGGTGATGATGTGATCTTACATTTAAATATATGCCTGTATGTGTTGGTTTTCTATACATGGTGTATTCGAAATGTCCGTTATGCAGGTTTGTCACCAGCACATCTAATAATGGAAGTTTCTTTATTTTCCACTAACTCTAGAGCAAATTATATTCTGAGGTGGATTGAATTTACGTGAGGCAGAAAATTGTCGAGCTCTGTATGACCATATTGCCATATAATAAATGTGCCATCCACATAACGAATCCATAATTTGGGTTTTGAACTTGCTTTCTCAAGAGCTTCTTTCTCGAAGTATATTACAAATAAATTCGCGACTACTGGTGATAGCGAGGACCCCATTGGAGCACCATCTATTTGTTTATATATTTGCCCGTTGAATAAAAAAGTATTTTTAAGGAAATGCTCTGAGAGTTGTATTATATGTGCCTGGAAATCCTCATAGCAATCCTTTCCAATGCTTCGTCGATGGGAATACTGGGATACAACGATTTGACATCTAGGCTTGCTATGATATCATCTTTTTTAATAACGATGTCTCGTATAATTTGAGTAAAATGCGTTTTTTTACAAATGAATAAGCTTTTTCGACACCTGGTTGCGTAATTTCAGCAAGATCTTTTTACAGTTTTTGTAGCGGCGAATTAACAACACTAATAATAAGTCTGACGGGCGTCCCTGGTTTGTGTATTTTTGGTAAACCATAGAGTTTAAGACATCTGCCCGACTTTTCCCTGGTATGATTTTTTTGGAGAATTTTGGGGTTTACTGGTGAACTTTTTATTTTATTTTTCGGTGTTTTTCTAGATACATTGTCGAGCCCCTTGAAACAGGCTTATAACAATTATTGTCTTGTAAGATATCCTGTATTTTTTGTACCTAGTGTTTGGTATTCATAACCACAGTTGCGTTTCCTTTATCTGCTGGAAGGTTTGTGATGTCGTTATTTTTTCGAAGGTTTGTTAGGGCTCTTTGTTCTGTGGCATTTAGTTTTTGTTCTGGTGGTTTGCTTGATCTTAAAATTCTTGCCACTTCTTGTCGAATCTCCTCTGCTTTTGTTTCTTCAGAAGAGTCAAGGACAGCTTCCACTCCAGCTATTATTTCTTTTTTAGAGATTTCCTTAGGAGATATCGTAAAATTAAAACCCCTACTCAGTACGGATGTTTCACTTTCTGGAGATTCTAGGATGATATATTACGCATTAATTTCTCGACCTATACTATATATATATATATATATATATATATATATATATATATATATATATATATATAAATATATATATATATATATATATATATTGCAAGTGTTCAGTTATAACGTCTAATTGTTGTGCAAATATTAAAAAAAATTGAATAACAAGGTGTTTTACCTTGATTTTTTAAACATTTAATTTAACCGCCATTTTGAAATCGTACCACAATTTTACCAGTTTACCTTTTTTTTTAATTATTATGTAACACTCGATTTTTTGCAAAATTTGGGGTTAATTGCATAAATAGCATTTTAGTAATATTTTTTTTACATTTCACTAGGCCGTCATTTTGTTCCGCCATATTGAATTTTTACCATACTAGGACTTTCCCACATGACCTATAATTTTCGATCAAAATTTAGAGTTAATCGGGTAAGTAGTTTTTTAGCTATTCCACGAACAGGTAGACAAACGGACCGACGGAATTGGGAAAAAATGTCTATTGGTCAAGGGATCCTAAAATGTGAAAAACTATAAAATCATGGAACGGTGACTTTTTACAGATACACACATTTTATTTGGTCGCCATTTTGTTCCGCCGTCTTGAATAATTCGTACCACAATGTAACTATATCAACTTAATTTTTGCCAAAATTTGAAAGTTTTTAGCTATGCCGCAAATAGACCGACAGACAGACATACGGACTAACAGACAGATAGACGGGCAGAATTGAGAAAACATGTTTTTAGGCATGTAGGGACCCCGAAACGTGAAGATCTGAAAAAATTTCAAAGGGTAATTTTCTACGATTACAATACCTACTTCCCTCTTAGGAGGAAAGTAACAGCACTTCGTATTATATACCACAAAAAGTTACTATTCATTTTAATATTGTTCGATATAACCGACTGTTATTTAAAAAACTAAGTACATTTTTTTAAATAGACCTCTAATTTTTTATTCACGATTATAGCAAAACTTTAATTTTATATGTCTATTAGAAAATCAAAATTCAAAGTACCTTTCCGTTGATAATGATCCTGTTCTTGCACTTTGAGGTTCAACCTCTTCTTCCTCATCAATGATGCTAGGTTGTGACCTAAAAAAGTGGGATACATCAAAGTTGTAACATAATCAATCAATATTAACCAGTTTAGAATTTAAAGTTTGTTTTTGAAAAAAAATTAATTTACACGTTCATGCTATATTTGAGAGTGGAAATTAACTGGTTACGTAGTGTGTTCTAAGCAGTGGTAGATTTAGGGGGTATTTATATATAAATATATATATATATATATATATATATATATATATATATATATATATATATATATATATATATATATATATATATATATATATATATATATATATATATATATATATATATATATATATATATATATATATATATATATATATATATATATATATATATATATATATATATTGATCCTTAGTCCTTCATGGATGGCAAAATACAATGTAATGTAATGTTTAAAGTGTTGTATTTACATTGTTTATAATAAGTATGTTTGCTAACGGCTAGTAAAGCAAATCAAAAAACAAACTTTAAACAGCTTTTATCTATTAAAATAAAGTAATATATAAAATTGAAATCAGTAATAAAAAGAAAATTACAAATAATAAAGATACACCGCTAGATATGAAATTTTTAAAAACTACAAGATAAACTATAGGCATTTCAACTATAGGCTTCTTAACATAATAAAAATGTTAAAAATAAACATATTTCTTGAAAAATGACAAAACGGTAACTTTATAAAAATAAAAAATAATATTCTATTTTAGTATTAAAATTAAAAATGTCAACATATGTACCTAGATTTTAAAGATCTTTATTATAATAAATAAATAATAATTGTTTTACCTTATTTAAACTACGTAAATTTCTAATGTATTAGACACGGATCTTATGGTATTGAAACACATTTACGATATTTAAGAGTATGCTTAAAAAAAAACCAAATAAAAGTTGACTGGTAATATTAGTTTCTATTTCGTAAAAATTGAGAGAAATATTTCTTCTTAAACTTCCAATATACTCAAAACATCGCACAAAATGTAATGTACTACTTATATGAAAATCCAGCTAGGATATCTGATTGTCTCTATTATACAATAATGAATATTATAAATCAATCTAAAACTTTATTATATACTACAACAAGAAATCAGAGACCTACAAAGTAAAGCAAACCTAAATCTCTATTTACCCACCCAATAAAAAACAAACTTAAAGAATTAATGGATTCATGATAGGAAAAAATAACAACTCTTGGTACTTCCTCTTCCTATTAGTTACCGTTTGCAAGTAGAAACGTTTTCTGCGGGCTGCCGTGCGTTTCGGTTCGTTCTCATTTTGTTTTCGTTATTCGTTTCATCTACCTGCGATCTGTGTTACTAGTTGCCGTTGCTATGTACTTCGTTTTAGTGTTAGTATGGTTGTCTGTTTGACGTGAAGGTTTTAAGTAAATTGAAAACTAGTTTTTGGTTTACAGTTCACATGGGAACCGTGAATCAAGTCAAAAGAGGCATCTGATAGAATATTTTACATATAGGAAAGCGACCAAGCTCCAGGATATGTTTCAATTATTAAAAATTAACGTTTTCATATAAGACAAAGCGGATTTAAAAAAAAAATCTGCAAAAATGAACGTGTAAAGCCCGAAAACATGTAAGGATTTATTTCGCGAGTGCGAAATAGTTGTCTTTTTTATTAAAGTTGTTATAAAATAACGTTATATTTTTAGAATGTTACGTATTATAACGTTATCAATTTAGGACTGTTCGCTCCATCTCTACTAGGCAAAAAACAAGAGTTGCAATAAATCTGCACAAAAATGTCACTAGCCGCGACTGGATTTGCTCCCACTACTTTAAAACATCTTCACTCTTGACACTCTACACTACCTATATATAACAGAATGATCTTTTTTCTTTTCTCAAATGTGCAACAAGTTTTGTGGTCTTTCCAGATATTTTAGAGTTTTTAATAATCTTTGCGGGTTGATACGATCAGTTATAAAAACTAAAAGTATATTGTTGTCTACTAAGTACTAGGTAATCGATTATTATATTTTCAGTAAAAATAGTAAAAAAAGCAATAGATATACAGGGTGTCCCAAAGGGTCCTACCAATAATTTAGGAATACAAAGATTCGATTAAAATATCGCGATTTAGCCATACTTGCCTTAGTCCAAAAGTTAATATTAAGGAAGACACAGAATGATCAATTTAAAATTTTATTTTCGATTTCTTAAAATAATATCCCCAGTTTTTGAGATATTAAAGTGAAAATTGGTGATAACGGATTTTTTATAGCGAGTAATAATAATACGCTTTCAATTTTGATGTGACTTGTAGAAGGCGCTATGAGCGCTACTTTTTGTTCTTAAAAATATTGTAACTTTTTTATATACAAAATTAGGGAACTTGTATAAAAAAACCAGGTTCTATCGTCTTTTCGTCCGAAAAAAAGCTATACTTTATAAATCTGCCTAAAGTTCACCGTTTACGAGATATTTGGGGTTTTATTACTTGATGCAACCCCATGTATTCAAATTTGGGATTTTCGGAGTTTTGTCTTTTTTTATAAAGTAGGCGTCTCTCAAAAAGAAAACAATTGAAGTTAACGCATCTGTCGCAAAGAAACATACACTTTATTTATCAAGGATTTATTAAAAGCTTTTGTTTAACTTCACTTGTATGTTAGTTAGTTAGTATGTTTAGGTTAAATTTTGCAAGTAACTTTTGAAACATTTCCCGTTAACGAATTGGCTAAAAATTTTTATAAATTAATAAATCAGATGACAATACAATTTTATGGTATTCAATCACGAATAGCTTATACAGGGTGTATAAAAAACAAACAAAACAAAATACAATAAACGTAAACAACAATTCCCGTTATCGGAATGGACTGAGATTTAGTATTCTTACATAAACCCGATGACAATACACTATTATAGTGTCAACTCGTAATTGTCTTATACAGGGTTCGTAAAAATAATGCTAATACAAAACTTTTTTCGTCGTCGGAATTAACTTACATTTTGGCATGCATACATAAAACCGATGAGTTTACAATATTATGGTGTTCAATCGTGAATATCCTATACAGCTTAAATAACAAATAATGCTAAAAGGTACAATATAAAATAAATGTAAAAAAAAACATTTTTTAAAAAGCTTTCATTTACAAACTATTAAACTAAAAATTCAAATTAACTTAAGTACATAAACATTAAGAATATAAAGGCTCGAGGCGTGAGGCGACAGTACACTGGAAATAAAGCCTTAATCTTTTATTTACTTAAAAGCTTGAGGCTTTATGTCAACTGAGATTTTACCTCACGCCTTAAAATTTTAAGAAGATATTCAAATGTTTATAAGTTTTGTGTTAATGTAGGTAAGTTAACTTATTTTTTAATTTTCAGTTCAATAGTTTATAAATGAAAACTTCTTTAAAGAAATGTTTTTTATATTTATTTTTTTAATACAAGGTGTTAAACAACTAATTTATAACACTAACCTAACCCAAAAATATCATTGATTAAACCAAAATTAATATCAAGAAGTAAAAAATAATTTCAATCTGAGACATTTTCAAAGTATTCTCCCCGTACAGCTATACATTTTTATAATTTATCAAGGTTTGCCTTTTGAACTTGAAATGATACAGTATGATTATCCCTTACTGTCCTAATATGGGTAATAATTCTTTCTAGTAACTCTTCTCTGGTTTCAACGGGAGTAGAGTACACAAGACCTTTCAGATGACTCCTTAAAAAAAATCTGAGGGATTGAGGTCAGGAAAGTGAGCCACCTCTACCTATCCACTGATTAGGAAATTTGGTATTTAAATGTTCCCTTACAGCTATACTGAAATGAGGAGGAGCCCCGTCATGCATATACCAGATATTCAATCGGGTGTCCAAAGGTACTTCTTCCAGTAGGTCGTCTAGATTGTCTTAAAGAAACTGCAAATAACCTGCACCATCCAGTAGTCTATTTTCAAGTACAAATGGTCCGATCAAATAGTTTCCGATTATTCCCATCCAAACGTTAATTGAAAACTTATTTTGATGTTTATCCTGAATTATGGCGTGAGGATTTTCTTTTGCCCAAATATGCATGTTATGGGAATTTATAACCCCGTCCCTAGTAAATGCTGCCTCATCAGTAAACAAAACTCTGCTAATAAATTTAAGATTTTCCCGTTGCTTCTGTACAAACCAGCTGGCATATTCCACTCGTGGAGGTTAATCTTCAGTTGTCAGGGCATGTACCTTTTGAATATGGTAGGGATGAGTAAGTGCTCTTGAAGGACTCTCTGTACTGAAGTCTTTGAACACAATACTTGTTGAGATATTTTTCTGACACTAATATTTGAATCTTCAGCCACCAAATCTAAAATATCTTCTTCCCTTTCACCGGTACGAGCTGTTCGTGGGTGTCCTACTCCACCAAGTTTAGGGTATAAGGGCTCCTATAAAGAGTATAATATTGTTACTTAAAAGAAAACGTTACCTTGCGGTTACATTAATAAATTTTTAGTTAGATTTAAATAACGAAAAAAAGCCGTTTTAAATATATAAATATTTTGGAGGCTTGTCTATGGTCCAATCAAGAAAGAAATAATAATAAAATACAACAGTTTAGCAGTTGAAGACTCATTAAAAAGTAAAAACTGCAGTTTTTTAATTGACTTTTTGGATGACCGAAATCATAATGGCACTAACAATTTAACCAAAAATGAAGGGGAAGTTCAGAAAAATACTCTGCACCTGGAAATAATCAAGGGAGAGGATGAATTATTATTTAATGCAAAAAATCAAATTATTGATGAACTACTATATGAAAACATTTAATTATTGAAAGCAACACTTGAGGTAACAACTCCAGAAAGTTTAAATAATATCAAATCCAGTTCAAAAATAAATTTTAGTGATATTGTAAGGAAGGGCAACGAAGCTAAGGTAACAAACTATCCTAGCGAATACTTTTAAAGTAGATAAGGTGTCTGTGAAGAATATTTTAACTATTTAACCAGATTGTGTTTAAGAAAACAAAATTACTAGAAATGACTTAGCAAAATGTATCAATCCAACCAATTTAAAAGTAGATATAACAAAAATTAGTCAATTAAAAGATAGTTTGTTCAAAATTGAAAGTAATACCGAGAAAAAAATTCAAAAAATAAAAGCTGAAATCCAAAACAAATTTAGAAACAAATGTGTAATTCCAGAAGATAAAAACACCGTTGTAAAATAATTGGTATAGAAGATAGAATGGATAAAGTTAACTTAAAAACAGACAAAATGAAAAAAAATGTTTTTGGCAAATTTTAAATTAAAACTTAGAATAATGAATAAAATGAAAATAAAATGTATGGTTATACTACATGTGAAATGTAGTATAACCATACATACAAAAAATATGGAGAATGGTGTGTTAAGGTATTTGAACATATGGATATACTCAGATGCTACAATGGTGCAAGTAATATGCATGACATTTGATAACGAAGATCAATACGTCACTAATTCCTCTAATGCCCCTACTAATTCCTCTAATTTCCGCCCAATAATTCCTCTAATTCCCAACTAATTCCGCTAACTCCGATACTTATTCCTCGACTATTTTGCCTAAATTCCCAACTAATTTCTTTAACTTCTTAATAATTTCCGGCGCGGCGGTTGTACACCAAAATTTTCCAGCAGTTTACCCTTTAATAACATTATACCGAAGAATTTGTTAATCACGTTCCATTCGATCAAAATTGTCAAATTTATAAAAAGAAGTAAAGGAAATACCAAATTGACAGCAGTAAAAATAATAGCAAAAAATATGGCAAACTTTAAAAAGTTTAATAAAACCTATTACAAAATATTAAATTACCGAAATGATTTTGAATCATTTAAAGAAGACGTTATATGGATTTAAGGTATTGAAGTTTTAACATGTAAATCAATGAAAGAAGCTTAGAAGATATTATGTACTACATTTTGTAAATTTTTATCTGAAAAATGGTCAGTTTCCAGAAAAATTTAAGTGTGCAGTTGTAATACCGGTACTAAAAATGGAAAACACGAAAAATTGGAACGAAATGGGACTTATTAATATTTTATGTGATATGGAAAAATTAATGGAAAATTTAGTGTATGAACAGTTATCAAACTTTTCGAATAAAAACAAAATGTTGAGTCAATTTCAAGCTGTTTTTAGAAAATAATATTCTTCAAAAATAGCAGTACAATATGTCAACAAAACTTGAAAATGAAGTTTGAAAAAAGCAGAACATGTCATAGCATTTTAATTTTGAATGAGAATTTGAAACCATTAAAAATAATGCTAAATAAAAAACTGTTACTGCTACTAAAACTACTACCTGTTTCCCGCAAACTACGGTCAACACGTTCAAAAGTTTTACTATTTGGTAAAATTCGCTCAGGAACTTGTTCTCCATAAAGCCTTCGCGCTTCTGTACTATTACCAAGAGCTAATCCGTACATCAGTGCATAAATCTATACTCAACAAAACTAAAATTTTCCATGTTAATAATGAAAATCAACACAATGAACTCTGGCAAAAAATATTTTTAGAAATAAAACTTATGGTTCCTCTCGACAAATGCTTAACTCCAGTTGTGTGTATTTTGATACACGCCTGCTTCATAAAAATGATAAAATTCGTGATATCCTAAATGTTGACTACATGACGCTGCATCAAGTAATAAAACCGCAAATATCTCGTAAACAATGAACTTTAGGTAGATTTATAAAGTATAGCTTTTTTTGGGAGAAAAGACAGTAGAACCTCTTTTTTATATACAAAGTTCCATAATTTTGTATATAAAAAAGATACAACATGTTTAAGAGCGAAACGTAGCGCTCCTATCGCCCTCTACAAGTTATATCAAAATTGAAGGCGTATTATTATTACTGCCTATAAAAAATCCGTTATTACCAATTTTCACTTTAATATTTTTTAATAACCAGGGATATTATTTTAAAAAATCGAAAATAAAATTTTAACTTAATCACCCTATATCTTTCTTAATTAAGTTTTAAAGATTATAGCCTTTTTTAGAGTAGGCCGTGATGCAAAATTTCCTTTATTTTTGTAGTATACAAAACATTGTTTGTCCAGAATACTGGGTTGTCCTAAAATGTTAGCTCCCTAGAAATATATATTATACAGGGTAGCGCTAACAGAATTAAATAGCCCTCTGAAAATAAAATAAAAATCCAGAGGGTCTGGATTTTTTAGCAAAAGGTGAACCAAGTCAAATGCCTTCTATTTTTAAATACATTTTCTTCTCTTATACAGGGTAGCCTTAGAAATATTAAGCAGCCCCCAAAATCGATATTTATTAGTTTTAAAGAGGTTGATTAAAAAAAACACACGGTGAAACATGCCAAATCTATATTCATTCATACTCTTGAATATGTCCATCCTACCTGATAGGGGGTGGGATATATCACAAGGTTGTTGAACATAAGTGTAATTCAGACTACTGCTAGATCTAAGACTTTTCAGTTTGAAATCAGATTTCTCGTAGTGCCAGTAAATTATATTTTTGTGATGTTTGTCTAATTTATTTCAATTTACCAACAGCTTTTGATACTACATCAGAGAAATTATTGTATTCACATTGACGCCACCAGTTGATCAATTGCGCAAAATGTTTAAAAATACTGTAGCAGAAAATATGTTAAATTTGAGAATATAGAAAAGCAAATGAAAGTTATTTTGTTATATATGTATACCTCGCATCTGCTTTGAAACAGATAGAAAATGGCCTTCAAAATTCTTCACAGCAAAAAGCGTTAAACAGGAACCATATTTTTTGGTTAGGTAAAATGCTCTTTTGAAGATTCAATCTTTAAGTTTGAGCTGTACGGAGGGGATTATGCATTCAATTGTTTTTTGTATCGAAAGAAATCTCAATATATTTGTACAATATCTATTTGAAAGATATTGGACCAATGAATCGATTAGTCACTAAAGAATTAAAATAATTCAAAAATTATGTAAACGATTTTTCGAAGATTTGGTGCTGCACATTCTATCTGTATTTTAAATTATAAGATTCTCCAGAGAAACACGTTTAAAAATATTGAGTGTTTGATATTATAATATATTCTCAGAAACGTTTCTGAATTGTTTCGTGCAACATTTCCCAAAAAAATTTTTAATTGTTTTGTTTCTCCTAAATATTAATTATTATGGTTTCAACATTAAAAAAAAGTTATTCTCGGATCTCTTCTTTAACATTTGGCAACTTAAAGTACTTTATTATCAAAAAAGCCATAACAAAATAGGTCATAGCCCTAGTAACCATTTTGTTATTTCTAATAACTGTCACTAGTAAAGCTTTTTCTTAAAAATAAAACTTTAATTTCTGACTTCTAATTAACATGGCACTTCGTCATGGTGAGGGTGTTCAGTGTTTTACGTGTAATCAAACTTTTGGCAGGTAGCCAATAACGAGAAAAAATTAGAGATTGCTAGGGAGAGACGCGAACGGCAGGGTTTTCAAGAAGAGGAGATTGGGCCGAATACTAGAGTTTGCCTTAATTGCAATAGGTCACTTAGAAATGAAGTGCAGCAAATGAAAAATAATCCACATTATATAAAAATGAACATTTTAAAACAAACTTCCAGAGAGACGTATTATATTTGCAATGAGAGAGAAAATCTACATAGATTATCAAATGGTTTTAGAGTAGATATCTATGTGCGGCAAAATATTTTTGTTCCTGATGGAACTAGAAGTTGTGAGTATCATTTACATCAAAATGAACTTTAATGTCTGGAAATAATTTAAGCAGTTTTTAACAAGAACTTAGACTATCTGCAAAGAGAAACTTAAAATGAATATATGATGAAAACTCTTTAGATGACAATAATTTCCACTGTCTTGCGGGAATTAATAAAGAACAATTTGAAGACCTAAATACATTCTGACATTCGATACTGAAAAATGGTAGACGAAGGTACGTTTGTTTTTACTCAGTGCTTCGACTTAATTCTTTCTATATCTATTTAGTTTAATCTAAAATACTGCAAAGAAACTGTCCATAAACCAGCCAAAAAAAATGTTTTTAGTTGCAACAGGAGGAAAATAAAATGCGTGGTTTCAAGAAGGGGATATTTTTATTATAGATAGAGATTACAGGGATGCCGTATCTTTGCCTACTAATCTTGGAATTGACCACAAAATGCCTAGCTTACTTCCACGTGGGCAAAGACAACTTACTACGGAGGAGGCAAATGATTCCAGAATCATTATTTAAACAAGATGGATTGTTGAAGCCCGCAATGAGCATTTAAAATAAATGTTTAATTTTTTTGCAAACAAAATATCAATAACGCCCACATCACATTTAGGGTACTATTTAAAGATTGCTACTAGTTTATTCAACAGATCAACATTGCAAAATTTTAATCCTGAAGCCACTGTCGAGTTGGCTAGAGAACTTCACAATAGAAGGCTGGCATTTAAGAAATGCGATGTGGACTAATGTTGCTGATGTTCCCAATTTCTCTAATTTACCTTTAGATTTCTTTAGATACGTCACTGTAGGGACCTACCAAATAAAACTAGTACCATCATATGTACAGGATTCAATTAATCCGAACGTCTTTTCAAAATAATTACGAACGCCAAATTACTGGGTATTAATTGTACATGCAAATCTGGTACCAGAACTTTAGGCTGCTGTGCGCACGTAGCCAGTTTTATTTTGTATAGGAAGTACGCCAGACATGTAGAAAATAGTAAATATCTATCCAAAACCCTTCTAGAGATAATATTAGATGTAGAGAACAGAAATAATAATATTTAATCCATAAAAAAAGTTAAAAAAATGTGTAAATAAACAAAAAAATAACTAGTATGTTATGGAAACAAAAAAATTAATTAAATAAATAAATAAAGGTTAATTGTAAAGTCAAATTTACTGTACAAAATGTAATTCGATGTATTATGTATAAAATATTTAAGGTTGGTTTATCACAACTACATAAAAGTCTTAATAAGTTGTAACATCATATTTACTTGCAAAACTATAATATGTAATATCTTTTAAGATTGCTAATGGGATTAAAATTAAAATAATAAAAAACCATCATTAAAATGCCTGCTCTGTCATCCCATCAACATATAAAGTAACCGGAGAAGCTCAAACAAAGAAATGGTAAAGAAACATCGTCTATAAAAGTTCAAACATTGTTAAATGCGCTACATGAGTGGAGCTGCGTATACACTTGAGGTGTTTCTCAGTTTTTATGGAGCACTTACATTCTGTTGGTATGCGAAGTCTAAAAATCTGACAACATTGTTTCAATTACTGCCGCGCTAGAAATAATCAATAAACCATAACAATAAACAATAACGAAATTATATCATAACAAATGTTATATATTTTTCCTTTGACATTTATTATAATCAATATTATAAACAGAATAATTTATATTAGCTATATTATTTAAAATGTTGGATATTTTTAATAGTTGAACTGAATTTAATTGACATTTTAATGAATTCCATTTTAATTTACATATAAACTGGATGGCGCACTTATCTTTGACTGATAGGCAATAAATTTTAAAATAAACACTTAATATCAATATATTATAATTCACGACCTGAACTCTCCCACATACCATAGCTAGCGTGCGCCGCTTTAAAAACATATATCTTTTTTTTTTTTTAAAGGTCATGAATTTTCTAATTGCCGTAAATTCAATTCATCCCAAGATTATTAAAATAAAAACAGCAAACTACCAATTTTAGATGTTCAAAGTTTAACGGACATATCGAATATACCGTTTACACATACCGACAGATAGGTAAATATCACCATTTAACACAAATTCAAACTGTGGCTAATATCTTTATTTACAGATGTGTGCGGGTAACTAACACACAAAAATTAATACACAAATCGCACCATTGAGAGAGAGCTATTAATAAACGGGATTTCCAAACAACGTCCACCAAAGGTTATGAATCGAAAAAGCAACAAGTAGTCTTACCATATGTAAACGGAACCGCAGCCAGAATTAGAAGAACTCTGAGACAACACAATATACAAACAAAACTAAGCCACAGATAACCATAGATAATTGCTCGGAAACCCAGCTGTAAAGAAACTTCCTCGGCCCTATTCCTACACCAAAAGGAAACATCCCACAAAATTAATTCCGGAGAGCGTAGGGAGATTGCCATTATAGAGCCCCATAAGACCAAAATAATTCGAGAAGCCATAGAAATTGAAAAACAAGGTGATCTCATTAAAAGGGACGAATCATTGAAACTACCCACAGTATGGAAGACAATCATCGATAAACCTAAAACTACAAAAAATGAAACGGCATCACTTCCAAAACTGCGTCATCCGGAAAATATAAATAATGACTAACGACTGTTCAGATATTATATCCTTCGGATTCGGGTGAGAGTGATGTGGTAACTAACACTTCAGTCTCTATTCGAATGCTAAACATAGAGTTTCGAGAGCCAAATGCGATTTTAACTAAACGTCAGCAAAATTGATCTTTTCAGAACAAGAGTGGTGAAAGGATGTACTAGGTGGCACTAACATTTGGAAGCATACTCTGCATAAGAAGAAGCTTCAAGCGTTAACTGGCTTGATATAGAAATAATACACATCTACATTTATATACGATTATAGATCTACAATTATACATAGAGAACATCTCATGTTACACTCTTTGCAAAATTTAATGGCTGAACCCTAATAACAAATATTCACTTAGCTTTCCACAGATGGTGTCAATTAAATAAGTACACTGAATTAAACTAAAATGTAAAGTAAGTATTATTTAATGCTATAATAAAACGGCATAAAATGTCTTACTCTTCAATTTCCATATCAGACGATTCATTTTTTTCTGGTGGACAGTCATCGCATAACTTAAAAAGCGCTGCCAAACCTGCAAGAATTTGCTCATCAACGGTTGGGCCCAAAAGTGTACCATAAATATTAGGACCACATACACATTCCTTAAAACAAACAAATAATATTTTATTTTATTTATGAAACATATTATAGTGAACTCAATGAAATTTTAAAACGATTCTTTTGTGAAATGTTTTTCACATAATTATCTAAAAACCATTTTCTGGGGTTTCTATTAAATTCCGCGCTTAAGAGGCTGAAAAGGAATATAATGTGGTTTTTACAATATCTTTTTGTAATAATAAGACTTCAAAATAATTCTTTTGTCAAAGGCCTTTAAATACAATAATTTTAAAATAAACCTAAAAAGTACTTTTTAGATTTTTTGAAATGGAGACTCAAAAGAGATTATTTTGATTTTTTTGACCACACCGTTTCATCTAAAAGAGATTTTTTCATCAGCGACATTCAAAAATAATTATCTAAAAACCAAATGCTTCGAAATTTCACCCTGTTAACATAATACGGATTTATAGTACAATAATCCCATTTTAAATCTAATGGTTCCCCATAGCGCAGTCTAGCTTTTAAGATATACTCTACTTAAACATATTAAAATAACAATTTAAAAAGCTTTTTAGGTAATAACTTTAGTGGCAAATATTTTAATACAACACAAAAAATATAAAATATTTATCAAATGCAATATCTGTTTAATGTTTTTAACTGTTTACCGCCTTTAGAAAGCAGGCAATGGTACAGGGAAGAAAACATGGCCGTTTTGGTATTGAAACATAACATAATCTCTATTCATGGCGAATAGTAGCCCAATGAGCGTTACTCCGAAAATGAGACGATCACGTAAAGAGGAAGGGGAAGCAGGTCAAGTACTAAAATGCGTAAATCCATCTTTAGCCAATACAATTCAGAGTATAATTAAAATATAAGTCCAAATATAAATCAAACTGAGGCGTTCTGAACTTTTTGAGTTCGTTGTTACCGTCAATGTCCAAATAACATTCATATAGAAAACCACAAAAATTCAAATTTAAAAGAATTACCGACCCGCAGAGCATTTTGTTACATTAAATTTTAAAATATGTCTATTAATGCATAAGTTTTTCAAAGTTTCAAAAATCGGCTTCTATTACAAAAATCTCTGAGCTCTTAAAGAATCTTCAGAACCCTGATTTATAAAATTATTATTTTACGTTTGTTCCCAAGATAATTTTATTATTATAGCCAACGTTACTCTAACAAAAAGTACCATGCATTATGAACTAATCAACAAAAACAGTGATTTTCTAAATGTTTATTTAGAAGAAATTAATACGGCGTACAATTCGAAGTGCCCAACATATAGCTGATCCTATGATTTGTAGGTTGGATTCTAAGCCTTTCTGTCGGTTCCATAAACATAGAAGGTTCAAAATTTATATTGCCCCTAATCTAGCTATTAAAAATATATGTTTTTGGTTTCAAAATATAAAGAATCTTAATAAAAATTGGTTTAAAATAAATAATAATATTCCTAACATAGAACGAAGCTTTCACGGCTGTGGTCAATTAAGAAATCATGGTCCTTGGGATTAGACCGTGTCAAAATGGAATCACTTTCCGACGTTTCGCCTTCGATTGCACGAGGCATCTTCAGGGATATTCACTTCACGAGATCGGAACACTGAATGAGCTCGGAGAGACCCAGGCCGACTATTTATAGTGGACCTGTATTTACCGAAGCGTGACTCTGTGTAACGATCGGTTTCCACGTATGATGTAGACTGAAGCCCGTATCTCTATTAAAATTGTTAGGATGCTTATAAATTTCAATAGATTCTCTAATTTTGCGTTTATAGAGTCCCGAAACTGATGTAAGAACTTTGGTTTCTTTTACATTTATGACATGCCCAGTAGAGTGTTGGTGTTCAGATACAGCAGATTGTACAATTTGTTTCTTTCTGATACATCGTTCATGTTCTTTAAGTCTAGTCGAAATGGATCGTCCAGTTTTTTTAATATAAACATCACCACAGGAACAAGGAATTGCATATACTCCTTCCATTCGAAAAGGAATAATGTCCTTTGGCGATCTCAAACATTGTCCAATTTTCTTGTGTGTGTTGAAGATTGTACGTATGTTGGACCAGCGAAGTAACCTTGCAATCTTGTCTGTGGTTCCGTGTATAAATGGAAGAACTACATTTCCTATCAGTGATTTCTTATTAGTACCATTTCGTGGAGTTGGATTATTATATTTTCTAATTGATCATCTAATATCATCAGTGTAATATCCATTCCCTCTTAAAGCTTGAGTCAGTTTCTCTGTTTCCTATTGTAAAGAATTTTGGTCACAAATCGCGAGAGCTCTGTAAACCAATGAATTAATGACTGATTGCTTTTGTGCTGGATGATGATGGGAATTTGCATTTAAGTACCTGTTCGTATGCGTTGTTTTTCTATATACAGAGTGTCCTAAGGAACCATCCCTTTCCTTTGTACAAAAACATCTAGAAAGGGAATCGTGCCTTCTGATTCAATTTCCATTGTAAATTTTATGTTAGCATGTTGTTCATTTAGATGATCAAGAAACCCAGGGAGGTTTTCTGGACTATGTGGCCATATTACAAAAGTGTCGTCTACATATCTGAACCATAATTTTCGTTTTAGTGGATACGACTCTAAGGCTTCCTCCTCAAAAGCTTCCATGAAGATATTGGCTACCACCGCGGCACCGGTGATAGTGGAGATCCCATGGCTGCTCCTGAGGTTTGCTCATAGAAAGTTCCTTGAAAGACAAAATACGTTGATGTAAGACATGCTTCAATTAGATCTAAAAGTGAGTTGTTAATACTATTATGGTGAAATAAGTCTGATATTATGGAAATTGAATCATTTATAGGCACATTCGTATACAGCGATTCTACATCGAAACTGACTAAGATATCTTTGGGATCTAATTGGATTGATTTAAGTTTTTCTACAAAATGCGTAGAGTTTCTAATATATGAATGTGTTTTTCCTGTAAAATTATTAAGAATATTTCAAAGATATTTACCAATTTTGTAAGTAGGAGATCCTATTGCACTGACGATAGGTCGAAGTGTAAACTTATGTATTTTAGGTAGTCCGTAAAACCGCGGGATCCTTGAGCTGCTTGGCCTTAACATCTTCTTCTCCTCTGTTGGTAGGTTGGATGCATTTATAAGGTTAGTTATCCGTCTTACAATTTTGTTGGTCGGGTCTGCTTGGATCACTCTGTAGATGTTGTCGTCCAAAAGTAGTTGTATTTTCTTCACGTAATCTGCTTTGTCCATGACGACAGTGGCATTTCCCTTGTCCGCTGGAAGGACCAAAATGTCTGTATTGTTCTTTAATTTTTTTATTGCCGTTCTTTCCGCAGCTGATAGATTCGACTTAGACGGGTTAGAATTTTTGATGATCTTCGCTGTTTCATACCTTATTACGTCAGCTTATTCTGCTGGAGGTCTTCTAATTGTCGCTTCAACGGATGACACTATATCTTCTACGGGTATGTCTTTTTGTAATTGTATTGTCTTGTTGTAATGGCGAAGTTTTGACCTTTAGATAGTACGGATTGTTCTGCTTCAATAAGGATTTTGGAAGATAAATTTATAACGGTGTCCTGTGGCGATTTTAGTGGTCTTCGGCTGTCTAGCAGTCCTTCGAACTTTTTCTGTTACTTAATTGTAACTGCTTGATGTATCCTTTCTGCTTGCGCATTGGTAATGTTATCGACAGTTCTAAATGTTTGATATTCAAGTATAAAAGCTAATTTTAAATGAATATTTAATAACTTAAGAGCGTTTATATCCAAATCACGTCGAGTAGCTCGTATCCTTTCTCTTACCAATGCCATACTGGCTCGTTTGTAGATGTTCCTTGCACTTTTTGATGTTATATGGTGTTTCATCTGTAGACATTTGGGAACTTTGTCTTCATCTCGGCATCTAAAGAAAAAAGCTAGTTGGCAAAGTAGCTTCTTCTTGTTGTCCCTGAGATCGCCAAAACTTTTGACATCCTTCTTGATTTCCTCCCCATAGAGGTTAGCTAACATAGAACGAAAGCTTTCACGGCTGTGGTCAATGAAAAAATCATGGATCTTGGGACTCTCTCTCTCTCTCTCTCTCTCTCTCTCTCTCTCTCTCTCTCTCTCTCTCTCTCTCTCTCTCTCTCTCTCTCTCTCTCTCTCTCTCTCTCTCTCTCTCTCTCTCTCTCTCTCTCTCTCTCTCTCTCTCTCTCTCTCTCTCTCTCTCTCTCTCTCTCTCTCTCTCTCTCTCTCTCTCTCTCTCTCTCTCTCTCTCTCTCTCTCTCTCTCTCTCTCTCTCTCTCTCTCTCTCTCTCTCTCTCTCTCTCTCTCTCTCTCTCTCTCTCTCTCTCTCTCTCTCTCTCTCTCTCTCTCTCTCTCTCTCTCTCTCTCTCTCTCTCTCTCTCTCTCTCTCTCTCTCTCTCTCTCTCTCTCTCTCTCTCTCTCTCTCTCTCTCTCTCTCTCTCTCTCTCTCTCTCTCTCTCTCTCTCTCTCTCTCTCTCTCTCTCTCTCTCTCTCTCTCTCTCTCTCTCTCTCTCTCTCTCTCTCTCTCTCTCTCTCTCTCTCTCTCTCTCTCTCTCTCTCTCTCTCTCTCTCTCTCTCTCTCTCTCTCTCTCTCTCTCTCTCTCTCTCTCTCTCTCTCTCTCTCTCTCTCTCTCTCTCTTAGACCGTGTCAAAATGGAATACTCTGTGTAACTCGGTTTCTGATGTCTGAAGCCCGTATCTCTCTAAAATTGTTAGGATCTTATAAATTTCAATTCAAAAATTCTAACCCGCCTAAGTCAATCTATCAGCTGCGGAAAGAACGGCGATAAAAACATTAAACAACAATACAGACATTTTCGTCCTTCCAGCGGACAAGGGAAATGCCTCTGTCTACATGGACAAAACAGATTACGTGAAGAAAATACAACTACTTTTGGACGACAACATCTACAGAGTGATCCAAGCAGACGCGACCAACAAAATTGAAAGACGGATAACTAACCTTATAAATCTCTCCTCTACCAACTCTCTCAAGAAGCTCAAAGATCAGCGGTTCTCGGACTACCTAAAATACATAAGGTTAACTCTCTCGACCTATCGTCAGTGCAATAGGATCTCTCTCTCTCTCTCTGAAATATTCTAATAATTTTACAGGAAAAACACTCATATATTCTCTCTCATTTCTAGAAAAACTTAAATCAATCCAATTAGATCAAAGATCTCTCTCAGTTTCTCGTAAAATCTCTCTATCGAATGTCTATAAATCTCTCTAATATCTCTCTCTCTCTAATAGTATTGACAACTCATTTTTCTCTCTCTCTCTCATCAACGTCTTTGTCTTTCTCTCTCTCTCTCAGGAGCAGCCTCTCTCTCTCTCTCTCTCTCTCTCTCATGGAAGCTTTTCTCTCTAACCACTAAAACCAAAATCTCTCTGTCGATACTTTTGTAATATGGCCACATCTCTCTCTCTCTCTCTCTCTAAATCTCTCTCTCTCTCTCTCTCTCTACTTTCTGATGTTTTGCCTTCGATTGCACGAGGCATCTTCAGGGATCTTCAGTTCACGAGATCGAAACACTGAATGAGCTCGGAGAGACCCAGGCCGGCTATTTATAGTCGACCTGTGTTTACTGAAGTGTGACTCTGTGTAACGATCGGTTTCCACGTATGATGTAGACTGAAGCCCGTAACTCTATTAAAATGGTTAGGATGCTTATAAATTTCAATTCAAAAATTCTAACCCGCCTAAGTCCAATCTATCAGCTGCGGAAAGAACGGCAATAAAAACATTAAACAACAATACAGACATTTTGGTCCTTCCAGCGGACAAGGGAAATGCCACTGTCGTCATGGACAAAACAGATTACGTGAAGAAAATACAACTACTTTTGGACGACAACATCTACAGAGTGATCCAAGCAGACCCGACCAACAAAATTGAAAGACGGATAACTAACCTTATAAATGTATCCAACCTACCAACAGAGGAGAAGAAGTTGTTAAGGCCAAGAAGCTCAAAGATCCAGCGGTTCTACGGACTACCTAAAATACATAAGGTTAACGTACCACTTCGACCTATCGTCAGTGCAATAGGATCTCCTACTTACAAAATTGGTAAATATCTTTGAAATATTCTTAATAATTTTACAGGAAAAACACATTCATATATTAGAAACTCTACGCATTTCGTAGAAAAACTTAAATCAATCCAATTAGATCCCAAAGATATTTTAGTCAGTTTCGACGTAGAATCGCTGTATACGAATGTGCCTATAAATGGTTCAAATTCCATAATATCAGACTTATTTCACCATAATAGTATTGACAACTCATTTTTAGATCTAATTGAAGCATGTCTTACATCAACGTATTTTGTCTTTCAAGGAACTTTCTATGAGCAAACCTCAGGAGCAGCCATGGGATCTCCACTATCACCGGTGGTAGCCAATATCTTCATGGAAGCTTTTGAGGAGGAAGCCTTAGATGATGATGAATGATTTAAGAAACAAAACTCCTTTATCCAACACTATCCTTACCTCTCCTGAGGACCTAAACAATTATTTTGTAAATGTAGCCAAAGATTTGACTAAATCCGTATCTCAATCTAATGACCCAATTTCATATCTCTCTAATCATAGGGTAAACCTGCACAGTTTCTTCTTTTCACCAGTAGTTTTATCAGAACTTCGCAGTACAATTAATGATATCAAAAATAAATCTTCCTCGGGAATTGATGGGCTTACTTTAAAAATGTATTCAAGTCTGCCGGAGTGCACTCTAGAGCATCTGACTGCTTTGATAAATATGTCTTTCCAAAATGGTACTTTTCCAAGCTGCCTTAAAACTGCAATAATCATACCTCTTCACAAAGGAGGTGTTTCAGAAGAAGCTTCGAACTATCGCCCAATTGCACTTCTCCCTACGCTATCTAAGATCATCGAAAGACTGGTTAAAAAAAGGCTTTTATCATTTCTGTCTAGATATGAAATACTTACAAAACATCAATTTGGATTTTTAAGTAACAAATGCACAAGCGATGCCATGTTTTCCCTTCTTAATAGAGTTTACTCCAGCCTAAACAACCATCACGCTACGGCAACAATTTTCTGTGATTTTTCCAAAGCTTTCGATTGTGTGAATCATAATATATTAACTAACAAGCTGCAGTACTATGGATTTAGAGGGGCTTCTCTCGATTGGTTTAAGTCATATCTTAGCAACAGAAATCAAGTTGTGAAAGTTGACAACAGGATGTCTTCTTGTAGGCCAATGGAATATGGAGTGCCTCAAGGCTCGGTACTAGGCCCTATCTTGTTTCTTCTGTTCATAAACGACATGGCTAATTTAAACATTAGTGGAAAAATATGTCTCTTTGCGGACGGTACCAGCTTTACGTGGAGCCACCCAGATGTCACGGACCTACATAGGATTGTACTAATGACCTAATCACCATTAAATCCTGGTGCGATTCTAATCTCCTATGTTTGAACATCTCTAAAACGAAAGTCTTGTCTTATAAAAACACGCTGCAACCTTTTGATCTTAATGGCACCACTATTGATGTCGTAAACTCTGTAAAATTTCTAGGGCTTCTTGTAGATGATTCTTTAAAATGGGATCCACATATCGACGCTTAGGAAGTTGGGTTCTGCTTGCTTTGCGTTAAGATCTGTTTCCGAGGAGCTTAGCTTTTCTACCTCTAGAACTGTTTATTTTGCTCTTGTTGAGTCGCACCTCAGATATGCTATTCCATTCTGGGGTACATGTTGTGCGACTCAATTTAATCGAATTTTTATACTACAAAAAAGAGCTGTTCGTTACCTACTGAGACTTAACAGTAGAACTCACTGCCGAGATTTCTTTAAAAGATATAAAATACTAACCCTTCCTTGCTTATTCATTTTGGAATCGGTTTGCTTAATTCGTAAGCATGCACCTGCTCTATTAGAGAGACCTTCTCACAACTACCCTCTCAGAAACACTGAGCACGATCTCTATCTTCCAACCCCACACTCAGAGTTAATTAAAAGATCAGTAATCTACAATGCAAAAAAAATGCATAATCACCTGCCATTTAACATCAAATCCATAATATCTCTGACTTCATTTCGCAAGGCTTTGAAATCATTCTTACTGGAAAGCGCCTTCTACACCGTGAACGAGTTTTACAACACATAAATGTATCCTTATGAACCCCTAGTGTGATAGTTGCCATTACCAACCATTTTTACCGAATTTTGTATATGTATTTTTTTAATTGTTTCGTACTTTTTTATTTTTTATTTTTTACTTTGCTTTTTTATTTTTTTTACATTATATTTATGAAAATGTTTATAACATAGTACGACTGACAAAGTACATTTCTAATGTACTTCTTTTAGGATTCTATTATATTAATATTCTAAATTCTTGATTTAAATATTATTTTTCTATAATATTTATGATGTGTTTTTGTTTTGTTTTGTTTGCTAATTTTGATGTTTGTAAACTATTTTTTTTTACAACAGCTTTGTCCACAAAATTGTAAAATTTTTTTGACAATAAAGCATTTATTTATTTATTTATATTTATTTTATTTATTCTGATTCTCTCTGCTCGACTTCTCTTGTAATATCATTTTTTCGATTAAAATAATTGACAAGATTTATCACAATTTGCTTGGCCTTGGAGTTTAAAAACCCAGCAAAACGTTTTTTGCCTTTCGTACTTTTAAAAGGAGTTCTTTTAATAATTATCATTAATTATTATTATTTATTAAAGTAAAGTTGACTGTATTAGTAACTGTTAATTGTTTTTGAGTTTAAAATACACTCAGTAGTTTTTCTTTCAATAACAAGTGCAGTAAATCTCCAAATAATAACGCAAACTCAAACTCAAATATACTTTATTGTTAAAAGAACATATAGTCTTTCTCAACAAAGTAAGCTGTATAAAAATAAAAATATTGGGTCTAAGGGAATCGGGAAAATATCCTCTTTGAAAACTATTATTTACATTTAATCAAACAGCTTAAAGTAGTAGTGGGTAAGTTTTCAAATATTTTTATTGGCATACAATCAAGACCGGCTGCATTTTTGTTTTTAGATTTTATTTCTCTTATAGTTTCCAAAATTTCTAGTTGATCAGTATCCAAAAGCACCACATTCTCTGATAATAATAATAAGTGTAAAAAAGACATTGGATTATCAGCTTTTCTTATATTTTGTGTTAATTTTGCTGCAGCAGAGCAGTAATACTTATTAAATACATTTGAATAAATATTATTTTTCAGATTAGTTTTTGTACTTTTTGTAGGGCGCCCTTTAAGTTCATTAATTATTTTCCAGTTTGCTCTTGATTTATTCGATACGTTAAGTATTTCGCTGTGATTTATACATTTTACTCTTTTAATTAATTTTCTGTAAATATTTCTGTATGTACAATAATATTTTAAAAATGCAGGACTGCTTGTATATTTCCTAATATAATGTAGGAAGCGAAAAATAACCCTTAGAGATCCAACATTTTTTCCGTTTTATTTTTAATCTTCTTATAAGAAACGTTTTATTAAAAGTCTGTTTTAATGTATCGTAAAAAAGTTGTTGCTCATTGTTTATATGTAAATTCCCAGTTGTAATTATTGCAGGTAACATACAATTTTTGAAAGTTTTTTATGCTATAAATTCTACCAAATCTAAATCTTTTAGTATAAGATGATGCATTAACCATAATTTTGCATGTTTCATGGTCAGAGAAACCATCAAGGTTAGAACAAACATACTCAATGGTATATTCTGAAAATTTGGTTATTCTTATTGTAATATGTACATGCATACTAACATCTAAAGATAGGAACAAATTAGTTAAACATTGAGTTAATATTGAATCATTATCATTCAAATTAATGTTAGTCTCCAGTAACGATTAATTTACTGTTCGTTCTATCAATAAAGACTTGAGCATTACTAGATGGTGTACGGTTACGGTAAATGCAAAATATAAAAATATTAAAATGCCTATTGTAAGCTACCGAAAATTTAAATTTCTTGTCCACTATCATATGATTATATTTGTTTATATCAAAGATTTGTAAGCCGTTACAAATGTCAGATTTCATGAAAATTATTGTTTCTCCATATACTGTATTAATGCGACAATATCTAAATATAGTAGTATAGTTTGGCATATTGCAAAAATTATGTACATTATTAAACCAATGTTCCGTGATTAAAACTAAACTAGGGTAATTACAAAGTTAAAGAAATATAGCTGATTTATCAGTCTTATTTCGTATTGATTGCACATTTAATAATAACAAAGTTAGGTCATGTCTGCTTGACTGACATATTTCAAAAAAAAAATACTATCATTATTTCAAACCCGAAATATCATTAGAATCCTAAATATGATTGATATTCTCTTTTTCTGTAACAGTCTTCCTCACCAGAGAAACCTGCTCTGTGTTAACAATAGAGTTACTAGAGTTATCAATTAAGTTATTGTTAGAAACAAACTTATTATGATCATTATACCTTTTACTTGTTTCCTGTTCATTATGTATTTTTACAAAAGATAAGTTTTTTATTTGTTTAAATTCAGTAGTTACTATATTACAAATATCCGTAGCTAACATATGTTTTGATTTAGTTTTATTATTTACGGTTAAGGAAATTATGGTGCCTATTACTCCAGAAATTAAGTTATTAATACGTTCAGTTCACTCTGCTAACCTAACATTAAATTTGACTATACATTTATTTAAATATTGAGAAAATTAATATTTAATGTAGAACATTATCTTAATATATTCAGCAAATTTTTTAAAAAAGGAAAATGTGGAATAATTGAAAAGTTATTTGTTCCTGCAATAACAAATATATGGTCTTTAGGTGTATAATTGTTAGTTAATCCTTTCAAGGCTTCTATCAATTGGTCAAATCTTGCTTCTGGTTTAAAAACTGATTCTACTTGATATTCACATTTTCCTATTTTTTAAGTTTTTTACTGATGTAGTAGTTTATATATCTACCATAGTCGTTGCCTGAAATTAATATTTTTTTTAACAAAATAAGGAGCTTCATTATTAAAACGTTCTTTCACTTTATTTTTTTCAAAAAGTAATTTAGTCCCTAAGTTAGTTGTAGGTATGAATTTTTCATTAACATTTACCTTGGTGTTAATTTTGGTTTTCTTACTACCAAATTTAGATAACTGGCTTTTTAGGTTTTCACTCTCAGTATAGTAGCATTTATATATATATATATATATATATATATATATATATATATATATATATATATATATAATTTAAGAATCATTAACGTACGTTAATTTAATAACGTTAATAAAATTTAAACAATTAAATCTAGTTAATAATATTAGTAATATATGCATCTAGACATATATAATAAAAACGAAAAAGACTTGTAGTAATTTTGAGAAAAATGCTTGTTTAAAGCAATATATTTCATATATTTTTCTTCGTCAAATGACAATAAATAATTTGTTTTTTTATGACAAAAAATTGAAAGTATAAAATTTAAAGGTTAAGAGAATGTTCAAATTTGAAAAAATATGTTTAAATTTTAGGTAAAAATAGTACGAATATGTATAGAACAGCAAACTTTAGAATCATTCATGTAATTAATTATAAATGTTATTATTACCACTATTATTAATATTGGAAAATTTTGTTTCATCTAAAAATAAAATATATAAGTAAATTAGACTTAAATTTTCGATATCTGTTTTTATTTGTTGCCAAAGGTTCTTTTTTAAATTCTGCCGTTTCTAAAAATGTTTTTTTGGTAGTATTATTTTCTACGTGTAAGATTTTAGGTTGTAGAAAATTGCATGTGTGGCCAGTATCAATTATATGTTCTGATAATCAGCAAGATCTTTTGTTTAATCTTGCGTCACTTCTATTTGGTGCATTACTTTTGACAATTTTTTGAGAAGTTTGACCAATATATTTTTTGTCACAATTATTACAAGGAATACAGTAGACAAAATTCGATTTGTTAGAACTGAATATTAGTATTTTAATTTACTATAAAGTGTTCCAAACGATTTTATATTTTTTTGAGATATTGTAATGTTTTCATTTTTAAAAATTTTATTAATTTTTGGACATAAATTATGAATATAAGGAATTGATCCATAGTTTCAGGATTTAATTTTTCTGGATTCTGAAGAATATTTGTATTATTGACTGTGTGTAGTACTTTTCTTATTATATTAACAGGATAAGAATTATCTATAAATATTTGTTTTAATATGTTGAAATTCTTTTGTTCTAAAGTTGGATGGGAAAGTTTTGCTCCTCTGTTGTTTAAGCCTAAAGTCATATTTATTTTCATTTTGTTCGAGTGGCATGTTTTATATACCAGTCAGTGATAACTGTATAGTTATTAAGCTTAATCTTCCTCTTGAATCAAGATAAGGCAGGTTATAGTCACTTTCTTTTTCACATGTAAATTTTAATATATGCTCATAATTATTAAAAACTTAGGTAGGTATAGAACTAAAAATATAATCTAAAAATATTTTAAAAAAGGAATTTCGGAAGATAGTAAAGGGATGCAGTTGTCCAGTAAGTCATCCATTAAATATTGGGCAAGTATTGGAGAAATAGATGATCCCATCGCCAAATTTATTTATTGAAACAATTTTCAAAAGAAAAAATATTTGCATTTGTTTCAATAATACTTAAAAAATTTTGTTGTGATATTTTACAGTGATTTTGAATGACGTTCCACCTTTTAATTATAGATTTTCTAATTAAATTTAGTAAAATTTTTGTAAATAAATAACGTCTAAACTAATTAACCTTTTATTATTAATAAAATTAGAAAATTCGAAAGAATCTTTTACATAATACATATTTTCAGAATCATAAGATTTAGTTAAAATGTCACAAAAAAAGAGTTAATTTACTATTCGGTAAGTTAGTTGATGAAACAATAGGTCTTAAAGATAATTTAGGTTTGTGAATTTTAACTATTTGCATTCTACTTCAGTAATCATTTTACAAGTTTTTAGATTGTTGATTATATCATTACATGTTTTTTCGATTGAAGTTGTCGTATTTTTATTAATTTTGGTGGAAGATTGGACATCATCAATAATTGTTTGCTTTATTGATAATGAAAGCAGCATTGCCTTTATCAGATCTTGTGATTAAAATTTCTGGATGTTCTTTAAAAAACCCTTTGGTTTTACTGTATATTTTGTCAAAACAATTACTAAACATTGTGGGTTTCTGCGAAAAATTTGTATGTTTGTTAGTTTAGCCCAAAATAGATCTTTCTTAGTTTCATCAAAACTAGATATCAAATTCTCAATATCGGCTAAAAGTCTAGGGATAGATACATCAATTATAGTGTGTGGAATACTAAATTTATATCCTAAAGCTAAAAATTCTTTTATATCATTTGGAATTTCAATGTTTGTCAGATTTCTAACCTAGTTTTCTTTTATTTTTAGTTTTTTTTTGTTATTTTGACATATAATTATTTAGTTTGTTAATATTACTTCTGTTAATTTGGTTGAAATACCTATTATATGAATTGTTTTGCCGACGTTGATATTCTAGCCATGTATAATTAGGTACTTGTATAGTTCTGTAGGAATTAAATTTATTAAATTTTGTATTGTTTTTTTATAATTCACTATATTTTTACTTCTGAAAATTGTTTCTATAAACAAATTTTAACTTATATTGACTTTTGACTTGACAACTGCATCCCTTTACTATCTTCCAAAATTCCTTTTTAAAAAAAAATTGTAGATGATATTTTTTCTTCTATACCTTAAAATAAATTTGACGAAATTTTACAAGTTTTTAAAAACTATGATCATTATTTAAAATTTACATATGAAAAAGAAAATGACTATAACCTGCCTTATCTTGATACAAGAGTTATTAGCCTTAATAACTATAGACTTATCACTGATTGGTATATAAAACCTACTAGTTCAGGAAGATATATAAACTATATGTCGAACTGCTCTAACAAAATGAAAGTAAATATGATTTTAGGCTTAAAAAACAGTATAGAAAAACTTTCCCATCCAACTTTGAAACAAGAGAATTTCAAAATATTAAAATAAATACTTATAGATAATTCTTATCCTGTTAATATAATAAGAAAAACACAACGCACAGTCAATAATACAAATATTCCTCAAAATCTAGAAAATTTGAATCCCGAAACTAATTTTTTCTTTGGATCAAGTCCTTATATTCATAATTTAATTCCAAAAATTATTAAAATTTTTAAAGATAAAAACATTCAAATATCTTAAAAAAACATAAAAACTACTGGAACACATTATAATAAATTACAAGACCAAGATTCAAGTTTAAACAAATCAAATTGTGTCTACTGTATTCCTTGTAATAATTGTGACAAAAAATATATTGGTCAAAGTTCTCAAAAAATTATCAAAAGGAATGCATTACATAGAAGTTACGCAAAAGATCTTGCGTACTATCAGAATATATAATTGATACTGGCTACACATACAATTTCCTACAAACTAAAATCTTACACGCAGAAAATAATATTACCAAAAGAACATTTTTAGAAATGGCAGATAT
Source organism: Kuschelorhynchus macadamiae (assembly GCA_030620095.1). Classification (NCBI taxonomy): domain Eukaryota; kingdom Metazoa; phylum Arthropoda; class Insecta; order Coleoptera; family Curculionidae; genus Kuschelorhynchus; species Kuschelorhynchus macadamiae. The sequence goes on from JAUTXW010002606.1 coordinate 333,012, forward strand.
AAAAAAAAACGTTTGGCAATGAATAAAAAAGCAGATATCGAAAAGGTAGTAATAACAATTATAATTAGTTATCAAGGAATGATTCTAAAGTTTGCTTTCCTATGAATACTCGTACTATTTTTACCTAGAATTTAAACATATTTTTTCAAATATGAACACCTTTAAGTTTTAAACTTTCAATTTTTTGTTATCAAAAAAAAATTATTTATTGTCATTTGACGTTTGACATCAAAATTCTACGTATAAAAATATCTGCTTTAAACAAGCATTTTTCTCAAAATTACTACAAGTCTTTTTCGTTTTAATTATATGTAAGTCTCGATGCATATATTGCTAATATTATTAACTAAATTTATTTGTTTAAATTTTAAGGCCCCTAATAAAAATATTTCGAAATTTGGTCAAATAAAAATAAAACATTAATAAAGAATAATATATATATATATATATATATATATATATATATATATATATATAGATATATAGATATATATATATAGATATATAGATATATATATATATATATATATATATATATATATATATATATATATATATATATATATATATATATATATATATATATATATATATATATTTATATGTATATATATATATATATATATATATATATATATATATATATATATATATATATGTATACATATAAGATAAGCTATTGACAAATACGTGATTTAATACGTATTCTTGGTCGAAACGGATATTAACGAGTATATCGAAATAAATTTAAAAGCGTCCTCTTGGGGGAAGTGGGACAAATTGAAACATTAACTGACAAAATAAAATGGTTATGCCTTTTGAACTACAGTAATGTCTCGTAATTTGTGAACTTGTCAACTCAATCACAAATTAGCCAACTGCCCAAAATATTGGGAGGCGCCCATCCTCCCTTTTTTGGAAATCTCAATGCTGCTGCATACAAATCACACGATATTTGCAGTATGACAGGTCGATGTGAGCCTCCGAAAGATACGTCATTAGTCTAGCGAACAAGCCAAAAATGAGTCAAGTACAAGATATGGCGGATGACTTTAGAAATGATGATGAAATGATTTTTGAAGGCCCTATTTTACGATGCTTTTTTTGTTAAGATTATCGGAAAGTCTACAGTTTTTTAATAAACAAAAATATACTTCTTTAAAACAAAAAAAAAATAAAATATGGAAAAATGACTTTCCGTAATCTTAACGAAAAAAACTTAAACGGAAGATTTTTTCCTTCGTGGAGAAATAAGACTTTTAGAGTTACCCCGATATCGATATTAAACAACTATTAGGTTTGGTCGCACGAATTATGAAACCAATATTATTTTTAAATACTGGGCAGATTCTATAAATTATTTTTAATTCATCGTAATGCAATATTATTTTTTCTTTTGGCTTTCCTCAATTCATACTTTAACTTGACTTAAAGCTGGCCCAGACTCTGTGAGAATCGTTAAATAAAGTTTGGAGCTTGTTTAGTGGCCAACGCGCTAAAACAACAACATCATAACAGTAAAATTAACGCAAAAACCTAGCTAGATGAGAAAGAAAATAAACATTCTCAAATTTTTTCCATCATTTAGGATAGAAAGCACTTGGTACAAAACTTACATCCTGGTGAGGCAGAGCGCCGACTAGAGTGTTCCTGGAATTTGCCAATGCGGGACATGGTCATTAATTATGAAAGAACTGTTATATCGTCCGATATAATTCTATCAGCGCTGGTATTTTGAACTGGCATAATGATAGGGTTTGGTCAGGAAAATAAACATTTTATATCTCCACGTGAAAGGCAAGGCAGGTTTGTAATATTTCATGTTTCATTCTTGAAAGCAAAATCATTTATAAAATCTATGACGGCACCTTTACTGCAATTAAATACTTAGAGATTCTGGAACTAGTTGTGCCTGAAATAACCGAAGATGGTCCTTTGGAGCGACTCAATGATTTGTATTTGGAGCAAGATGGAGCTCCCGGTCATAATACTCAAATAGTGAGAAACTATCTAGACACAAACTTTCCAGGCCACTGGATTGGAACTAATGGACCTGTAAAATGGCCACCTAGATCGCCCGATTTATCAGTTCTGGATTTTTTTTGTGGGGATGCATTAAAATAGGATTTATACTACACAGTATTAATCATCTTTATATGTTTAATTATTTTTAGTTTCATGTTAGGTTTTTAGCTTTTTAATTGAATTAGTAGGTACCGTAATAGTTGTAAGTAGTTGTAAATAATTTAAGTTGCTAATAAGTAGGTATTAAAAAGTATAATAAATAAATCCGTCTGGACCTACTAAGATTTTTTTAATATAAAGTGTTTAATATTACACTTAATACTGGAAATAAACAAAAAACCAAAACATAACATTTAAAAATGTATAAGGTGTCCCATTTAAAAAACTTGACTTTGGGTCGTATCATAAAAATGACTACCGTACGTAAAAAAACTAATTAAGAACAACTTTTTACTTTTTGATAACATTTTCAATTTCACCCTGTATCCTAGAAACAAAGCGAGTTATGAAAATTTTAATGACCGCATTTCTCGTTTCACAAAAAAGTAGCACAATGATGTGAAAACCGCAACCCTGTATCTTTACAAATAACCGACATATTCCGTGAAACCATCGAACTCGGGACACCCTGTATATATACATATATATATATATATATATATATATATATATATATATATATATATATTATACATATATATATATATATATATATATATATATATATATATATATATATATATATATATATATATATATATATATATATATATATATATATATATATATATATATATATATATATATATATATATATATATATATATATATATATATATATATATATATATATATATATATATATATATATATATATATATATATATATATATAATAATGCGGGCTAAACGTCAAGGAAACAGAGTGTTTCATTATAAAACATAAACCTATACCCAAGAAAATTAAACACTATATTATAATATTTAAGGTTTAAGAAAAAGAAAATTATATTCTACGTATATATACAAGGGTGTTAGACTGTACTCAACATAAAATGACATTTCTACAAGAAATCCAGTTTTCCTTGTGCTAATTAGCTCAGAGATTTTTCAAAAACATACACGAGACTGACAAAACAAAAAAACAGAAGAATATTTTTACTAAGAAGCAAACAGCTTTTTAAAACTTCAATGTGTCTCATATAATTTTTACAGGTACGTACCTCGAAAATAAATTTCACAATATAGTTTCATATAACATTTCACTTAATAATACAAAAACTAAAATCTTAAATCTATGCATTACTGAAACAACAAAAATTATAAATACTTTAAATAATGTCATTCAACAAAACCTTAATGACATAAAGTCAGTAATTCCAACTAATATTCTTGATAAATTTATAGAACTAGAAACTATGAAATATGAAAAAATTTTCAATTCAATAAAATACAAAAATCAGAAAAAAATTTCAAAATTAATAACATACACGGAACAAAAATGACGTTAAAATCAACATATCTTCCTGGCTTGAGAATATTTCTGATACTAATATTCCAAACGATATAGCAGAAGTTATGTCCTTAGGTAATAGTTTCTGATTATCAATTAAGAACGAAAAAAACACCCAATCATGATCAGCCCAATAAAATAAAAGACAATATATGGTTTAATGTCTTAAATGCAATTACTAACCATAAATGTAGAATCAGATATAAACAAATTAAAAATAACAAATTCCAAAATCGAATAATTAAAAAAATTAACAAAACTAAACAATTTATTAAGGATAACATTATGAACACCACTGACTATGACACGAAAATGATTCAACTTCTAAATGACTCAAATACATATAAAAAATTAAAATCCGACCCTACAAATGTTTTACAAAATAAAAACAATTCTCTTATAAAAAAGCTTAAGAACAAAAATATATTAACCGACATAGAAAGTAAATATTTGGCTGTACACAATGCAGTTGCACCTAAAATTTATGGACTACCCAAATTGCATAAACCAAACATTCGTCTAAGACCAATTGTATCTTGTGTTCAATCGCCTTTCTATAACATTTCAAAATATTTGTCCAAATGTTTGTCAAACATCACAGGAAAAAACAATCATTACATAAAAGACTCTTTCACCTTTAAGCAATTCGTTGATTCAGTAAAATTACCACCAAACTCCAAACTTATATCTTTAGATGTAATTTCTTTATATACTAATATACCTAATGAACTTGTAGCTACAGCGATAAAAGAAAAATGGAATGAGCTAACAGAATTTACAACTTTAACTTACAACGATTTTATAGAAGCGTTAAATATCGTAACCCTAAGTAACTATTTCCAATATAAAAATGATTTTACCAACAATTAGACGGTTGCGCCATGGGCTCACCAATTTCTTCCACAGTGGAACAAATAGTAAGGGAGTTTCTAGAAGAAAGAGTTCTCGAAAAATTGGATTTTAATATTACTTTTTTTAAAAGGTACGTCGATGATTGTTTGGCTTAAATTCCAGAAAATAAAATTGACAATGTTTTACTAGCTTTTAATAGTTTCCATCCTATACTTCAATTCACATTTGAAATAGAAGAAAATAACCAAATAAATTTTTTAGATTTAACCATAATCACTCAAACTAACAATAATTTAAAAACAAATTTGGTTTACGAAAGAGACATGGTCTGGACGTTACTTTAACTTTAATTCTCATCATCCCAATAACCAAAAAAGAAGTGTCGTAATTGGTCTAACTGATCGCTATAGCCCTCACGTCACCTGAATATCGCCCTGAAACTCTCAAAAAAGTAATAAATACCTTAAAGTCTAATGATTTTCCTGAATGTTTTACCAAAAAAAATTAAAACAAAGAACCCACAAATATTATAACCAGACTAATCAATTAAAACAAGATAACATTAAAAAAAAAAATATGTAGCAATACCTTACACAAATCAGCTATCAGAAAAAATAAAGTACATTTTAGGAAAACATAATATAATCGCATGTCACAAAGCACACAACTTAATTGGTTCTTTGTTTACCACACTAAAAAGTAAAGTACCAAAAAATAAAAAATCTAATCTAATCTACTCAGTACCCTGTTTAAACTGTCCAGCAAAATATATAGGCATGACCACTCAACTATTAGAAAATAGGTTGAAAAAATGCATCGACGGCCTTACACAAACACGAAAAAACAGAAAAACATGAATTTGATTACGCCAGTACCAATGTATATATATTATATATATATATATATATATATATATATATATATATATATTTATATATATATATATATATATATATATATATATATATATATATATATATATATATATATATATATATATATATATATATATATATATATATATATATATATATATATATATATATATATATATATATATATATATATATATATATATTTATATATATATATATATATATATATATATATATATATATATATATATATATATATATATATATATATATATATATATATATATATATATATATATATATATATATATATATATATATATATATATATATATATAAATATATTAATTTCTAGCCATCCTCAGCATAATTCAAGAAGTGTTTACAAACAAACATAAAATGTTGCTCCTTATGGCAAAGTTTCCTTCAAACCTAAAGTGCGGCACACGAAAGCATGAAAGAGAACCGTGCGCAGTCAATCGGTTTAGGAAGGTCGGCCAAGAAATCTCTTTAAACCAGTGGTGTCCCATCGTTCTTTAAATAATATGGCACTCCTTTTTGACTATACGCACTTCAGATAATTAAAAAATTTAACTATGCCTAATGAACCTTTATCTATATTGTTTTCTTTTGTGTAACGCACTTCTATATCTCTTTTATGTTGCAAAAACAGCGAACTTTCGAATTTTAAAATGATTTAATTTTGATTTTTCTTGATCGATTTACCTATAAATATATTTTTTCTTGAGTTCTGTCATTAACGGTTCCCGGGCTACTGCCTACGTCCACTATTATTGGACGATCCAGTATAGTGATATACGATTTACAAGTCCAGATTTTACAAGGGCAGCCAGCATCAGATCCAGTGAACGAGATTTATCAAAATTTTAATTTATGCATTTCGACTTTGGGCTACTCGGGTATGCCAAAAGTGGCCGTCTGTCTCCGTTTGTCATATTACTTTATACAGGAACCGTCATTGTGAAGTACTATACAGGGCGTTTCCTAATTACGTGCTGATGTTAAAGGGGGTGTTTTTATGTCCGAAAAGTCTTAACTTTTGAGATAGAGGATGGTAAAGTTTAAAAAGAAAACATTTTTTTTCACCCCAATTCTGATGCTATTGTAGATAACTGCATGAAATTTGATACACGTCTTCTATGCATAAAGGAGCATACGGATTTACCCAGGTTAATTACATATGCACGCCACTGGTAGAAATTTCAAAATTTGATTGTTAATAAAAAATGCCTTTTTATGCATAAAAGACGTGTATCAAATTTCACACAGTTATTTATCTATAATAGCATCAGAATTAGGATTTAAAAAAAAATGTTTTTTTAAAACACTGTATCTCCAAAGTTAAGACTTTTAGGTTCATATTAAACTTTTTTCTTAAAAAGGTCCAAGAATCACTCCCCTTTAACATTAGCACGCAATTAGGAAACGCCCTGTATAGTACTTCACAATGACGCCCCCCCCCCTGTACAAAGTAATATGACAGACGGAGACAAACGGTCACTTTTGGCATCCCAAATAGCCCAAAGTCGAACTGCATAAGTCAAAATTTTAATAAATCTTGTTCACTGGAATCAGTGCTGGCTCCCCTACTATAACTACATTGATGTGTTAATTTTGAAAAATATGAGTTCTGTAGTTTTTCATATATTAATTGCAATATTAGATATACATACGATTTCCAATTTTCAGCCGATATTGAGTCAATCGCTTCTAATGTTATTTTATTTAAATCTTTAATTGAAAGTTCACCGGTGTTGCGCTCTCGAATATATTTTTTTTACTCCAGACCACGCAAGTTCAATAGGGTTGAGGTCGCTTATGTATGGAGGCAGTGTTAAAGGTGTATGACCGAGGTTACGTAAAAGACCGTCAATTTTATACTTTTATTCTCTAGGCTTGTTGGCTGATATTACTTCATATAATTGATTTTTTCTCCATGTTGGATCACATACAAGATTGTTCGATTTGAGCCACGATATCATATGAGATTTTGTAGAGTATTTAGTTGGCGCATTATCCATTACCACGACTGATTTGGGAGGAATGTTAGGTAGAAGCTTCTCGAGCAACCACTTTTCAAAATTATCTCTATTCATCTGTCCATGATAGTCTCCAGTTGTTAGTCCATAGCGAAAAATTAAAGCAGCACCTGGAACAAATCCGGCTTCTGAACCAGCATGAACTAGAATAAAGCGACTACTTGAGCGGATTCCCTGAACAACACCTGTAACACTTTCAGTTTGACAGCATTTGTTCACTATCATATCATTATCTACCCAGGTTTCGTCTAGATACACAATATTGCGTCCTTCTTGCCTTACAGTTGATAAATATTTCACCCGCCAGTGTAAAATATTTGGTCTCTTAACGAGCAATTTTCGTTTATTTTGGCACTTGCGCCAAATAAAACCATTTTGATCGTAAAAGCCGATTAAGGTTTTATACCCGTACTAAAAATCTACTTTGTTCTTTACAGCACGAAGTAGGGGTTTGCAAGTCGGAACCTTCTATAAGTTTATATAAAAATCCTCTATTGTTCGTCGAATTACTTGAAAATCACCATCGTCAACTTTTTCTTTGTATGATAATCGAGGTCTTTTTTACCAGGAGATTTTAAAGGTGAAGTAGAACATGAGCTGATTGAATTTTTCTTACACTACTTTCCGAAACACCAGTGTAAAATGCAGCGCGTTCTGTTCGATTTTGAATTGGAATAATCAAACTATTATTTTCAGCTTCTCTAGTACAGGTCTCTGTAACGCTTGCAATAACTTCACGTGCACCCCTCCGAATTGTTTTTTCTCTTTTTATATAGAAATGAAAACAAATGCTCGAAATGTATAGGCGCCACTGGAAATAGCTAGAACCTTCTAGCGGCAAGTGCGTGGAGACTCTAGGCACATCCCAATTACAAGTAGACCAGTGCGAAATTTACTAAATCCTTGATTCATTTTCCGTACCGCTTAGCTGGCGCACTTTATAGGTGAAGCGGCAAACTATTACAACAAATAAAATAACATAAAATTTATTTGGGTACACAAATTTTACTTTTCCGCTTGCTTAAGACTATGAACCTTTATTTTAAGGACCGCCCGGTTTTCTTTTGTGTCCCGCACTGTACTAAAACCAAGTATATTTGTCATTGCCAAGAAGAATCCCAAACAGTGTGCAAACTTTTATATTTAACTTTTTTTATATATCTATAAAAATATTAACGTTAATGAAGGAAGCATTTTTATCAAAAAACCCATGTAGAGGGTGTTTAAAATAAGATGTCCTATCCCCTTATTCGAAGAACCATAAGAAATAGAAGAAAATTTTAAAGGCAAATATTTTTTTGTTTCTTTTGAAGTTTCTATTTATACAGGGTATTGCGTTTTCCCTGGGCGGCTATATACTTTGTTAGCCTATAAATATATTAGAGGTTATGATCTTGTGCTTAAAAACCAGTTCAACGATATATAATAGTATTGGTAAGTAATGCAACGTTTGGGATTTATTCACACTTTTCTTCACTTGTTTTATCTATTTTCAAATTAATAGAAATAATTAAAGTGGCTTTAAATATTTTTAAATTTTCCCACAGCTAAAAAAAATAAAGTTTACTATATTTACGGTCTTATTCTCAAGTTCAAAATGCATCTAGTTTTTTTTAATTTAAATACAGCTTTGAACGATTTTACCGATATATAACAATATGGGTTTTTGGGCATACATACAGCTTGTTACAAATTATAAAAAATTCAATGATTAGGACAACGATTAAAGGTATTTAAAATATTGTCTGTAACAACTCTTAGTGGTAAATATGTATTTTTCAAATTACACAAATTACACAAAAGAAAAATAAATTACATGCTGAGGATGATCGCCAATATGGCTGAAACAGTAAGTCGTAGACCAATTATTTTATATATTGTTAAAATTGTTTTTCAATGCTCTATTTAAATTTACTATAATATATACTTAAAATAAATACAAAATTACGATACCCTGTACATTCGAAAGGTGAGCATAATTAGTGCAGCTAGTCTTAAAATCTTAAACAATCTAGCCTTAGCAGAAGGGTCCTTACTACTCATGGTATATGAAATTAAAAATTACATTTTAATTATTTACGTACCTTTTTAAGAGTACTAGAAAGATTAGGAAAAGTTAAAATTTTTTACTAAGTTGCTGATCTTTGCTCCATCTGGCTGAGTTAGGAATTAATTTGAAAGGAAAGGTTACAGTTTTTGATTAATCCCCAAATTCAAAAACAAATGAAGATAGATAAAATCGGGAATCGGAAATCGGTATTAAAAAGGATATTTCGAAGTCTTTTCTCGTTTCGAAATGATTGAACTTTCAATTTTACCATTTGTAGGAACGATGGTTTTGTCCAGTAGTTTAATAAGTAGAAATCACACCAATATCCATGCACTGAAGTACAGCAAACGAGGGGTGCTTATGAAATAATATTTGTGAACTAATCAGTAAAATTAAAATAATTAATCCTTAAGTGGGCGCGTGAGTTTTCAGTATGTGAGTAAGCACTGAAAAAAAAACTATATTATTGCAACAAACTCCATTACTAACGGATATTCTTTATTTACTTTGAAATAAATCTTATAATTCTAAAAATACGTAATGGTCAAATATTAAAAACAACATTAAACAAAAAACGAAAAATGGAATTAATTTGAATCGTCTGATTCTCCTTCTGGTATTGGAACTAAACATGGTTCACATATTGTTTTCATGTGACTCTTGCACATAGGTTTTTGGCACTTTATAGAAAAGTTTGAGGTGTTATTGTCCTTTTGGTGAGAGATGGGAGATCTGTTACTAGTACCTCACCCTTCCGATGTAGGACATATATCGCGTTGTAGTAAATTACCAACATTTGCAGCTTTTTTTCTAACCCTCGTCGGTAACTGGATAATCGATATTCTCTTACGAGTTTGTGGTCACGCTAACCACATTCCAATTTCGAAGAAAGCTCTTCGCACTCTGCTTGTTTCTGGATTATTATCAATGAATATTATTTAGGCAATTATACCAGCAATGTCCAAAAGTATATAGATTATAGCAAGAGGTCAACGTCTGCATCGCTAGCAGTAGAATATGTTTCACACATTTCATCTACCGTTTCCACTCCTGCCTTTCTGAAGTTATAGGTCGTTATAATTTCTGATTTCTGAGTTTCCTGATCGATTTTGTTGCCATGGTGTAATGTCGATATAGCTAACACATTTTTGTTTTTTTTTGGAACGGTAGAAACTATCGTTATATCTGTAAAGAAATCAAAAATACAACTTCTATTTCGAACATTGAGAAATTCTGGAGGAATTTCCCTTTTATTTTCTCTAATTATTCCAATCATTGTAATCTTTCTTCTCAATAACTCTTTAGCCAGCGGGATGCTGGTAAACCAGTTAGCATTGCAGTTGCAACATTACGTCCCGAATTTTTAATTGATCGCACTGGAAGCAATACAATATCAAAAGGTTTATTTGACTGTCGATACGGTCCCTCTGGTTGTATAACTGCATATATCTTTATAGTTTTTGTATACATTCTTCTAGCATCAGTAAAAGTTAAAATGTTTCTTCCGTACTTAGTTGGCTTGCTTGGAATATACTAGGCATACCTATCTCTGAAAGCAACTAATTGTTCATCTATTACAACACATTCTCCCGGCACCTAATATCTTCCATAATTGGCCACAAATAATTCAAAAATCTCCTTAATCGATACCAGTTTATTATTTCTTTGGGGGAGTTCGACAATATTATCGAAACGAAAGCATCATAGTAAGATTAAAAATCTTTTGAGGCATATAATTGCAAAAAAAAAAGTTTACGTCATAACCATTTTGATTCCAAAAGCCTTGCAAGTTTTGATGTCCTCCTCGAAACACGCCAGCTAAAATAAGTAGGGCAAAAAAGCTTTGACTTCAACTTCATCCATTAATTTTGCATTGCAAGATTTCTTGAAAATTTGTCAAGTATCTTGTTGATATTTATATATATATATATATATATATATATATATATATATATATATATTATATATATATATATATATATATATATATATATATATATATATATTGATGTTTGTTCTAATCATGGCGGTATCAGTAAATAGAGAATAACATTTAACAAATATTTTACTTGTCTTAGCCAACTTAACGGTGCCTGGAAGTTTACCTATTAGATTTTCAGACTGTATTCTTACATTCTGATTAGGCATTGTCCTTCTTCAACATTTTAGTTTATCTTTACCAATAAAGCAATTTTCAGAACAAATTTCGCCAGAGTCGGATGAGAGATTGTTTCCTCTACCTTTTCATTGTCCGAATGAGCACACTTTTCATCTATCACAACTTCCTTAATACAGTCGAAGAAGCTCTTGCTCATAAGACTCCATAGCCGATGTAAAAAAACACAAATATACCACTTAGAGCAATGCTAAAGTGTAAAAAAACTATGAAATGGACAGTACTAAACATTAACCCTAGAATACTAATGTATCGTAAATTTTACGACGCTCGGTTTTCTTCGGTCGATTTCGTATTGATCCAATCGCTTATACGTACTCTACGTCGAAGTACCTTCCTAGTTAGTGTTGTTTTCGAAGTGTCTCTGTCCACATCGTTGTAGTTTTTTCCTGCGCGGAGTTATGGTGCGATCGTCGTAAAATTGACGAATGATTAGTATTAACGTAAACTTTTTGAATTAGGTAGTGATTCTAGTTTAGTACGAAAGATTGATGTTTATACTTTCTTTTCATACATTGATAGATTATATTTGTTGAAAAATGGATCCACGAAAACGGCCCTTGACTGACCGAGAGCACGAACTTGAAATACAAAAAATAATGGATAAAGGGGGCAATATTGATAGTTCTGATAGTGATAACGAAAGTGATTGGGTAGAGGCAGATAATCTAGAGGTTGAACAGATTTCCAGTGACGGTCTTAGTGATTTAGAAGAAAATAATGTTATAGAAGTGAGTGTGAACACTCCAGAGGATACATCTGATCAAGGTATAGACCACCAGCAGTCTGATAATGTAAGTGATGTAAGCGACCAGCAGTCTTATAACGTAAGTGATAGTAGTTCATCTAACGATGACATTCCGTTGTCCAAATTATTGGCAACAAAAAAACGCAAAAGAGGTACCATAAAACCAAAATCTATATTACTGAGAGGGAAAAATGGTCATATATGGTCTTCAAAATTGCCGCAAAAGTCAAAAAGAACAGCCCGTCGAAATATCATCCATTTTATTCCTGGAAGTAAAGGTGGAGCTGAAATATGTTCAACTTTTTCTGAGTATTTTTTTCACTTCATTTCCGATGATATTGTAAATATTATTTTGCGTTACACGAATGATGAAATTGGAAACCAATCCAAAAAATATACCGACAAATCACCCACTCGGTCAGCAGTAACTAAAGAAGAACTGATGGGACTACTTGGAATTTTAATAATGTCCGCAGTAAAAAAAGACAATCACCACAATGCCAAGCAAATATTTGATTCAACCATATCTGGATCATTTTATAAAGCCTGCATGAGCTGCGAAAGATTTATCTTTTTGATAAACTGCCTTCGATTTGACAATAAAGCCACAAGACAGGAAAGAGTCAAAATAGATGCGTTCACTCATATTCGAGATATTTGGGAGATTTTTATAGAAAAATGTAGAACGTCATATATTCCTTCCTCATATTGACTATTGATGAGCAACTTTTAGGCTTTCGGGGCAGATGTCCGTTCAGGATGTATATCCCGAATAAACCGTCAAAATACGGAATCAAAATTGTAATGCTCTGCGACTCGTCTTCAAAATACATGGTGGATACTTGTCCCTATCTAGGCAAAAATACACCAACGAATGGAATACCATTGTCAACTTATTACGTACAGGAATTGATCAAATCTGTTCACGGTAGCAATAGAAACATAACGATGGACAATTGGTTCACTTCTGTAGAAATAGCTGATAAACTCCTAGATGATAATTTCAAACTGACCATCAAAGGAACGCTTCGGAAAAATAAGAGGGAAATACCACCAGAGCTACTAAACACAAAAGGTAGAGAACCAAATACATCGATATTTTGCTTCGACAAAAACAAAACTCTAGTTTCCTATATGCCTAAAAAAAACAAAATAGTGCTATTACTGTCAACAATGCACGAGGGTGCTGAGATTTTGGAAACAAACAACAAACCAGAAATAATTTTAAATTATAATGAGACTAAATCAGGGGTAGACTCGTTTGACCAATTGTGTTCAAATATGTCATGTAGCAGAAAAACGAGAAGATGGCCGCTCTGCATTTTTTACGGCATGATTAACGCCGCCTGCATCAATTCCTATGTTGTGTACTGTTGCAATACTATCAAGAAGCGTGAAAAACCTGTGCGGCGTTATCAGTTTATGATCGAGTTAAGCCACCAACTTTCCAGGCCTTGGATGGAGCAAAGGCTGAAAATAAAAAACTTACGCCGAAGTCTACGGCAAACTATCAAGGAAATCCTGAAAATTGATGACCAACCTAATGATGTCATTGAAGTTGAAGGTAAACGTTCAATATGCTTTTATTGTCCCAGCCGATTGAGAAGGATGACGACTACGTACTGTTCCCAATGCAAACACCCGATTTGTGACCAACATCGGGGAAAGTGGTGCACCGAATGCTCTAACAATGACTAGTTTTTACTAGCTTCTAAGTAGAATCTGTTTTTTAAGTTCCAATAAATACACTTTGTTAATTTTTGTTCAATAAAATTTTGAAGTTTGCTTGAATTTCTAATTTTTTTTGAAAGTAAAATTTACGACACATTAGATTTAACGTATAAAAAAATCATATTAGTATTCTAGGGTTAAAAGGCATAAATTCTCATATACATAGTTAAATATCATTCTTACGTGACTAAAACAGTTGTGCATCCTTGTCGACGGCTTGATATAGACTAGACTGGGCACACGCAGTATTACTCGAGACACTAACGTTAGATGGCACGTTGGGGTCAAATCCACACGATTGAATACACGTGCACATGTTAGCAAATATAACGTAATATTTTTCATTTCTAGTTCAAATATATTGTAGCTAATATGTTGCAATGACTACAAATAGTTTCAAAGTAGTTATAACATTTTTACGGCTGGGGTTCAATTTGACCTCCGCGTGCCCACTTAAGGGTTACACGAATTCATTTACGACAAGGAATCAGATATCCCAGTTTTAGAAAAGTAGTAATGCTCTAACTAATTAGTATAGTTATTAAGAGAAACACTATAAAAATTATCGGGAAATATGTTGCAGTCGAGAACCATTTTACTTCGCAAGTAACGAAAAAATAAATCAGCAGTTAGCAGTTAGCAAAACATAGTTTTAACTCACTAAGAACCGCTATATTTTACTAATTCTTTAGATGTTAGTTTTTTAAAATAATGTGCTTGTTAAAAGCAAAATAGATAGTGTAAAAGTAGACACTTGTTCCATTAATTAACTTCTTTAATTTTTGATAGCACCAATAGCGTTTTTTGTTTTAAAAAATGTTCGATTTGAAAGTCAAAAGGATACTTACTTCCGGTCTTCCTGATACACTCAAATTACTTTTCGTTGTTTTTTTCTCTTCTTGTTTAAAAGGCTTAGAACGTGATGTCGATCGGTTCCTTTTAGTTAAATCGAAACTTCTTGATCTAGATAAGAAGGAAAAGTTCCTATTACTTGCTGAGAATGCAGCATAATAGAAAAAATCATACAATATTTAAAAAAACTTAATTAGTGTAATTTTTTTGTTAAGAGATGCTTAAACCGTTAAGAAATAGAATACCATTAATAGGTCGAGTGTTAGTTGGATTCAGCCAATTCATCGAATCGGCCATAGTCGTCATATTAACTGGCCTAATGAGAAAAATCAGAAAATAAAAGATATATTGTTACAAAGTCTTTTTATTAATAGCCAAGCTAATTTACAAACATTTCAATTTAACAAAACATAGATGCATCAGTACATCCAGTTAAGCTATCGGTGATATTATACTATAGGCTCATCACGATTTCAATTATAAGGGTAAATAATAATTGAAATTTCGTTATTTAATATTTACAGAATAGTATTTTGTTCCGGATAAAATTAACTGAAACATGTACATTTGATGCCACTCTTTGGAGCGCACAATGAACGTATAATACATTTAAGATATTAACCTTTGTATAATTGCATGCCATTCCATTTAAACTTTTGCCTACTTAGCAACATTAAAAATATTTGGCGTCAATTCGTAACATGCCTATTTTGCGATATAGTACAATATTAGAATGCAATGCATATTTTCATTTAGATGCTTAAAACTTAAAAATGGCTCAAAATAGGTGTAAGAACATATTAAACTAAAAAATGGATATTTTATCTTACTAGCCTCTGATTAACATATTATACATGATTTTTCATTTGATAAAATTTATTTAGGCCATTTTTTTGTCAGAATTAGGTTTTTGAATACCCCATGTATTAAAAACGTCAACTTTAGATTTTGAGACAGAAGTTATGTTTTAGCTATGCATTGTTAAGATTTCGTAAGTCTAACTTTGTTAAATTTCCATTACCATACGTTATTTTTTAACAAATCTTGTATTTAAAATAACTAAATAACTTTTATCTCAAAAACTGTTAACGAGGTATAGGTAACTACGTGCAATCGAGTTGTCTCCCAATAGTAACTTTATATCTAAGGTTCGAAAAAGGTCATATAAAACTTATCTCCGGAACCTCAGGTAGCTTTCATAATGGTTTTATAGACGAGCCTGGGCTAACCTATTGCGGAACAGATACACCTTACAGTACAGGTTTTGTTACAAAAATTCTAATTGTTTTAATATAGACCCAAAATTTTGTTCAATCCTCATAAAACTGATGCGCTACCGCGCGGTTTCTTTACAGCAATCCATGTTTTTGTTATATTATTATTTTGATTTAAGTTCTAGAATAACTAGATCTATACTCATGAAAACTGTTACAGTCTAAAAAACCTACAGTTATCAACAAAGAACAGATACAATAGCTAATGACCTTTGTCGCCGATGCCCCTCTGAATAAAAAAAACAAATACAATAACAAAAAAAACATGTTTCATTGGTCACTTAAAATGATATCTTAATATTTTCGCTTATAAGTATTATTGTTTTAAGTTTCTGTTTAATCAGGTATACAGTTACAAACAACTGATGCCTGATCTGAGAAACGCTTGTGACATATGGATGTTTGATCTCCAGGAAATAACAAGAACCTTTAAAATCAGGTATGTGTCTCATTCCTAAACCGCAGCTTTGGTTGGAGGTATAGAGGGTTGTCAGTGTCTATTAATGAAATGAAAAATCCAACGAAATGCAGTTTTTTTCTTTTCTTCACATTTAGCCGTCTCCCAGTGGCGTACCCAGAAAAAGAGTTTGGGGGAGGAAAGTCATAAAAATAAAAACATAAGGACTTGAAATCTAACCTTATTTAAACTAACTTATACACAAAGCGCTAGACAGGAGTTTTGCAAATAGTGTATTACGTATTTACGTATTTACCAAAATATACAACTATTATTTTTTTACGTCAAAATTTTCGGTTTCAAAATTTTTTATTGCAATTTTTCTAAACCCCTAAAAAGGGGGAAATGCGCCACTGGCCGCTCCAGTAACGCCATTTTAGCAAATATGTGACCCATAGACAAAGCCGGATAATGGGCTGGGATTCGCGACGCTTTATTGACTAATTAAGGTGGCAATACCATTAGTTGCGAGAGAGATGGAGCTAATAAATGGAGAAATGTATTTTCTTTACAACTAGTAGGATTTCATATAACTGCATTACTGCATGAATTAAATACCCTAAAATCAACAGATATCGGTAAATACATGTTGCCTATAATAAGTACGAATAGAATGTGTCCTTTATCCGGCCTAAAACGCCTTCAAGTCAGTTTAGAGCACCAGATAAAGGCAAAAACAAAAAAGCCGAGCTTGTCTCCTCGGGGTAAAACAGGTTTGTCTTTCTTCTCGAGTACTCTCTTATGACTCATTATGGCTCAGCTTTTAATGGTAAAGCATGAGTCTCAAGGCCGAACCGCTGCCCCGGGAGCTTTGTAAATCTCCCAGCCTCACTTTTGGCATGATTCATATGCTGTGACGGCTTATTGCAACATTTCATTTGAATTATTTTGACCATCTTCAGGTTCATTGTGACTGTCTGTTTCTTTTTTGTCTTTTATTAAGGGCGCCAGTCATGCTTATAGCGGGCGTAGCACTGCTGCCAGCGTGCGTGGCGGCATTTGCGTTTGTTTCCATTTATCTGTCATTCCTAATGTAGGCTTTGCGCATATCCCCGATGCCTACTTTGGGGAGCTTTAGGAACCTTTCGGAAGCCTGTCCCAATGCTTTGTGATGTTGGCCTAGTTGTTTTGACTTTGGCTTAATTAATTAAACTAGCTTCGTTCGTCTATGCCCTTCTATGGAGGATATCTCCATAGATCTTAGTAGCCTGATGAAGCCAACGAAAAGAAACGTTATTTTCTCTCATTATTCCTGTTTCAGTACTCCCTGGAGTTGGTGAGTTACTTTTGAGGGGTGACACACTCTCTTTTCTAATAAATTATCTAATCTAATAATTAATTATTAAATTATTATTATTATTATTGCCACTCTGTTTTCGGGTTCTGCCAATACCGGGATCTCTTTTGGATCTTTGTAACGTCACATTTCTCTGCTTCTTGCTCTTTGAAACCTCCAGGCCAGAACCGTGTTCTTCAGGCCACACGTATAACCTCTATTTATACTTTCAGGAACCCTTCTAGCTCTCACACAATAATGGCCGCCAACTCACATTAGATGGCCGACCACTATTTCCTTCAGGGATGAACTGCCTGCCCTGTCTTCCATTAGGCGGTCCGTTCGTAACCTCGTCGTATTTACTTATATATAATTCGACACAACTCTCTCCCAGGACAATAGGACGCTCGTTTCGCGACCTTTATTTTAATATTCTGTCTGGCGCCGGCCTCCAAGTATCTTGCAATCCTATAAAAGTAGAGGACTTCGTATTAAAATGACGAGGAAATCACATCTGGATCTTTGCCTTCGTAACCTCAAAAATAGAAAAGTATAATGCGTTCCCACCTTAAATATAACGTTGTCATCTCGAAAAACTGAGGTGACATCAATTCAAAAGTGCCTTGAATTTTTTTTTAGTTCCGATATATATCAATAGCGCTAGTGTCGACTTATGGTTAGATTCGGCCTGCACGATGTCACCTCATCCTTCCAGAACGGCATATTTCAGTATGGGCCGCTCGTTGTCATCTCAGATATGTGGCAACATTTTTTTTGAAACTTAACCTTAATATGTTCTTCTCTTCCCTGATTTAGAGAAATATTATTATATATTAACGTGATAAAAATAGTGCGTCACTCAGCAAATTGTCTACTTTCCATAATTCTTAAACTGCAAATCAGACTGCTGTAAAATAAAATGGATAGTAAACATTTTTAGGGCAAATTTCATTCGGATAAAATGGGTCCTGCAACAAAATCAAACTAAAACAGGAATTAATGTACAATTCATAAAGGGTGTCCACACGCCAAGAACAAAAGCAATTGCAAGGGTTTCAAAAATGTTTAAATTTTAAAATTACCTCTATTTCTAAGACATTTTTGTTATTTGCATCAAGTTGATTACTGAGATATATAGGGTTTTTCACTTAAAGTCAAAACGCCTATTTATGGGAAATCAACAGGGATTTCAAAATTTAGTAAAAAATTATTATTTAATTGAGTGAAAACTCTTCAGTGCTGAAAGTTGAGGCTGTCATCAGTAAAGACGTCGCGATGCCAATAAAAAACAAAACATTTCCATAATCTTTAAAAAGTTTTAATTTTAAGTCTATTTCTGTATCAAAGACTTTTTGTTATTTGCAGCAAGTTTAAGATTTCGGCAACCGTTCCGTTTTTTTTTTGGCTTCGCAACACCTTCACTGATAACGGTGTCATTATTCTTTTGGCTCCAAATAGTTAAATTTTCTCAATTAAACAGACAATTTGTAAAGTTTCTTTAGTTGTTTTGATTGCCCTTGGCGTCCCGACGCCTATACTGACATTAGTGTTGGTTTTATTTGAGCTTTAAGTAATTTCTTCTCAAGGTGATGAAAATAACCAAAATATATATCTTTATTTTTGAAATCTAAAACAAAGAAAAACAATTTTGAGTTTTAATTTATTATATTAGGATCATTGGATTATACTTGGGGTTTTGATTTTTCTTGGTTTTAGGGATAGTGCTATTGTTGCTATAGAAAAGAGCAAACACTTTTGGCGTATGTCCTTATAAGTTCGTAGGCTTTTTACCCGACTGCGCATGCAGAGGAAGGTAACGTGTAAAGTAAAAAGAATATTTCTATAACTCATCATGATATGTATCAAATAGATGCCAAATCAAAAAGCGACTCTAAATATGTGTCCTAAATATAAGCAAGTATAAAAAACCGTTTCGAGTGAAGTGTCAAAAGATTCGTGCTATTCTCGCGAGTATCTCTAACTATATACATTTAACGGAAATTTAATATGGTCGAACTGAGGGGCAATTTTAAGTAACATTAAAAAATATTTCATCATGGTGGGTGCCAAATTAAAAAGCTTTTTAAGACCATTTCATATATATGTCATGAAAATAATTTTTCGGTAAATTTCCTTTACCCGGAATTTCCCTCGTAATGAATCATTCCTATTATAAGAAATAGTGAAGCGTGACTAATATTTTCGATTTTTCAATGGTCATCTATAGATGACCGTCCAAACAGAGATGTGGCATGCGAGTTGCAAGTGACCTATCTAGCCGAATTTTCGATAATTACAATTATTATTAGAGACCTAATCTGGTTTTCTTGTGGAAATCCCAGTTTCTGTAGGTATTTAACCCTTAACTAGTATGATGAAAATAAATAACGTAAACGGTATGGCAGGGACAAATCTAACTTATTAATTTTTTTTTAAACAATTGACTTGAAAGTTACATATGCTTGTTTGTAAGGCATGTGTCTTTAATAAATAATAACTACTGAAGATATTTTAATTCATTTTTTAAGCGATTTATACAGGGTGAAAAAAGATAAGTGAGCTTTTTTCAATCTCAAACATTTTTTTGAAAAAAAAAACAAAATTCAAGGAAAATATTTTATAATCGTTTAGAATATAACTAATAAATAAAAGCCTACATTCGTAGAAAATCAACTCTAATAAAAATTCTGACAACTATGTTCTAAGAACTATTAAATGGAACAACTTTACAGGGAGCAATTAGTACATACATTTGACGTTTTGAAGTGGTCCTTTATTATTGTTATATGGACATAACGAACATCTTGCTCGCTTGGGGAGTCGTTTTCGGGGAGTTTTCTGGACATCTTCAGGTATGGTAATGATTTGTCGTATGTGTAAGTACTTTTAGCTCTTTAGGAATATTTTCCACATGAGCACGTCGTACTAAATGGCCATGTATCATTTCTCTGCCCAATGCTATTAAGAATTTTTGGCGACTATTTTTTGGATTAGCTGATTGTATATAAACCAGCGATATCCATCATTCAAAAACCAAACTCCAGCGATATGTTCGAAACCAAATTGTTTGCGGCCATCTCCGTGTGCGTCTTCCTACCTTATAACCGGCACAAGTTTGGTCTAGCACATCAACTCCCACTTTAGTCATATTATAAAACGAAATGATTTTTTTTACTTCATCTTCAACCATGTCATTGTGATGCATTGATGACATCAGACAGACGGACCGGTTCTTTCTCGTTACATACGATACTAGCGATACATCTTTTGTAAATCCAAACACTGAAGAGTAAAGTTCGCCTTGTTTGTTGGGAAGAAACTCTTTGAGTACTTCTCGTTTATCTTGCCTAATAGTGCGAACATAGGTGAGCTTCTGTCGTTGTAATTCTTCAACAAGTCCTAGGGAGGGAAAACAATTATCTCCAGTTATATTGCGGTTAGAATTTGCATCGGGTTCAATTAAAGACAGCACGGATTTGGTTGGAACAGAGAGTCTTCTTGGGTTAGCGTTATTATCTTCTTTTCCTGGGTAGACAAATGCATTGAATAAATCATGTGTACGGGCATCACATAAACACATGATTTTTATGCCGTACTTTACCGGCTTACACTTCATAAACATGCGAAACCGGCACTTTCCCCGAAAACCAACTAACATGTCATCCACGGTCAGATATTGTCCACACGAGTAATTGGCACTGCAGTTCGCAATAAAACGATAAAACAACTCAGAGATTGCAGCCAGTTTATCCCCATCTGCAATGCGTTGTTGTCTAGTACTTGGATCATCAAATCTCATGGCCACTAGTAGGAAGCTGAACCTCTTTAGCGTCATCGTGGAGCGAAAAATATTCCTCCCCGTACCATCTGTGGAAAAAAGTTAATTACTGTCCTCGTTACTTGACTTGAAGACACCAGCAAAATAGTAGTACTAAAACACTCTCATTTCTAATTCATCAACATGATTTGTAAATTGGCACGACAAAGACTGATCACCGTATGTCTCTAACATATCAGTAATTATCTCATTTCTTCTTTCAATAAGGACATTTATAATGTGCTTATCAAGCAGCAAATCCAGAGCCTCAGGTGTTAGGTTTATTTACGCGGGCCGGTCCTAAAACGCCAGGAATGTGCAAAACTATGTTGCTTGCACGAGTACGGCTGGATTTTGGTGGTTGTTTTGCCCATTTTTTTCTATTTTTACCGTAAAAGTAGTTATTACCATTTTCAGGAATATCGTGTTGGTCCTCCGCTTCCGTAGTTCCGCTTCCATTACTATGATCATCATCTGTCTAATGTACACTGACAATCGTTTCTGCATCGGAAAGGTCAGCCTCGTTATCCCACAAAGTTTCCGCTATCTCCTCTAGCCCTGCTTCGCTCAATGGAGCCTTCATATTTGGTGCACGTGACATAACTAACAAGTAGACAAACTTTCAAAAACAAACACTAACGGTAAGGCAGGGTCCAATATGACCCTATTGCTAAATAGACGCGACACCACTCGGAGTATGATAAACACTGCACCTCCAAATTTAATCGTTTCCTGCCTACAAAGAATAGCAGGAATAGAGCGTTGCCAGATTGTGCGGTTTAAAAGTGATTTGCAGTTCAATTTTTCATAGGGTCAAAATTGACCCTGCCATACCTGTTAAGGGTTAATGTTTCATAATGGTATTTGTATGAGAATACCAGTTGGTAAAATAATCTTCTATGATGCTGATTTTCCCGCCCCAAGTTGCTTTCTTGATCACGTGACCTTCTACTGCGCGCTCAGTTACGAAGGCTTACTTAAGGAAATCCAAACGATTCCCTTCATTCTTTATAGTTCGTCCGCCTAACAGTAAAAATGTGTCTTTACACCCAGTCGTTAGTTTGTTTTTGTTCAATGTAGAACTGCGCGGTTACGAAAGAAAATGGGTTTTTACTAAGAGGCCGCCACAATATCAATAAGTGAAATTTTTCGCGATGGATCCTTTTTTTGTCGTCTGTTGCTTTCCCAAGCAAATTTTTTTTTTTTTTTACCGAGGACCTGTCTTAGAATATCCTTTTCTATTACAGGCCTCTAACCTCCAACTCCAAGGTTTTACAGTATAGTACTGTGCCAGTATTGTCCCCTTGTCTATCCTGTCTCCGTTTGGCCCTTTGTGAACGTCTAGAACTCCACGTGGCTGTTCAGTCCACGACCATGTGTGTGTTGCAGATGTATAGCTGATCAGAGATCAGTTTGGGAGTTGCCTACTGCTTCGCCACAGTCCTCTCCAGTTGTGGAAGAACCCTGGTTCCACGCCTTTTTTTTGGAGGCACGCTTAGTGCCTAAGAGAGACTTATTCTGAACTGAACCCAGTTCCGTCTCTTTACAGCGACCCACAGAACCGCATTATGTGAAGACTATACAAAACGGTATAGTAGTAATTTTTTTGCTTCAGTATTCTAGTATAATTTATAACATTTAGGAAAAATTATCTGAAACCATTATATATATATATATATATATATATATATATATATATATATATATATATATATATATATATATATATATATATATATATATATATATATATATATATATATATATATATATATATATATATATATATATATATATATATATATATATATATATATATATATATATATATATATATATATATATATATATATATATATATATATATATATATATATATATATATATATATATATATATATATATATATATATATATATATATATATATATATATATATATATATATATATATATATATATATATATATATATATATATATATATATATATATATATATTATATCCGTTTATAGCCACGTGTAGGCAACACGGTATCGGATATAGCAATTTCAACATTTCAAGGAATGCATTGTAAGCAGTACCTTCGAGTTGCAATTCTCACAGCTGGAAGGTGCCGCATCAGCATTTTAAAACATATAAAACGCTCTGAATTGTAAATATTAGTTAGTTCATATTATATACCGTTTTTATGCCAGTTTAAGTTCCGATATTGTATGAAGTAATTTCAAAGTTAAATAATAAATTTTTTAAAAAGTGAATTTTTGAATTAATAGTGTAACAAATTGGCACAGTCGGTAGGATTCGTCTAACGTCGGCAGAACAAGGAAGACCTAACTGTTGACGGCGGATTCAATCCCTTAACGAAGAAAAGAACCACTTTTAAGGCGTCCTCACTCGAAGATACCTGCAGAAGGAACACCTAGTGAAACCCCTGGCAGCCCTGAGAGAATAAGACGACTAATCCTCCTGCTAACGTAAGTGACATTGAATTATCCCGTTTAAGTGTTGTATCTTATTTTTATTCTGTTTCTGTTCGATTTTCTATACGTGATTTTTCTACATACTTCCTGATTTTAGTTTTATGAATTTAGAAAGAAAGGTGAATTTTATATGCTAATTTTCTTTCTCCAATAATTGCTTAATATTTTGTTTTCCCCCAATTTATATTTTGAAAATTAAAAACAAATAGTATTTAGCAAAATGCCGGAGACACGTTCCCAACAATCTCAACAAGCTCAACAAACTCAACAAGCTCAGCCACCTACCCAGTAACCGATGCAAGGTGCTGAGGTAGAAATTGAGCCTTACAGGCTTTCCGAAATATTTTCTATAGTGCCTGATTTTGAAGGCGATCAAATCTCCTTGGGTACCTTTTTAAACGCGTGCGATTGTGCTAATCAAATGGCAACAACTGACCAAAAACTGTTATTAATGATTCACATTAAAAACAAACTTAAAGGTAGAGCCGCGCAATTAGTAAATTCACCCTGCAACATATTGCGAGATTAAACAACTCTTAAACCTTCATTTTGGCGCCTCGAGGGACCTATCGTCTCTTATACAAGATCTTCAAAGACTCCGCCAAGTACCTAGCGAGTCCGCCCTTACATTTTACAATCGCTTACAGGTTTTGAATGCAAAAATGCTCTCAAGTATTCAGAAAGCTTTCAACCTAAGTAATGATCAAAAAGCTGCCCAAAGTAAACTAATTGAGACAATGAGCCTATATACTCTCTTAACTGGACTAGAACCTCGCCTAGGCCAAATTATTCGTGCAGGTAATCCAAGAGATCTTTTAGAAGCTTACTCCCGCATTAGGCGTGAACTACAGCTCTCATATTTCGAAACTCAAAAAATAAATAAACAAATTTCTCCGAAACCTCCCCAACCAATTAGGAAACAGTTACCACAAGTTATAAAATGTCTGAAATGTGGACGCAACGGCCACATAGCTGCAGAATGCCGTTCCCAATCAATGTCTCATCCTAGTTATTCTCAAAATAATGGTAACATAAATTATCAAAGGCAGTTTCCTTCTTATAGCCAAGTGCCTCATTTTTCACAGCAAAATAGACCCAACACATTTTCGTCTCAATATAGACAACTCGCAGCTACCCAACAAAGTCATGCTGCATCTCGTCCACCCCTAATGCAAAGAAATTCGAATTTCTCTCCAAATCAACAAAGAGCTCACCATGTAAATTATGATTACCAATCTTACGAAGGACCACAATATTGCGACGAATATTCTCAAGATGATAGCAACTTGGAATACCAAGAATATTATACTGAAAACGAACAAACACAATTCGAACAATTTGACAACTGAGATTTGCAAAATTTTCCACCTCCCCTTTACAAAAACCATCCTCCGGAGATCACTACCCAATCGAACAACTCGGTGTCGGAACTGCAGAGTCAGATTCAGACAATGAATTTAGACGATTTGGACCCCAATGTGAATTTTCCGGAACAAGCGTTCCTTTAAACCCGTTTCTTACTGTCAACTCCAAAAACCTGTACTATATTAACGATGCCTCAAATACATTCAAACTTTTAATTGATTCCGGAGCAGGGATATCCATTTTTAAAGAAAATACGGCGAAAAAGTTTCCTCTCAGATCACCAGAAAACGTAACTATTCAGGGAATAACAAATCAGAAATTGTCCATATTTGAATCGACTTTTGTCCCTTTTGAAATAGGTAACCTACACAAGGTATACATTTATAACTTAGATATCGATTTTGATGGAATCTTAGGACTTGATTTTCTCGAACATTATGAGTGTATAATTGATCTTAAATCAAAAAATTTAATAACTTTAAAACGATTCCGTTGCATAAAGTCGGGGCTATTACAACAGAAAAAAATGTCGATAAAAACGAGATAAACAATAAAATTTCTATTGACGCTCGCACATAAAAAATTTTTAAATTAACATGTAACTTAAAAAATACAGACGCCCTATTAATGTCTCAAGAAAAAGAAAAAGTTCGTTTACCAAATGCTACTGTACATGTTAACGAAAGCGGTGAATTTATTGCTTCTATTTTAAATGCTAACGCCATGCCAAAAACCATCGATTTTTCCGATCTTTCTATCGAACCATTTACCCCTAATGTTGTTGTCCTAAACCTAAACACCCTAATTATGAAGCCGATCAAATCGACAGAATACAGATAATTCGAAACGAGTTAAGAACCGAGCACCTTAAGTCCGAAGAAAGGGAAATGATCACAAATCTCTGTCTAGAATACTCTGACATATTTTACATCGAAGGTGATAAACTAAGTTTCACCAATGAAATCAAGCATGTTATAGAAACTAATAATGCAACGCCCGTTTTGACAAAATCTTATAGGTATCCTCAGATACATAAAGAGGAAGTGAAAACACAGATGGAAAACATGTTAGACCAGGGAATTATACGGCCTTCCATTTCACCGTGGTCCTCACCTGTATGCGTGGTACCCAAAAAACTTGATGTGTTCGGGAAACAAAAATGACGTGTAGTTATTGACTACAGAAAGCTCAATGACCGCAGTATTGATGATAAATATCCTCTACCAAACATATCAGACCTTTTGGATCAACTTGGTAAATGTCAATATTTTTCCACGCTTGATCTTGCGTCCGGCTTTCATCAAATTCAGATCAATCCCGATGACATACCAAAGACAGCATTTTCAGTTGACAATAGACACTATGAATTTGTCCGCATGCCATTTGGTCTAAAGAAAGCCCCGTCCACGTTTCAACGCGTCATGGACAACATTCTCTTGGGCATTCAAACGAGCGTTGGAAACTCCGAAAACCCCATTTGAAAGGATAAACATTGACATCTTCGAATATCCAACCAGATATTACGCACTCACGATTCGAGACAAACTTTCACAACAAAATTCACACAGGCTTACACAGACGAAGACAAAAAAGCGTCGACAATTGTAAATACCTTATTAATATTTTTCCAACACTTCGGTACACCCCAAAGAATACATTGCGACTATGGGCGCGATTTTTGTGAACTATTTAACATAAAATTAACTTTCTCTAGTGTCAATCACCCCCAGTCTAACGGGTCCATTGAAAGGTTCCATGCAACTTTATCAAAAATAATTAGAGCAAATATAGCCGAAAACCCAAAAGAACATCCCTTTAATGTTTTACCCTACGCGGTAATCTGCTACAACAATACGAAAATACACCGTTTGAACTTATTTTTGGTCACACGTCGAGTAGACCACCCGAAACTTTATACAACCAGGAAAAATTAATATCAAAATACGTAAGAGACCTTAATAACCGTATGAAATATTTTTACAAAATCGCTAGGGCGAAAACAGAACGACAAAAAGATAAAGCAAAATTCAGGTTTGACGAACACGTAACTAGTATCCCTGATACAAAGTCGGAAATAAAGTGTATGTTAAAGAGTCACAAATAAAATCTAAAGCCGAAAACAAATTTAATGGCCCTTTTGAAATTACAGAAGTGTTTCAAAATTCCGCTATCCTTCTTAATCCTCGAACAAACCAATCAACTAAAGTCAACTTCGATAGGCTAAAACCATATTTTGAATAAGTATTCTTCTTCTGTACAGATTCCTCGGGCTCCTCTCGGTAGGCCTGACCCAATTTTCGATTACACCTATCAACAACACACTCGGAATATTCTTCCACGAAGAAGGTTCTGTAAAAGTGTCAAACGACAAATGGACACTCCTCGTGTATAAAGATCTTTCTTACATAAAGGAAGCTATTGCGAATAATGATAAGATCCTAGAAGGATTATTATATGGCTTTGTAGACGTTGACGTTGTCGCCCAGAATGTTATCTTTCAAATCCGAAATACAAACTCATGTCAGCCTGCTCAATCAAATATCCGACACTGTTAATTTAAAATACAAAGAAATAATCGCAGATACGAAAAAATACAGTTACAGGAAGAAGCGTGGAATATTCAACGGTATAGACACTGTCTGGAAATCCATAACTGGAAACCTCGATGCTTTCGACGGTGAGTACTTCAATGAATGCGTTGATAAAGTCTCTCAAGACGAAAGACATGTCGAAAATCTCCTCAAAAATCAGATATCGGTTACTACCTCAGTAATAAAAACCTTTAACGCGTCAATACAAAAACTTCAAATAGACGAAGAAACATTTAACCGGGACATAAACGAAATCCACAAATCGATAATGGGCATTTCCGACGACCTCGAATTTTACCATGCCCAGATAAGAACTCTAGATTTATGTAAATCATTAATGGAGAGTTATTCTTTTATAGAAAATTTTCTTAACGACGCTCTGAATGCGATATCATTCGCTAGGCTAAATATCTTGCACAGTTCAATAATAACCCCGGGAGATCTGATTAGTTCCCTTCAAGAAATTTCACAATCTCTCAGAAAAAATAATCTTCCTCTACCTGTATACTCTTCAACGCTTGCCCAGTACGTTGAGATTATCGAGCTTGAAGCATATGAATCTGATACTAAAGTAGTGTTTATTCTAAAGATACCCTTAGTAAACCCTGAAAGCTATACTTTATATCATCTCTATCCAATACCCGTATTAGATCGAACAGAACTTCATCATATAATCCCTACAACACAAAAATGTATTGTGCGAGGGGGGTGCAAATCACTAGGGCGATGCCAAAAGATCTGCTCAGATGTTCTACCCTACCCGATAGACAGTGAAGCGATTTGCGAAGCTCAGCTACTTAGAGGACCAAACCATTTACCAAAGACGTGCCAGGTATCTCTTCTTCTTGCAAAGGGATACAACGTTAAGGACATAGACCAAAACTTCTGGTTGATTACAGTGTCAGACCCACTACCAGTTACAATAAAGTGTGAAGGAAAAGAGGTCAGGACAAGTATCATCAATGTCAATTCCCTTCTTAGACTTCAGCCATATTGTAATTCCTTTATAGGAAGCACAAGAGTTCACGCCAAAGCACTCACTGATAAGTATCAAAATGTTACTTATAAAAGCCACCCAGTGATAATCCCATACAAGTGCTGCCAACATATTTCATCGAAGCTTCACATTCCAGACCTTAAACCTCTAAAACTGAACAAGATAGACGTAGAGGATCTCAATATTGCCCAGCACAAATTGGACCAATACTCCGAAGAACTAGACAAATTAATCAATAAACCTTTTGTCTATAAACATCTGTCATGGTTCACGATCGTCACGATAGTTCTTCTAGTCAGTCTGTTCGTCTTGTACATAATGTGTAAGTGTCGCCGTAAAAGACTACCCAGCATCACCATGGCTCCATTGGATGATAGTTCACCACCTCCGCCTAGACCACAACAGCGAAAGACAGTCAAACTCAGACTAAGCAACATCCTTGCGAGAAGACGACCAGCCATCCACCCTCAAGCCCAAGAAGAAGAAGACGAAGACGAAATATAATAATCTTACAAAAGTTTACACAGGGTGTTAACTTTTGACCAAAAGGGGGAGTTGTTATATCCGTTTATAGCCACGTGTAGGCAATGACCTTCGGTCACACGGTATCGGATATAGCAATTTCAACATTTCAAGGAATGCATTGTAAGCAGTACCTTCGAGTTGCAATTCCCACAGCTGGAAAGTGCCGCATCAGCATTTTAAAACATATAAAACGCTCTGAATTGTAAATATTAGTTAGTTCATATTATATACCGTTTTTATGCCAGTTTAAGTTCCGATATTGTATAAAGTAATTTCAAAGTTAAATAATAATTTTTTTAAAAAGTGAATTTTTGAATTAATAGTGTAACATATATATATATATATATATATATATATATATATATATATATATATATATATATTGTTCCTTTAATACGTATTAAATTTATTGAAAACTTAGCTAAAATCATAAACCCATTGTTATATTTCTTTTCTTTGGCTCCTGAAAACCAGCAGACAGGTAAATGCGCATTTATACATGTATGATGGTACCATTTCAAATATATAGGTATATTTTCACGTTCATTTGCTTTACCCATTTTTTTTATAATTTATAGGTCTACTGCTATTTGGCTTAAGTTTATTTACATGGTAAATCACATTTCAGGTTTCCTTTTTTTTATGTTTGATCCATATTCTTATTTAACTGAAGCACAAGCATTTATTCATTTTATCTAAAATCCAAGTTTCTTTATATCTCCCTTGTTTCCGTTTTCATAACTAACATCTAACCTAACCGAATTTTTTGTATTTATACGTATAAGCTTATTTATTTTAATATTTCTTATTTTAATTATTTATTATAATTAAATTGTTGATACTTTAAAAAACCTCCTCTTTTTATTTAATTTCTGCTCAGTTTACTTGGTTTGCTGTGCAACAAATACAGCTTTTAAGACTAATTTATTATCCGAAAACTAAGTTGTCGCCCACTAAGATTTATTATATCGTAATCAACTAGTAAGTAAAATATCAGTTTTTTTTTGCGTGTGCCACTAAAAAAACAAAAAAAATAAAAATGTACTACAATTTCTGAAGGTTAGAAGTATCAACAATATTTTAAATTTCGGTAAACTTGGATTTAAACATACCTTTCATAAATAACGCTATTTACATAAATATTTATCGGATTATCAGTTGGAAATATTCATATTTTTTTCCCTTTCAATTTGCATTCGGTGGACATATAGGTAGACAATTATTTCTAAAGCGGACACACTGAATTTTTTTGGGAACTGTTTATTTTAGAATGATATCTGGCTAAGTGTTTATTTTTTTGTTTGTATATTTTATTTGAGATACTGATATATCAGTAAAGGTACATATTATTGATTAGGTGTATAGATTTATTCGCAGCAAATACCCTTGAATTCATACAGTGCTGAATGTTATTTTATATTGACGGCTAAGATATTCTTTTACACATTTTCTTTATAAATTTATTAGATCTCGCATATGGCTACCAAGTTTTATTTATTTTTAATGCGAACCTTCTGGAACACAACTTCTAATTTTTTTGTTAATTTGTCTGGCTCTTGATTACTGAAACAAATTACCGGGTTCAAAAATAATTTTTTTGCATGCTCAAGACTTGTTGATTTTAACTGCGCACAACAGTTTTTGTTAATAACTACGATTTTTTTTTAAATTTGTTTTGGCATATTTTTTTGCGAGTTACGATCTTTGTTGCCCAGTTGCAGATCAAACGAGCAGTAACAAAAAAAAAAGAAAAAACTACTTTGCTTAAAAAAACATCACTATTTAAAAAAAAAACATTTTTTTTGTTCATTTTTTTTATTATGAATGAAATGAAACCGATTCACTTAAAGGCAGATGAACTTGCTTATGAACTTAAAATTCGGGGAATAGTAGTTAGCAAAAAGGATGCTGCTTTAAGACGTAAAATGCTTAGGCGTAGAATGGATACTGACCAGGGTACAGATTTGGAATATACAGACCCAGAATATTCTTTTGATTTAGAAAAACCCATCATAGAAAATATTTTTACAGAACTTAGAGGATTAGTAGACGAGTTTGAAGGTTCTGAAACTGACTCTAGCTTTTACGCATAAAAACTAGATTAATTCATATCTCCTTTAGAATCTTACGAATAGTTATTCCAAGTCCAGACCCGGACGAGCAGGTAAAAAATTTTCGCAATAAAAGTTATGCTAGAGCGGTTGAATTAGAAACATTCCTTTTTGAAAAAGCAAGCGACTATATTACAAAGAATGAACTTGAAAATCCTTATTCTCATTCTAATAACGCTAGTCTCTCTTATAATAACCATAAATCTGTTCCTGTTTATAAATAGAATCCTAAATTTTCCGGGGAAAATAATTAGAGCTTACTTACATTTTTAGATAGAGTAGACTAACTTAGAAAAGCTAGACAGATGATGAACTTTTTGATTCATCTGTAGATCTTTTTTCTGATAAAGCTTATATTTGGCTTAAATCTATACAAGATAAAGTTAGTAATTGGAACTCATTGGTTGCTTTGTTAAAGCGGGATTTTTTTGCCTCATGATTTGGAAGCTCTTCCAACATTTGGGAGGAAATAAGAGCTCGAACTCAAGGTAAAGACGAACCCATTCATATCTATATAGCTATTATGGAATCACTTTTTAGCAGATTAGAAAGACTTGTGGCTGAGGTCACTAAAATTATATTTATTAAAAGAAACATTCTACCTCTTTATAATATGCAATTAGCTTTAATAGATATCAATTCTGTAGAAGAACTTTTAAATCTTTGTAGAAAAATTGACAATGTTAATATTAATAAAAATAAATATAAAGGTCCATTTAAAATTTCAATAAAAGTTCAATAAAAAATCGAATCAGCCTCAAGTAAATTCTTTAGTATGTTAGAATTGTCAAAAGCCAAATCATGTCTTTAAGTCCTGCAGAGCAAAGAAAGCAAAATTTTGTTTTCGTTGTGGTAAACCTTCCGAAACCATTAAAACTGGTCAGTGTTCAATAAACGAGTAAATGGTACCCTGAAATATGGTCGACAGGAGTACCTTAATAATAAAGCAGCCAATTCTGTCTTTAAAAATATTGTGTTTAATCAAGTAAGTGAATGGAAAAAATGGCTCGAAAGAGTCAAATACTTTTATAAAAATTACAATAACTCAACATCTTTAGCTCCTTTATTTATTCACAAACCTTTAGATAACAGACCTTATATAGAAGGTATGTTGTTTGATGAACCAGTCATCGCTCTTCTAGACAGTGGTGCAATGCAATCTGTTCTTATCTCTTGGATAAATTTAATTTAAGTATAGACACATGTCCCGAGCAAAATGTGTTGACCGCTGATAGAAAACCCCAAAACGTGCAAGGTCCTGTTTATTTACCAATCAGAGCCGACAATGTATGTAACGTTTTGAAAGTTCTAGTGGTTCCTTCTTTAAAACATACACTTATTTTTGGTAGCGATTTTTGCAAAATGTTTAAAATTAGTATAACCTTTTTAAATGATACTTGGCAAATCAGTAGTGATGAGAATAATTATAAGTTTTCTGTGAAAGATCCCTCTATGGTGCGCGAAACACACCCCTCGGTGTTTAGATGCATACAATCTACTAAAAGTAGACAAGATATTGTGATTACTGAAGAATGCGAAAATTATTTCACCCCTAGATCTCAAGAAAACATTTCGGCAAATCCCCTTGGATAAACTGAGCAAGGAAAAAACTGCTTTTTCAGTTCCTGGCAGAGGCCTGTTTCATTTTAATGTTATGCCGTTTGGACTTAGAAATGCAGCACAATGTCAACAGAGGCTGATCGGTCTGATTCTCACACCAAAAATTGAAAATAACTGCTTTTGTTACCTGGACGACCTAATTTTAATATCCGAAACGTTTGAGGAACACATAACTCTATTCAATGAAGTGTTATCCAGACTTAAGACAGCGAAGCTCACAATTAACTTAGAAAAATGTCAATTTTTCAGAGAATCCTTAAAGTACCTTGGTTTAGTAGTCGACTCTCAGGGACTGCGTACCGATTCAGAAAAGGTAGGAATTCACTTCGGTAGTCTCCCCTTTAAACGATTTGCTGAAAGGCAAAAAGAACGGACAGAGCATCAAGTGGAGGAGAGGTGGTAATAGCATTTGCTAGTAGATCCTTGACTACAGCAGAAAGAAACTATTCATTCACGGAGAGAGCATGTCTTGCTGTTATTTTCAGTATCGAGAAGTTCCGACCATACATTGAGGGCACACATTTTACAGTCGTCACGGACCACTACTCATTGCTTTGGTTAAATAGCATGAAAGAACCTTCAGGAAGACTGGCTCGCTGGAGCGTCAGACTCCAACAGTTTGATTATTCTTTGGTTCACCGTAAAGGTGTTATGAACGTTAGACGATTTTTACGTGAAAATGAAACAAAATATCAAGGAATTCCCAGATAAGTTCCCGAACTGGACAGTCACGAATAACTTTGTATATAAGTATGTTCGGATCAAACACTCACTAAGGTCTAATCAGACTCCATGGAAATTACTAGTACTAGAACCGCAGACACAAAAAATCATAAGATTATACCATCACCCAAGCACTGCTGGTCATTTTGGTTTCTTCAGAATTCGAGAGTTTTATTACTGGCGTAGCATGAGACCAGAGGTGTCAAAGTATATTCGCAGATGTAAAATATGTGGCTCACAAAAAATGTCTAGAAGTTCACGTGTAGGTTTAATGGGATCAGAAAAATCTGTCAACTTTCCCTTTCAAATTTTAGCCGTTGACCTGATGGGACCATTTCCCAGAAGCCGATTGGGTAACACACACCTACTGGTAGTGGCAGATTGGTTCGCGAAATTTTCATTTTTGCACCCCTTAAAGAAGGCCGATGCCAACCGAATTTGCAAATACCTAGAGAATGAAGTCTTTCTCAGGTATGGAGTTCGTCACATAATCATCTGTGATAATGGCACACAGGTTGCTGGAAGAACTTTTAAGAACGTAGCACAAAAGTATGAGGTTCAGAAAATTTGGTTCAATGCCAGGTACCATGTACAAGCAAACTTTGTAGAGCGTACCAATAAAACCATAGGTGCGGCAATTCGAAGTTACTTCAAAGACGATCATAGAGATTGGGATAAACATTTGCATGAAGTTCAATATGCTTTGAATTCTGCTTGTCACGAAGTAACTCGACTTGTCCCATCTTTTCTGGTTTATGGTCGCCATGTGCTCATTACCGGAAAATATTCCGGATAGCTGTACACTACTGAGAATATTGAATTATTGCCTAGAGACAGAAATGATTTTTCTAACAATTTAAAGGGTTTATCGGATATTTTTCAGACTGTAAAAGAGAAGTTCCATAAAGCATATGAGAAGAATTCTCACAACTATAATTTTAGAAAACGAGATGTGACTTATAAAGTTGGAGAAAAGGTTTGGAAAAGAAATAAAATTCTCTCAGACGGAGCAAATCAATTTTCCGCGAAACTAGCAAAGAAATATATTCTTTGCAAAATAATTAAGAAAGCTTCGCGTTTAGTACACCATTTACAGAATATGGATGGTACTGATGGAGGTCAGGGGCATGGTAAGGATTTGAAACAATATTTTGGATCAAATTCGGACATCTCTGTGGAATAGTATTTCCACTGTTATAATTTAGTGCAGTGTTGCAAATTTTTGGCGTGTGCCATTGGAGAATTTAATGCAGTGTTGCGAATTTTTTTATGGCATGTTCTATGTCGAAACTTCGCAGTGTTACACATATTTTTCTGGCATGTATTATGTGAGATAGTGAAAGTATTTCACGCCCTAAAAACTTTACAATGAAGTTTAGTGAAGTGCGTAGATTAATTAGTTAATTCTAGGATTTTCGTAAATATACTTTCTATTTTTTGTTATAGATTCTAGAACTAGAATATTAGAAATCTAGAAATAAAAAGTTTGTATATTTAAGGTTACGATATTATATAATTTTATAAGTTAGTCTTTTAATGTTAGAAGACTAAATTGCTTGTATATTAAACTTCCCGGCCTGTAACTTATCAATTTGTATTAATTCCTTAATTTGACAATACCAATTTCGATACCAAATTATCAATTTGGCGAGTGATACGCCTAGTTATCAAATATATACATAACAATGGCGTCAGAGACGTTATAAAATATTTATTGTAATTAGTCTAATAGTTATTTGACGCAAGTTTTTTTTGTAATGTTAATATTTGTTTATTAACTTTTTTTCGTAAGTTTTTACGCTTCTTTTTGGACGGGGGTAGTGTAGCAATTTTTATTTATCTGTTTCAAACAGGGAATTCACACTATAAAGATCTGCCAATTATCTTAAAAAAAAAAGACTTTTAACATGTAAGGTAAAATCTCATTGAATATATAAACCACCAAAAACCTCATATTACCGAGACAATTGAAAAATTGATTTATTATTATAATTCACCTATTAACCTAATATATCCGTAAGAGTAACGTTACGTCGATTGCGGAAGGTGTCTATTTTCACAGGTCTAATATTTTCGATTTCTCAATGGCCATCTATAGATGACCGTACAAATAGAGACGTGGCATGCGGGTTGCAGGTGACCTATCTAGCCGAATTTTCCATAATTCCAATTATTATTGGAGACCTAATCTGGTTTTTCTTGTGGAAATCACAGTTTCTGTAGGTATTTAATGTTTCATAATGGTATTTGTGTGAGAATACTAGTTGGTAAAATAATCTTCTATGATGCTGATTTTCCCGCTCCAACTTGCTTTCTCAATCACGTGACCTTCTACTGCGCGCTCAGTTACGAAGGCTTGCTTAAGGAAATCTAGAGGATTCCCTTCCTTCTTTATAGTTCGTCCGTCTAACAGTAAAAATGTGCTAAGTCTCTTTACATCCAGTCGTTAGTTTTTTTTTGTTCAATGTAGAACCGCGTGGTTGCGAAAGAAAATGTGTTTTTACTAAGAGGCCGCCACAACATCAATAGGTGAGTTTTTTGTCCATAGATCCTTTTTTTGTCTTCTGTTGCTTTCCCGGGCAGATTTTCTTTTTTATATCGAGAACCCGTCTTAGAATATCTTTTTCTATTACAGGCCTCCAACCCCCAACTCCAAGGTTCTACAGTACAGTACTGTGCCAGTATTGTCCACTCGTCTATCCTGTCCCCGTTTGCCCCTTTGTGAACGTCTAGAAATCCACGTGGCTGTTCAGTCCGCGACCATGTGTGTGTTGCAGATGTTTAGCGGTATATTAAAATGTATATAAATTCGGAGATCAGTTTGTAAAAATCGATATTATATTTTTATTATTGATCTAAATTTTCAAAATATCTGTTAATATTAAATTAACATATTTACAACACCGATAGCAGCAACAGCATTCATTGTTATTATTGCTTGTTTAATAAATAAAAGCGAAACTTAAATTTAAATTTATTGATATTAAAAACCTTAAATTCTTCAAGGATAGAGTTGTATATTTTTGTGGCATTATGTATCCTATGATGGTATTGTAAACATATTTTTATGTCGAACGTTTCTATTGTGGACATTGCTTCTTGGAATAAACTTTTTTTTTGAGAATATATTTAGCCATTTGCATTCTTTTATTTTTTTAGCCATTTGCATTCTTTTATGGTCGAATTTCCTTATGCCATAAATAACTCTACAACAATAATTTCGCATTTTTTGTATTCTATTTTTTTCAGTTCAGACATGGCATATACACAAAATCGCAGTAGGAGTAGTGAGAAAGAACCAGACTGTCACAGAGCATCCTTTTTAATTTAAAATCCAGAAAACGGCGACTGTTAAAAATAAATTTAAGAGAACTAAATGCCTTTTTATTTATGTTTATTACATGTTGTTTGAAACGGAGCTGTTCGTCCACCGTTAAGCCCAAATGTTTCGCGGAATCTACATATGGATTGTTTAATTTATTAGATACGCACAGTAATTAATTTTTCAGAGTTTAAATTAAGATTGTGAGTTTCAGAAAGAGATCTCAAATTTTCTAAATCGCAGTTAATATGTTCTACAGCTTCTTCAAAGTTAGTTAGATCAAAGCTACAATAAAGTTGAGTGTCATCTGCGTATGCAGTTGCTTGACAAAATTTGACGTAAGAATATCGGTGGTATATAAAATGAATAGCAAAAGAGATAATATTGAGCTCTGTGGCACACCTGAAAGAATGTTAATCACATCTGAGCACAAATTATTTACTGATATTTTTTGAGAACGATTATTAAGAAAGGATGTTATTAAATTAACCCGTTATCAAAACCGTGGTAATTAAATTTGGCGCACATGAGCTTATGATCGAGTGTATCGAATGCCTTTGAGTAATCTAAAAGTATTAGTAAGTTGGCATATCCTTTATCGTAGGCTCCAATCACATCATCCAGCATGGACGCCAGGGCAGTGGCCGTGCTATAATTTTTTCTAAATTCACATTGGCTATCAGGAATAATATTGTTATTTATTAAAAAATCATACATCTGATCGTACAAAACTTCATCCAAAATTTTTGAAAGCACTGGTAGTATGGTAATGATTCTTAAGTACGAAAAAGTTTTTGGGTTATTATTTTCGTCTGGAAAATATGAAGTTTCTATGCAAGAATTAATTATGTGTAAAATTTAAGCATCAATAAATGGACAAAAATATTTTATCATGTTTATTGAAATATTATCTGTTTCGCAACAATTTGTCTTTATAGCACATTTTTATTTGGTCAAGGGCGGCAAGGGTAAAATTAAAGTGGCAATTATTTTTGAACATATTATTATTATAAAATTTATTTTGGTTTTTACTTTTATCAGAGACATTTTGCAAAAAGGAACCAAAAAAATTATTTATCTCTGTTACTGGGTTAGACAGATTATCGGGTAAGTTATAACTTTTACTTGTTCTGATATTAAGGTCTCTGAATGTGCTCCATGTTTTAAAAGAATTATTGGAAGTACAGATTATTTGAAGATATTGTTTTTTTGCTCTTCGAGCAAGTGCTACTGCTTGATTTCGTACTTCTTTGTACGCGTTTTATTTTCTTCGTTGGGATATTTTTTATACCGTTGTAGGGCTTTGGACCTTCTTTTTTTTATTTGTTTAACTTCTTCGGATAGCAAAGGTGCTTTCGGTTTCGTAATTCTAGTCTCTTTAAATGGCGCATGTCTCGCAAATAAATTTAATAATATTTCATTGAATAGCCTTATTTTTCATCTATATTGGGGGTCCTGAAAATATCATGCCAATTTAATCTATACATGTCATTACAAAAACTATTGTAATCAAAATTTTTGAAACATCTATACTTTATTGTTTTAGGTGGAGGCTTGTGTGTTTTAAAATTTAGTTCAAGATATTTAAGATGATGATCAGATATGTCCTCTGTAGGAATCGTACCGCAGCGTACCACTAATGTAGGATTATTTACAAAAATTGGGTCGATTAGTGTGCTAGTTGTGATGGTTATTCTAGTAGGTTCATTTAAAATTTGGATGAGATTATAAGAGTTAAAACATTCCGACAGCGGTGTGTTTAAGTCCAAAAATTTACATTTAAATCTCCCATACATATCAATTGGTCAAATAATGGGCAAATGTAAGATAAAATGTTGTCGAAATCGGATATAAAATTATTAATATTGGTATGAAAAATAAATTTAAGAAAAAGATATTCCAATTGGGGATTTATTTGAAAATCAAAAATAATTTTTTTAGTTGAGAATGACTCCTTAATGTACCCACAAACTTCGCCACCACGCCCTATCCTATCGAATCTATATATGTTATATCCCGGGATGGCAATATGATCATCAGTGATGTGTTCTGTGAACCAGGTTTCTGTAACCATTACAACGTCGAAATCGTTTAATTGCACTAAATCGAAGAATAAATTATAAGTTCTAAGTAACGATCTAACGTTAATATGTGCAAGCTTCATTCTTAGCCTGCACTACCATTACACTATATTTTTAGGAGCGTGAATCTGATAGCAATGAAAAATTATCTAATTATGATTTTGCATGATGCGAGTTTACATTAAAAGGAAATTATAATATAAAATTTGTGTAAAATATTATCAACAAAATGCAGGTGCAAATTAATTAAGAGGGAAGCCCCTCTGCGTCACGGAGTCGCGTTGGGGTACTTGGGGACAAAGGCGATACTATCAAGTAATAAGTAAAGAGTCAAATATAAAAAAAAAATATGATTAAGTTTGTTGTTTTAAATGCTACGTTTACTTAAATTAATATAACAAAATTTCTGCTCGCACACCCGGTAAAACGGTAAAATAAAATATATTGGAATGTTTACGTTTACATATAAATATTTTTTTTTCTAGCAAAAAAACACAAAATGAAATGCTCTTTAAAATTCTGCATTACAGAATTAATTATTTTAAAGGCTATTTATTTCGTAGTTTAATTTCATGATAATAAAATTTCAAAATACATCTTTCTCGCAGAGGTATAAATTTTTTTAACGGGAGGTTAGAAAAATGTAGTATAGTCTTTTCATTTCCAACTCCGCTGTTCTAGTGATTATATTGCTTAAATGACATAATAGCGTATTTATAAAATCTATCCTAGTCTATATATTATATCTATACTATTTTTGAGTTTCGATTTCGCTCGATAATATTTGTAACAACAGAAATTGATTAGGTATACCGACCTTTTTTACTATTAAATATTTCTGACAGAATTGGGAAAAAATTTTCACAGCCATCCACCCTACAAAACAAACAACACTAATTTTTGTTATCACTGTCGACACTAACTGAATCATTTATGTCATTTTCTGAGTTAATCACTTTCTTCTGTCTGATGTCGCAATATAAACAGACCCGTTATAGGTCCAAGCGGAGTTTTTAAAAGTTTTCCTTGCTTTTTTAAATAGTAATAACTTTTCGTTCACTAAGAGTTCCGTTATTAATAACTTTAAACCTTTTAGTTGTTTTTTCTTGAAAAACACGTCGTCCCGAACCCACCGAGATAGGAATTCTACTACTATAGGACTTGGTTTACTGATTTGTTCGCCGGATGCTTTTTTGCGGAGTCTATAACAGAAGGCTAAATCGGATTTAAACATTCGAATATTTAATTTTGTCTCAAAAAACTGCAATATACCTGAATATAAATCCTTAGTAGCAGTGGCGGTTATTCAGGTGAAGTAGGTGAAGTGCTACTTCACCAGGAAAAATAAACAAGCAAACATCTAACTATATTTATTATATAAAATTTAAGTTTTTACATTCATTTATTCACCTAATTGGCAAAAAATAAACTGTACATCTCGAATAAATAGTTTATTAGACCGTTGACGGCATGTCTTCTTAAAACTTTCAATCGAACTTTATTATAACAACTATAACAGTGGCGCAAACCGCTTCTATTTTGCTGGAGGTGCTATGTTTAGTTGCCATGACAAGGCGTTCGCCATGACGTTGAGCACATGGAAGAATAATGGCCGCGTTCACCCGTCTGATCGCTTAGTGATCGCTCTGAGAGTGATACCATGAACGAGCTATTTATTATTGCTACTTTGATAGCGGGTCGTTGAGCGGACGCCATGTTTTGTATCGTATTTTATTTTTGCTACTTAACTGAGCAACGATCAGCTGACATAACAAACGAGATAGCGGCATGTAATGTAAACATTATCCGCAGTAATTGTATAATATAATAATACACCAGAGCGATAACAGATTTTTTAAATCTTTTTTTTAACACAAAATACAAAATATATTATACAAACACATTTACTATCATATTTCTTTTAATTTCAGCCCTTCCTTGTTCCCGTTGTCCCATATTCTCATTCTCATCAAGGTTCAGGTCAAGAAATATTTTCTGCGCTCGAAATCTCTAAAAACCGTTCAAACCATTGGTATTATTTGAGCGCTACTTTGATAATCGATAGCCAACGAGCGATCAGGCGGGTGAACGCTGCCAATGTCGTTCAGTTTGGGGTAGTTGTTTACTTTTATTTTCGCGGATTTCGCTGCAACCGGTTAGTTCCTTTGCAGTTTACTTGACTGTTTTGTGTTATATTTATTTATGGTGTTGTTACAACTTTATTTGGTGTCGGGTTTATTAATTTACATTATTGATGAATCCGATCACGGATGTAGTTTGCATTTTGTTGGAAACTCCATTTAATCGATGGAAGGAACAAGATCAAAGTTTTAATCGTCATCCTGGTTTTCGGCGTACAAATGGTTATGTAGTAGTCAAATATTACAAAAATTGTTTTGATGACCTTGTTTACTAGTTTCCAATAAATATTCAGTGTGGAATAAAGAAGGATTTGCAGGTATGTAAAATATATGAAGATCTTTACATAAACATGAAGACCCGGCGGAGCATTTAAAATACGAATTAATGCTAAAAACATTTGTAAAAAATCAAAGCGCTATAGCTGACACTTTAAAAGAAAATGCTAAACTATATAAAATACATTTTAACGAAAACGTTCGATTAAATAGACTTGTGGCGACTGAATGTCTCCCACATTTGTCTGCCAAAGTTAAAATTTGCGCATATCACACTGTATATATTTGTTTTTCTTTTCATTGTTACTGCATAACATACTGTACATATTTATTTTATTTTACATTTACTTTCTAATCTAGGCTAATTATCTATTGCTATTGAGAAATGTAACAATTTGTAGGTACTTAGTTTTCTGTACATAATTGTGGGAATTTCCATCGGCATTTAGAGTCTAATTTAGTTTTAAGGTTCTTGTATGCTATCCGTTAATTTTTATTTTTACAACACTTCTTTGTACGATTTTATGTTGTTGCACGTTCGATAATAGGAACCATCACCGATAGTGAACTGTTTATTGCATTTAGGGTTTATGATAGGAAAATACCGAAACGACCCTTCTTAGTAAAGCTTTCTCCAAATTCCCATTTTACTATCTGTAATGAATGTTTTTATTTTGACCATGGGAAAGTTTACGAAGATAGAAAAAAACCCCTTTTGCCAACGAATAGGACCAATCAAAGCGAGAAATTTTGGCACAGGGGGTGGAACTTTATGTTTCTTGAAATTTGTATTAATATTAGAGGAGGACTTGGTTTTTGGACTTGCAAGAAGTCGGATGTGAATTTTGTTGCTCTAGTTCAATAGACTTATTTTATTTCATTTTAACAGTGTTTCAATAAACTCTCACAGTTCATATAAAAAAGGAATGTATTGGATATATAGCTAAACAAGGACACACATACGTTCCTAATGACTATTTATGTGGTAACTGACGCAGTTTTGTACCTTGCAAAACAAGAGTTAGTGTTTCGCGGCCATGATGAGAGCAGCGAGTCAATAAATAGGGGGAATTTTAAAAAGCTTTTAGGTTTATTAATATCGAGAAGTTCCCAAGAACTA
Source organism: Kuschelorhynchus macadamiae (assembly GCA_030620095.1). NCBI lineage: Eukaryota > Metazoa > Arthropoda > Insecta > Coleoptera > Curculionidae > Kuschelorhynchus > Kuschelorhynchus macadamiae. The sequence goes on from JAUTXW010002606.1 coordinate 376,071, forward strand.
AAAGATCATCACGAAAAAATTAAAAATGTTTTTACTGGCGACTCGAAAACTATTCAAAACGAAATAATTGAATGCATTTCTGATTATTTAAATGATTATGTAAAAAATTAAATAAGGAACACACAGTTTTTTTCTGTGCAAGTGGATGACACCACTGATGTTACGCAAACCTCCCAGTGCTCCATAATTTTGAGATACGTTAATTCAGAAGGTTCAGTAGTCGAGAAATTCTTTGGATTTTATAATTTCAGCTCCGATAGAACGTCGGAGAATTTATATTTTCTATTGGATCAAATTTTGGATCAATTTGACTATAAACATAAATTAATAGGGCAATGTTACGATGGCGCAAGTGTGATGCCTGGCCATTTAAATGGCAAAAAAAAACCTTATTATGCAGTAAAGTTGAAAAATATTTCTAAATGTCGAATTGTTATTGCAGGTCTTAGTGATATTCCCTCATTTTTTCATCACTCAGCCAAACGAACGTATGCTCTTACATCTGCATCTACGAGGCGTATACCAACAATTACAGAAACTCGTTGCTCTTCAAATTCGAAGTTAGTAAATGTGTTTGTTCAAGACTGGAATAAATTAAAAGACGTCTTAGAATGTATTACAAACTGTGACAAATCTGATGAAAAATCAATTCGGCTTGCGAAAAGATTTTTAGGTGAGATGAACGATTTTAATTCACGTTTCTGACATTAGTGTTTAATGACATTTTTTCAATCACGGACATACTATTTCCGTTCTTGACATTCATTCATTTTTGCATATCCAATATAAAACGCTGTCGTGAGGCTCTCTGTAAAAAAAGAAATGAACATTTTTTTAATACTATGTTTGATAAAGCAAATTCTATTACAAAAATAAATCATTACAAACGTGAGTTTGCTAAGCTTTCACCTGAAGAAATTAGGGCTAAGTATAGAACCCTTTTTTGTGAAATATTGGACCATATTTTAATGGAAATGACACTAAGCTTTCAACACTGTGAAAAACTTATATTTTTATGTTTGGCAGATTCTGCTCAATTTTTCGAATATAGTTTAAATTTTCCGATTGGCCCGTTTGTAAATTTGTTACAGTTATAGGAGGCAATATTTTCAAAAGGTCAACGACTTTAAAATGAGCTTGGTCTTATTTTTGCCAATGATAGTAATTGGAATATATCTCTGGAAGAGCATGTGAAAAAAATTAATGAAAATAAAGATATTTTAACCAAAGCATATAAAGTGTTTTCCCTTATTTTGACAATACCGTCGACAAGTGCTTCAGTGGAAAGAAGTTTCTCTGGCCTCAAACGTGTAAAAACTTATTTAAGAAATACAATATCTCAAGAAAGACTTACTTCTCTAGGCAATATTTCAATTCAAAAGGAATTTCTGGAGGAGATTAGGGCAACTCATCCATTTTATGAGGATGTTATAAATATATTTGCTGCTAAGAAGGATAGGAGAATTGATTTAGTATACAAAATTTAGGTAAGTCGTAAAAAATATTCTACACCTTACACATATAAAAAAAATTCTGGAAAAAAAATATTGCGGTATTTTCTTGCTTCATTTGCACTTCACTTACTATTTAACCCGCGAGACGCCACTGCTTGGTAGGTTCAATTTTTAGGCCGTGGACTATTATTGATTTAAAGTTTTGCTTTATTTCCATAGTTGTTATATGGCGCTGAATGGCCGAAAGTTCTTGCTTCGCATTTGACATTTCGGTAGCTAGGTTGCTGAGCGAGATATTCATTGAATCCTGAAAGGCAAAATTCTCCTTAGGCTCTTCTGAATTAATATCCAATCGAGATGTTTTGATTTTATCATTATCATTATGATGGTACTATTTCAAATATATAGGTATATTTTCACGTTCATTTGCATTACCTGATTTTTTTTATAATTTACAGGTCTACTGCTACTCGGCTCAAGTTTATTTACATGATAAATCACATTTCAGGTTTCCTTTTTTTTATGTTTGATCCATATTCTTATTTAACTGAAGCACACGCATTTATTCATTTTATGTAAAATCCAAGTTTCGTTATATCTCCCTTGTTTCCGTTTTCATAGCTAACATCTAACCTAACCGGTTTTTTTGTATTACGTAATTAATAATTTTTTGTATTTATATGCATAAGCATATTTATTTTAATATTTTTTATATTAATTATTTATTATAATTAAATTGTTGACACTTTAAAAAACCTCCTTTTCTTTATTTAATTTCTGCTCAGTTTACTTGGTTCGCTGTGCAACAAATTAATTATCTCCGAAAACTAAGTTGGCGCCCACTCAAATTTATTACATCGTAATCAGTTAGTAAGTAAAATATTACTTTTTTTTTGAAAACCCACGCCTCAGTCCTCTAAGCATTTCCACTTTATGCCACTAAAAAATAAAATAATAAAACGGTACAATATTGGATTTGTATCAATATTTTACTAGTTTCTACCTATGCTCACTTGGTTTTCGGGCATAATTTAAAATAAATTGAACACATAGTTTTTATATTGATTTTTTTTTTAATTTATTAGCTATATCGTCATTTTCTTTCGGCATGTTGAATTCATACCAAAATTTTACGGTTTGTGCAACATTTAATATCAATTGGTGAACAAGATTTTTAACGTTGATTTTTTAAACATTACCCGCCATTTTGTTCTGCCATCTTGAATTTGTACCGCAGTATTACCAGTTTATCTCTATATCACACTGAAATCTTGCACAATATTTGAAATCAATGTAATAAGTAGTTTTTCCCGGCTAAATACCAGTTCATTCCCAGGTAACACTCGATTTTTTGCAAAACGAGCTAAATTGGATAATTAGTTTTTAGTCATATTTTTTTATCATTTCACTAGGCCGCCATTTTGTTCCACCATATTGAATATTTACCAAAATATTGGTGACTTTTTACAATTAAAACATTTTATTTGGCAGCCATTTTGTTCGGCCATCATCTTGAATTCTGAATTCTGACCACAATTTTACCAATTTTATATAGAGATGAACTCTATATCACATTTAATTTTAACTCAAAGTTCGAAATCAATGTAATAAGTAGTTTTCTTGGGCTCATTTTTTAAATATTTTATTAAGCCGCAATTTTGTTTGGATTTGTATCAAAATTCTACCAGTTCATTTCTAGGTAATACTTGATTTTTGTGCAATTGAGTTATGTAGGTTGTGATCCCGAATTTTGTTCATTAAAAAAACTTTGATAATGAACTTTATCAAGGAATATAGTATAAAAACAAGTACGTGAGAATGATAATATCAAAAATTCGATGATATTTAATTATAAAGTACTAAAATTGTACTTTCGATTATTCATATTTTAGATTTTTTGTTATTTTAGGGAAAATACGTTTGTTTAAACATCAAGCATGTAGCGTTGCTCTGGATTTTATATTGTTATATTGTTTTTGTATGACGTTATATACACAGATAAAGAAAAACGTGTTTTGGCAAACACAGTACTTCCCCCGTACAAAAATTATAATTTTTGTATGACGTTATATAAACACATAAAGAAAAACGTGTTTTGGCAAACACAGTATTTCCCCGTACAAAAATTATAATACATTTGATGTGTCTTGTCGTTTTTTAAAAATATTAATAGTTTCTGAAATAACAAAATATTTTTGCTTTTAAAAATCTATTAATCCCCAAGGATCACCATGTGTAGTCTAAAAAAACTTTAATATATAAAAAATAAAACAAATTTGGCGTTCTCAATCAGTTTTTAGGGGCTATTTTGCTCTTTAAGATAATATGTAGAAGAAGAAGATACATTTTACCGTTTTTTAAAGCAGAAAAACATTTTATATACAAAGAGATAAAATAAATTGTGCTTCACCGGTTTTTTAACCAACGCTTTTACAATTTTTCTTGGAAGCTGCTTCATATTCCTATGGTTAGGTTAGGTTAGGAAGTCAGGTTTTTACCATTTGCTAGAACAGCTAAACGCTTTTAAACAATTTTTTGTTCTCAGGGAACGGAGGACGCGACGCCCCTTCGGCCTTCGTCTGACCCCCCCCCCCCAGGAATATCGTTCCCTTCTCGGGATCTAACGAAGAGTCAAATTTCCCACTTTCTGTTATCTCTGTGTTCTTTAATCCCTTTTTCGAGTTGAGGGAGCTAGTTGTATAAATTACGACACAACACCGATATTCTGTCCTAACGATTTCCCTTGGCCTCGCATTCAGTAATAACCCTCGCCCGGGCCTTTTTTTAGTTGATTCATATCAGTATTCTGGACCTCTCTGCTATGATTTTCCTTTTACTTTTATGTTCATTAGAAAGTCACGCATTGAGTTTCTTCGAGGCCTTGAGCTTACTAACTTATAGTAGAAACTCCGTACTTCTTGTTTTTGGTTAAATATCGTGGTGCGGTATACTCCCGTAGGCACAGTCTCCGGTCAAGTTTCGATAGACAAAACCCTCTTGTTATAATGCTCGCTAAAACTTGCTGTCCCTCTTCGGTGAGATTAGGGATCTCTATTATTCGTTTTAGTCTCCAGGGTTCCTACTTGATTTTCTGGGTTATGAACACATAATTTTCGATTATTTCTTCCTTAAATATGTAGTTCGTAGCTTCACTTTTTCACGGTTGCCCGTTCTTGCCCACTCTATTTCGTTTCTGCACTTACTTCCTGCTCTTCCTGGATGTCTTGCGGATTTTTATAATCGCTTTCTAGGGTTCGCCTTCCTGGTCGGCAAACCCTTATTTTAACACTTTCTAAAGGAGAGCCTACAACTTCCTGGTGGGCAAACCTTATCCCTTTTCTAACATACAGGAAAAGCCTGGACCAATTTATCGGTGACAACTTCCTATTCTTCTTCTTGTAGCTATCTGTTAAGCGGCAACTTGTTATTTGGGAAAAAAGTAAGCCTAGTAACCTACAACTCCCTTTTACTGATATTTTCTCTGCGGGATTCCCACCAATCTCGCTTTAACATAAATTCGTTATGGAACGTGGTTACAGGAACAATCCTGGACATTTTGTCCTCCAAACAAATAGCAGGGACCCTTCACCCGAACTGCCGTTTTCGGCGTCCATCATCAGATGAGTTTTAGTTACAGTAAGTGAAAGTTTTGTGATCTAGCCGAAGCCCTACACTTTAAAGCTACCATGGAGGAAATTTCGCAAAGTTGTTTCTCGAAAAAGGTCACTTGCACTTAAGCTCTTAACGGATTAATTTGTTGCTTCGCCTTGGGATGATTAGATTAGTTTCTCTTGATATACTCACCCAAAAGGAATAATCACAAGAAACAAGAGGAATTGTCTAGTACAATTTTAGAGTCGAAGTCCAGGTAATGCCTTTTAGTTTTTCTGCATAAGCGTTTTCAAGCTACACTTCTTAGTGATTTACCAGTACAACCCAAGTATTCCTAAATTAAAGAAAAAGAAATCTTTCTTTATTTGTGACTATTGTATTGTAACCGTGAAAAAATCACCCTCCGGGATTTCTTCAGATCTCTACGCTTCAGGGTCTCTAGATGCCGAAAAACTTGTTCTCAATTCCGTCGGTCTGTATGTCTGTCGGTCTGTTTGTTCGCGGCATAGCTAAAAAACTACTTACTCGATATACTTGAAATTTTGGTTAAGGATTAAGGGTCATATGGGGACAACCTGGTAATATTTTGGTAAAAATCCAATATAGCAAAACAAAATGGCGGCCTAGTTAAATGTTATAAAAAATTATTACTGAAAAACGGTTTATCCAATTTATCTCAAATTTTGCACGAAAATCAAATATTATGTAGGAATTAACTGGTAAAATTTTGGTATGAATCCAAGATGGCGAAACAAAATGTCGGCTTAATAAAATATTTAATAATATGAAAAACTACTTAGTGGACTGTCTTAAAATGTGCGCCATTAATAATTATAGTATACAGATGAACTTGTAAAACTGTGGTACTAATTGAAGATCTGGCGTAATCGTGAAAAAAACGGCCTCTTAGGTTTTACATATCTTCACATTTTAGCGCCCTAGATGACAAAAAATATTTTATCAATTCTGTTGGTACGTCTGTCGGTTTGTCTGTCTGCATTTCAAGGAATAGCTTTAAAACTACTTACCCGATTGATTTCAAATTTTGCGCAAAAATTAAAAGTCATATGGGGATGATCTGGTAACATTTTTGTAAAAATCCAATATGCCAAAACGAAATGGTGGCCTAGTGAAATGTTAAGAAAATTATTACTAAAAAACTACGTATCCATTTGATTCCAAATTTTGCACCAAAATAAAGTATTATGTGGGAATAAACTGGAAAAATGTTTGTATGAATTTAAAATGGCGGAACAATATGGCGGCTTAGTAAAATATTTAAAAATTTAGCCTGGAAAACTACTTATTGGACTGATTTCAAAATGTTTGTCATAAAAAAATTGTGGTATACAATCGACCTAGTAAAACTGTGATACTAATTCAAGATGACGGAACAAAATGGTGGCTAAATATAATATCTGTATTCGTGAAAAAATCACCTTCTCAGGTTTTACATCTTCACGTTTTAGCGTCCCTAGATGCCAAAAAATATGTTTTGTCAATTCCGTCGGTCCGTCTTATTTAATTAACTTTAAATTTTGCAAAAAAAATTAAATGTGATATAAATATAAACTTGTACGAATTCAACTTAGAAGTTGAACAGGACGTAACAAACTAGCGGTGTGTGTTAATGTAAAAATTACCTATTGAATTCATTTTAAATTATGCCCAAAATTCAAGTGTGGCTTACGTAGAAAGGTAAAATATTGGTAGGAATACCAATATGATGGAGCAAAATGACGCCAAATAAAAATGTTTTAAGAGATAGTATGTGTTCATAAATGACTATATAATGACTAAATTGGGTCACATTACACTAATATAAGATTGATTACCCAAAATTTACAAAAATATATAACTGTTTAACGAGTAATATTTGATATAAATATTTACTTTGAATTTAAGTACGCAATTTACAGTATTCTGTAAATAAAAGATTATATATATCGTGTGCATGGTAACATATGGACACATTTTTATTTGTGATTGTAGGCAAAAAATTATTCTTCATAAAACGTTTTGCTTATCTCAAAAATAAGTTTAATCTAAAAAAGTATTTCATATTATACATATTTCATAATATATACAAAACAAAAAAATTTAAATTTCCATTTTGTGAGACAGTTGAATTAAAGATTCTGCAAATACAGACATAAATACTTAAACATATTCTAGAAGTGTTTTAATAATAGGCATAAGTTTCGAGCAAACTATTGGTGAATATGTAAAAATGATGCATTTTATACAATTTTGGACGGGGTTTGTAATGTCTGTTTTAGGCGGTAAAAAAAAATGTTAAATACAAAATCTTTAAGTTTTATCTGGACATTCTACACCCTAGGATTTGCTAAAAGAATAAACAAATGACAATTGGAAAGCCAAAAAATGAACGAGGACTTTTCTATTTTAAATAGTATACCACGTATAATTTTATTTAATTAACTTTTTTAAACCACGTTTGATACCTCATTTTTAAAGGTTTGGGCGGTAAAAAAAATGTTAAATACAAAATCTTTAAGTTTCATCTGGACATTCTATACCCTAGGATTTGCTAAAAGAATAAACAAATGGCAATTGGAAGGTCCAAAAATGAACGAGGACTTTTCTATTTTAAATAGTATACCACGTATAATTTTATTTAATTAACTTTTTTAAACCACGTTTGATACCTCATTTTTAAAGGAGAAAACTGACACAAACTCTACCATACGGGCCCTATCACATTCTAACTTCTAACACATAAAGTTGTCAAAACTGGTTTATTTAAAATCCACAAGGAAAGTCATACTTATAGATATAGTATTGTACGCGGTATTCTATTTAAAATACTGGTAATTATACAGTTAAGTTCCTTCTTTCCTAAGGCTTTGTAAGTTTGTATTTTTCGAGGTCAAATTAAATTCAGATTATAATTTATTATATAATATCATATAGATAACATTAATTTTCGATGTGCTACATATGGCTTTATAAAATAAAGAAAGATATTATGGCTAGAAATTGCAATAAAAAACCAATTATATTAATACAAAAACAATTGCTGTGTTGCCAAACCGGTTTTGTTTTTATAATTCGTGAGATAATTGCACAAAAAGGCCAAAAAAATAATAGCAACAATTTTTTGTTTGTTTTTAATAAAAATGTTTGTATTATGGCATTAACGGTGTGACTTCGCGCTGTCACTCTTATACGCCTAACCTGGTATCGATCGATCCTTTAGAGCAACAAAGAAAAGAGCATGCTATTATCATTATTTTAGGAGCTTATATTATTTTTCATTATGAACGCTAAGGAGTTCAGGTTGTCTGATCTTATGGAAACGCAATAATATTTCAAAAAATAAGTACCCACTTACTCCTAACAGAAGATTTATACAAGCGAAGTGCGACAACGGCGCCCCACTCATGTTTTTCTACGATTAGTGTAGGGCAGGTAGTAAAAAAAATTATTTGGCATTTGTAGTGTGTGACTAGAAGTGGTGTTTTAGTGAATATCAAGTGATTATTTTGGTGCTATTATTAATAAAATGTATAATTTTTTATTATTATTATTATTTTTAAGTGTGTGGTGTGCAAAAAACTTTCGTATAATTTTCCGAACCCTTCATTCGACTGGAGTGTAAACATGTCAAAACAATGATACATATAGAAACATCACAGAAATCTACATATCTGGAATTAATGAAATATTTGCCAGTTTATTCTGTTTTGCTAATAAAACATAAATACAGTAATTATAACAGTTCTAGTAAATATGTATCTGCCCATTAAGTATTTCCTTAATTATTAAACAATCTCCATGTGACCCGTAAATTATGACTAAAGTCAATCTAAGGAGTAGTTTTTAAACCATGCCGCGTACTGACACAGACAGACGTATCGACGGAATTGATAAACATATTTTTTGGCATCTAGGGAAGCTAAAACGTGATGATATGTATAACCTGTGAACGTATTTTTTTTCAGATTACAAAAATTTTATTTCGCCGCTATTTCCTAGTTCTAGTTACTAGTTACTAATTCATCTATATAGTACAACTAGTTTTGGCACACAATTTGAGAAGTTCATTAAGTAGTTTTCAGGAATTTTTAAATATTTTATTAAGCCGCCATTTTGAATTGGATGAGTACTCTTTTAGTAATAATTTTTTAACATTTCACTAGGTTGCCATTATGTTTTGCCATTTGGATTTTTAACAAAATGTTACCAGGTCATTGCCATATAACCCTTAATTTTTGACTAAAATTTGAAGTCAATCAAGTAAGTACTTTTTTAGCTATGATTTCTTCGTGATTACAATACTACATTACTTCGCTTTTACGAGGGAAGTAATATATTGTTTGGTAATAAAATTTACGTTTAATAAGCAATGTTTGAACTTGTAATTGATAAAAACAAAATTGATTTCATAAATATATACAAAAATAAACAAAACCTTACAATACGCATATGCTATGATACTACAACAAACACATGCATTAAATGTAACTTCTTGTAAAACGTGCGACTAGTCAATGGATGTCCCACATATTTATGTCGTTTTTAACCGACCTCAAAAAATGAGGAGATTATCAATTTGACCCTATAAAGTTGGATGAAATTTTCAGGGATTATTTAGGATATTACCGGAGTGGTCCCACAGCAAGCGGAATATGCCGCTATTTTCAATTATTTTAATCGGAACCAAATATAAATATATATATATATATATATATATATATATATATATATATATATATATATATATATATATATATATATATATATATATATATTTTATATATATATATATATATATATATATATATATATATATATATATATTTATATTATATATATTTTATATATAATATATATATATATTATATATATATATATATATATATATATCCGAAAAAATGAAAATAAACCTCATATATATATATATATATATATAAATAACCTACTATTGGACAACTCTTACCCTCAAAGCCTGCTAAAGAAATTAATCTATTCAATTATTACCAAACAATTCAAATTAGCCCTCCAATAATAAAAAAGTAGGAATTAACCCCTAAATTAGCGAACATTTCAAAAAAGAAAATATTGTTATAGCCAATAAAGCCGTTTACGAGCAAACTTTTTAGTTCTCTTAAAGATAAAACAAAAAGGCATAACAAATCAAATGTAGTATATAAAATAGATTGTTTACATTGCAATAAAAAATACATAGGGCAAACCTCAAGGCCTCTAAAAGATAGAATAATATCTCATAAAAGTGATATAAGAATAAAACCCGAAGCATGTGCCCTTTCCCAACACGTAAGAGACACAGGTCATTCAGCAAATTTCGCAGAGGCGGAGATATGTGAAATTAATTATTTTAAAAGAAATTTTCTATATGGTGCATATAAATAATCAGGAAAACCCGAAATAAAAAATCGGATATACAGAATCTCAATATAATATATACCTTATAATATTATATCTAAAAAAGAAACAAATAGGTGCACATATTTTATTCTTATAGTTATACTCCGGTCGAATACATTGGAAACCTACCTTTCAACGGTTTCGTGTGTATATATATATATAAAGAGGTGTTCCTTTCATTCACAGAAATGAATTTCCTATTGGATAGCTGTTTATATTTGTTCACTTACAGTAAGTCTAAAATATTTTAATAATTTACTTTATATTAACAAACCATTTTGTAGTGTGACTGAGGAAGGATTAAAATAAATCCGAAAGCTTTCACAAAGTAAATAGAGTCATCTATTTAATATAATATATATATATATATTATATATATATTCAAACAGCCGTGAAATTATAAAGAATATATATATATATATATATATATATATATATATATATATATATATATATATATATATATATATATATATATATATATATATATATATATCAATATATATATATATATATATATATATATATATATATATATATAAAACACATTTTTGTTAAAAATTTTGAAAAATTGTAAAGGAAAAAGTTCTTTCTGTTTTAATTTTATAGCTCCTTTGCATTACGGAATGTAGGCAAACCTGAATTAAACTGTTTGTTTTTATTAAGTTCATCATCTCAATGCATTTCCTTAACTATTTTTTTCTTTAAACGCCATTTTGTAGATAAAAACCTAAATGGGTCCAAAAAAATTCGGCCAACGTGTTGCAAAGTTAATCCAGTTTCCACAAATTAATGCGAAGTATTTTAAAATTGGGTTACTTATTAAGTTAATACATATTTATTTACTATGAACTTAATAAAAAGAAACAGTTTAATTCAGATTTGCCTACATTCCGTAATGTAAAGGAACATCAAATTTAAAAAAAATTAAGTCAACCGATTGCGCTGAATTTTAGGGTATGGCTATAAAATCAAAATAGAAACCACTTTTTCCTTTACAATTTTTCAAAATTTTGAGCAAAAATTTATTTTTTTGCCATTTGAAAAACTAATGTCAAATTTGACGGGTAAGGTAAATCACGTGACCTACTTTTTATTGTCATTTTGTGTATTTTTTTTTAGGCAAAAACTGTCTGCAAACCTAAATTTTGTTTAAGTTAATTATTAAAAAAAAATCCCATTTGTTGCGGACTTTACTGGTGACACTGTATATATATATATATATATATATATATATATATATATATATATATATATATATATATATATATATATATATATATATATATATATATATATATATATATATATATATATATATATATATATATATATATATATATATATATATATATATATATATATATATATATATATGGATTTCATCATATCATCAGAAAAAAGTATGCTTGTTAATATTGTGTTTTATACGGTTGTCGGGGTTTTTAATGGCAATATTTATAATATTAGTACGGTGATTCTGGCAATATTTCATGAGCAGTGGACCAATACCGTCTCTACTAGAAAGCCTGGCAACGGCCGTTGACAGCTTGCGATGAGTCATCATTAGTAGTTAACTTTTGTAGTTAACTGCTACCTGTTAATTCGTTTACGGCGTGTTTTTTGCATTTGTTTTTACAAACAAATTAGAACATTAGTAGTTTAAATATTTCTATACGTATTTGTGTTAGTTTTGAGATTGGTGCTATAAAACTTTCCTCAAAATGGAAGGTCGTGGTAGTGAGGTTAACACTTGAATTCTAATAAAAAGTGGATTTTCAAAGAAATATTTTAATTTAGACCAATGCCCTTTATTTGTTGTGTACCTAGTTGGAATGAAAACTACGCTTCATTCTTTGGGGTTTTCAAAGGACAAAAAAAGTCAAAAGAAGTGGCTTCATGCAATAAAAAGATAAGGTTTCACCCTAACCTCTTAGGTAACCCAACCATTCATATTAAATTTATGTGACCCCAGTTATTATTTAATTTTAGTGGAAAGCACAGTTTATAAAAGTAATGATATGAAAAGATATATATTTCAATTCGACTAGATCAGCCTCATACACATTTTGCAAACTTTTTTGTGAAAGGTAATTATAAAAGGTTTAATATTTATTTTCATTATATATTATAAGTTTATACATCTGCACTCCCAATGAGATAAATCCCACTTCCACAATCTGAGCTTTACGATCAGACAATTCAATTTTCACGAGTTGGGCTGTGTAATGAGCTAGGTGAGACTAAAAGAAAAAAACATCTCAGTTTTACTATAACTCTCATCTACTTCATTAAAACCGACAGTGAAATCTTCCGGAACCAAAATTCAAACTTTGGCATTGAAACTGTCTGTCAAATTTAATACAAGGTAATAAAATTCTCGATTTATGCAGATTCTGATAGCAAGGAATCAAAATTTATGTAACATTGTATATTTTATATAATTATCATTCTTCTATTTTGATAAAATCTTATTAACTTTTTAATATTATATTAGACCATATTCCGTAGTTTAAGTTGTACATAAGTATGTATGTATATATTTGTGTATTTTTTAATTAGTATGTGAATAAAAGTGTGATAAAAATGTAGATATTGTTTCATTTTGTTAAAGATATTTGGTATGTTAGTTATCATAATAAATAATAGAATATTACTTCAGATTAAGAAAATCCTTCCTCTGATAAGAAAGAGAAAAGCGTTTTACAAGAACTAGAAAATTCATTAAAAAAAAACTGGTTGTTTCTCTTTTCAACTAATTTTACAGAAGCAGGCGTTATGTTTTCCCACAAATTGGAATTTAATTTGTTAGACTAATTTTTTTGTCATGCAGCTACATATGAAATTGACAAAAAAGCACTGTTTATGCTAGAAAGTTTTTTATATCGCACGTGTGTTAAAAATAATTCAACTCTATAGTATTTGAAAGATCGTAAGTGAAAAAAAAACTACTTTTAATCTATTTTAAATCAATTACTCAGCTTTTCAATACTAGTGTTGAAAAGTAAATAAAGTCCTACTGAAGACCCTTTGTAGTTGTAAGAAAAATAGTTCAACACTTATGTAATATACTATTAGACTTCTATAGAGAGTTATTCTGTATAACTAAATTTTCTCAATGTTGATTTACAAAATTACTTTTGTCACTTACGTAAACTGGTGGGAAGGGCTTGAATTTACTACCTCTGAGAACATGGATTTAGCACAGCTTATATTATATTTAAATAACTGACTAAAAGTACTTTTTTGTTATTAAACACAAGATAAAGGTTTATTTAAACATTTTACTATATATAATTTATTGTAGAGACTATGACAAAAAAATATATTTTACTGTTTTTTATTTCCACTTAAAAATGATATGTATCTACTTATATAAAAAAAACATTAATATATGTATAATCCTCTCCCTTAGGCCATCAGTACTCCCTCCAATAAATCCACGCTCATCAAGCCACAATGCTGTAGGACTAACGGTAGCATTTCGGTTTTTTCAAATATTCCTGTTAGTTTTGTATTCTCGCCCTCATTGTATGGTATTTATGCCATCTAAAGTGTTTCTTACTGAAAAGAATAAAAAAAAAAGCTAGAGGCAGCAGATAAATATTCATTAGTCTACAAATGTCAGATTGGAAATAGAGAGTGACAATATTCAGATATTGCCATAGGCAGTAACTAATAATTGTCTTATAGTTGTCAAAAAAATATTCATAAATTTGTATACAATACAATCAGTTTAAATTTTTATTAATATGTAAGTTCAGCGATTAGAGGACATTTACCAAAATACAGGAGGGGGGCAAGTTTCCTTGGTAACTGCATTCTATAAAGTCGCATTGATATTACTGATAAGTAATTTATTTAAATGACATGTATAATCGACGATTACCACAACCACCCATAAAACATTATATCCAATCCCAAAAAACTAAAAATCATTACACTGGGATGTTCAGAGGTGAAAAAAAAAACGTAAATAACTTTTTAACATATAATTTAGATATATACACACATAGAACAGAATTAGTAACTGAAACACACTACACTTTTTAAAGCTCAATACAAGTTACGAATTAATATACCCAGTGAATAAATAAGTAATAAAAATAAAATATATATTACCTGTGAGTTCTTTATATAATGAAGGTGGGAATCTTTTATTTATCATACAGGACAGAACCAAAATTCCGGGCACTCAAACGGTTCTTCCTTGCGAATAACCAGGTTGGCAATTGGCCTACTGTTTTCTGGCATATTTTAGAATTTTTTTCTTCCATGTACCTTTTTCGCCAAACAATCATCTATGGTTTTTACCCCATCGGTTACGGATATATTGTGATATGCAAATATTAGCAATGTAGCTATATGATGACACAGCAATTTACCTCTAGAGCATTTCCACATAGATCCCTCAATGTAATTCATCAAGTTTAATCTGCAAGTAACAAATTCTAAAATATATTAATGACAAAGTATATTAAAATCAGTAACAATGTTTTCAAAATTAAACACTATTTTAACACATTAAATATTGTTTACAATATGAATATGCGCCTAAAATGTATGAAGAGCGCTTACCTCAACCTTCTAAACACAATCTCTCTTATACTCTCAAAAGCATTCCCTTTGATTATAGGAAGTTCCCCATCAAAATCATGGCTTTCACGGTTTGAATATGTCGCACTTTCTCCTTCTTTGCAAAAGCTTGAAGTATTGTTGAGAACCTGATAACTCTTTTCGTTGCTAGAATAATCTAAAAAGGAATCATAGCCAAAATACACATATATCTATTATGATTATTTAAGTAAAAAATCAAGCTTTATTTATTAGAAATCGACAATATACACTTAGTAGTAGTTATTCGTAATATACTTACGTGTAAGAAAAACTAAAAATTCACTTGAAAAATTCACCAGGAAAAAAGAACTTATTTTACGAATTATCAATGTTAACAAACTTCAAAAAGCGAACATTGGTAAGACAGTGCCTAACAATACGACGACGTCACGACTCCAGCTGTTCATTGCGAGAATAACTACTTATGATGACTTATCGATACCCGCTTCCAGGCTTTCTAGTAGATTCGGTGTTGAGTGGTCCCAGTAGTTACTTATTTATTTTATTAGGGACCTCCAAAATGTTCACCGAAGTTTAGGTTTTATCTAAAACTTTGAGCAAATAGAACTAAAAAAGATGGAATAAAAATTTATTTAAAAAAATAGACCGAATATTTTATTCCACATTGAAAATATAATTTATGAAATCGGTGTCAAAGTAATAAAGATCGTGTCTATTTATTGTAGTATATGTAGATACTCAATATATAAATGTGTGTTTGTGATTAAGTGATTAAGAATCAGTTTGATGTCAACTTCATAAATCAATTTTCATTATGGAATAAAATAATATTTTTTATATTTTAGTGCTCTTTTTAAAGTCTGTTATATTTGTTTATTTTTTTTTTAATTCTTAATAAATTAATGGGAATCAATGTTACTTGAACTAAATCGACCTACAGCGTAATTACCAAAATATCAAGGTCGATGCAAATTTATTTAGAGACAACGTTAAAAGGTTTGTCTTTAACAATTTTTTACCTCTTAAAATAAAACTTGTAGATTCGTCCAAAATGTAAAAATAAACCCTATACAAAGGTATGTATTTACCTTGGAGGGAGAGATCCTTTTTGACGAGAATGTTGTTCACTGCGACTTCTTTCATTTTTATAGCTTCGATGGCTTACATCTTTGCCTAAAATATTTAAACAAATTATTGAGATGTTCATATTAATATTACCTTGTTAAACCTTTTACGACAGAACTCGACCCACGACTCGACATTTTTGTAAAACTTGTTTGTTTTTGTTTTAAAATAGGAAATTAAATATTAAATATAGCACTAAATATTTTTATACTTGAATTAACCAAACTTGTTTGGCAAAATGTCATTGTCAAATCCATAACCACTAATATGCATAAAGTGTCATGGACAATGGGATGACCTAAATTTGTATTAAAAAATACGTGCAGTTCTCTTTTTTAATAACTATTAACATTAAATTTTGTTTTCATAATCTATCCATTACATTTTGACCTTTGCCCTAGGGCGTGAAACATGTCATAAAAATATAATTATAATTAGGCATAAAAGCATTTAAGAAGAAATAGCTTCATACAATCAACAAAATTAATTCAAAATTTCACATGTAAGAGTTCAAAATGGAATTGTGGTTGATTAACATTACATTGGTAATATATACTATATATAAATTTCGCTATTGTAAAAAAAAACAAGTAAAATATTTAAAATTATAAAGAATTTACAGAGAACAAAACGAAATAAAGCTTAGAAGTTAAAATCTAGTTTCATTCATACAACATTTCGTAAACACCCATACACTCAAGAGTCATATGCACACAGCGTCGAGGGCCTCATCAGACAAAAACTCCCCCAACTTATAGTATGCTTTTGAAATCAAAAATGTTTAAGTTTATTTTTAAGAACATTTAGGTTGTTTCTGGTGTTGTAGTAGCGAGTTCTGCCAAGATTGACAAAAAAATCAGAATTGGACTTAATGAAAATTACCGCTTCATAAATGTAGGTGCTAGTCACCGTGAGAGTGCCGTATTATCTAAGTAATTAATCTCTACAAGTTTCCGTCTAGCTCATATTTAGCTTTTGCAAGACTGATATTCTGTTGATTCTGTACTACCACCCCAAAATATAATGCCATATCTTATTCTGGAGTGCACATAAAAATGGTATACCTTTATTGACATTTGTGCTTATATATGTGTTGCAATGATCTTAAGTGCAAAAGACTATCCTGCAACCTTTTTTGCTAATCGTTCCATGTGTTCCCTCCAATCTCATCTGCAGTCCATAGTGAGTCCCAGGAACGAGGCTGAGCTTGCAGCAGATAGTTTTTTGTAATTTCTCATATTCATCTGTTTGTTCGGTTTGCATAAACGAAAATTTAACCAGTTTGTCTTGTTTATGTTTAGTGTTAGATTATTTGCTACAAACCAATCTTCTAATTGGTCAAAAGTGTGGAATATTACATTCACTGTGGTCTGCTCAGGCTTGATACTTAAGATGATGGTTGTGTCATCAGAAAATTGTAGGTCGAGTACATGACTATCTCAGGAATTTTATCTCTATATAGTAAGTACAATAGTAGACCCAATATAGGCCCCTGTGGAATCCATTTTTGACTGTATTAGATTTCCTATGTTGTTTATTTCTATTACACACTGCTTCCGGTTTTTGAGATATGAAGATCAAAGTTTCAAATGTACTCCAGTTTTTTCTGTACTAATTTATGGTCTAGACTGTCAAAAGCCTTTAACAAGCGCCTGATAAATAACTCGGGCCATACCTTTTCTTGCTCTGAATCCATTTTGTCTGTCAGACAGTATATTCCACTTGTCGAGATATTCTACTAATCTGTTGTTTATGGCTTTTTCAAAGATTTTACTAACATTGTTTAGAAACGCAATGGTTGCATATGTTTACTATGTCGCCTTTTTTATATAGGGGTTTGATATGAGATAATTTTAATCTGTTCTGGAAAAATTTCTTCTGTAAAACAAAGGTTTATTATACGAACCAAAATGGGAGTTATTACTTGTCTTATGTGTTTTTTATCATGAACACTGATTTTTTTATTTTAGATTCCATATGATTGTCAATACAAGGTTATCAATAAGTGACCTAGAGTGACCTGTGTTACGGGTTGGTTTATAGATGGTTTGTAAAAAAATTAAAACTAAAAAAAAAAAAGGTTAGTAAAAAGTTTAGTTTCTAAAGTATTATCAAAAAAATTTATATTAAAATCTCCACAGAAAATTATTTTGAAATTTTGATATTTTCTAAGTGTGTAATTCAATATCTCTGCCATAGTAATTTGAAATATAGCAAAGCTACCCTGTGGGGGCGATAGATGCATATTAAAAGTAGTTTATAGAACCAACTTACAAACTAGAAGCATTCAACCATAACCCCAACACTCATGCTGCCTATATTTTTTTCTTTTATTACATCATTCTGCAAACGTTCATTCTGGTATAATGCGGGAACCTCCACGAATGGTACTTCTTCTCGCAAATACAAAAAGCTCGCTGTATTCCTCTATATTTATTTTCTGTGCCTCTTCATCTGTTCACCAATGTTCCGTCAAGCATACAATATGCGGTCTGTCTCTTTTCTGTAGTGGAAATACCTCTAGTTCAGAGATTTTGTTTTTGATGCATTGGATATTCTGGTGAAACAAAGTTAGGATTGATTGTTCATTCAATGCTCCCTGAAAATAGGTCGTCGTCTTAGGTATAGAAAATGGTTAATTGTAACTCGGTGCCTCTACATATCTTTGCACCTTTACAACAGGCTGTTTTGACCCTATTTTCAATGTAGTCTTTGACTTGCTGTTCCGTCTCTAATGTTTTTTGTGCGGTATTCAAGCTAAACTCGTCACAATTTCTAGCTACAGGCGCTGCTTTCGGTAGCTTTTGCTTTCTGGCTCTTCTCCCTTTAGGTTCTTGCAAACCCTTATTTTCTGCTAACTCCAAGGTACATTCGTTTTTTTTCTTATTTATTTTCGTTTTGTATCATGTGACGTTTGCGTGATTTTTTTGACTAGACTTGAAAACATGTTTATGCTTATCCTATCGGATCTTATTGACTTGAAGTGAAGAGTTGATTATGCAACTGAAGTCAGATTTCTCAAAGTTACCATGGCCCGTTCTTAAGTTGATATCATCTTAATCAGAGACTTTCATTTTTTGGGAATCCCTTTTAACTAAGTAAACGAAAACGCTTTTATGATCTAACATCTGATGAAGCCAAAGTGTTGGCGAAACAATTGTCATGTGTTTCATTTTTTGTAAAATAAATTAGGTGAAAATTTAAACAAGCGTTTTCCTTTACTTAGATAAATCCAGTATATACGTTGTTTCTTAAGAACTGAAAGACGTAGTTTTGCTTTTTTACTTTCCTCGTAAAAGTGAATTATTGTAATCGTGAAACCATCCGAGATTTTTCAGATCTTTATATTTTAGGGTTCCTAAAGGCTGAAAAACATGATTTCTCAATTTCATTGGTCTGCTTGTCGAGCTCTCGGTCAATCTGTTCGCGGCATAGCTAAAAAACTAATCCGATTGAATTCAAATTTTGGTAACAACTTAAGGATCACATTGGGATAACCTGGTATTTTGGTAAAAATCCAATATGGCGAAACAAAATGGCAACCAAGTGAAATGTTAAAAAATTGTAACTGAAAATTTCTTATTCAATTTACCTTAAATTTTGCACAAAAATACCGCATTATTTAGCAATAATTTGCTACACTTTTGGTATCATTTCAAAATGGCGAAACCAAATGGTGGCTTTATAAAATGTTTATAAATTCAGCCTGGAAAAAGTATAAAATAAATTAATTTCAAATTTTGTGCAAGCATTAATTGTAGTATAGAGATTAACTGGTAAAATTGTAGTACGAATTCAAGAAGGCGAAACAAAATGGCGGCTAAATAAAATATTTGTAACTGTGAAAAAATCACTCTCCAAGGTTTTACATATGTTTACGTTTTAGCGTCTCTAGAGGCCAAAAAATGTGTGTCTGTCTGTCTGCCTGTTCGCGATATCACTAAAAATTAACTTACCCCACTAACTTAAAATTAAGGGTCATATAGGGATAAGCTAGTTATATTTTGGTAAAAATCCAATATGACGGAATAAAATGGTGTCCTAGTGAGTTGGTTCAATACTAAAATATTAATTACCAAATTTACCTCAAATTTAGCACAAAAATCAACCGTTACATAGCAATGAACTGGTGTTAATGTCATAAATATTGTCCAACTTCGTGCCATCAAAAACCCCGACAACCCTATGAAACACAATATTAACAAGTATACTTTTTTTTATATGAATATGATGAATATATATATATATATATATATATATATATATATATATATATATATATATATATATATATATATATATATATATATATATATATATATATATATATATATATATATATATATATATATATATATATATATATATATATATATATATATATATATATATATATATATATATATATATATATATATATATATATATATATATATATATATATATATGTATATATATATATATATATATATATATATATATATATATATATATATATATATATATATATATATATATATATATATATATATATATATATATATATATATATATATATATATATATATATATATATATATATATATATATATATATATATATATATATATATATATATATATATATATATATATATATATATATATATATATATATATTTTTTTTGTTAAAAATTCTTGTATATATATTTTTTTTATAAAATGGTACTGGTTTATTTTCTTAAAAGAATTATTTATTTCCTTAACGTTTCGCGCTTCATAGAGAGCTTTTTCAAAAGGATATTATTGGCCTACAATAAATACAAAACTATAAAACATCGATTGACACACTAAAAATCATTACAATAAAATTGTACGTAACAATTTTTGGTATACGCACCTTGGAAATAAAAACAACTCATTACATGATAGTAGCAATGATGTTTCAGTTGTGACTTGTGGAAACTAAATAAATACTACCGATATGTTTTTTTTTTTTTGTTTTTAGCTGAAAGCGATTATTTAGATTAACAATGTTTACCTTATTTATATTGGTGTAAAATCAAATTGATATTATACCAATGTATTTTAACATGATTTTAACATTAATTTCAAACTGGAGTTTTAAAAATTGTAACGTCCTATTTTAACATTTTATTATAATGGTTTTTAGTGTGTCAATCGATGTTTTATAGTGTTGTATTTATTGTAGGCCAATAATATCCTTTTGAAAGAGCTCTCTATGAAGCGCGACACGTTAAGGAAATAAAGAATTCTTTTAAGAAAATAAACCAGTACCCAAGGATTTAAAAATATATATATATATATATATATATATATATATATATATATATATATGTAACATAAAAACTATTTATACAATTTATTTTAAATTATGCCCAAAAATCATGTGTGGCATAAGTAAAAACTGGTAAAATATTGGTACGAATCCAACAAGAAAATGACGTCCAATAAAGTTGTTTCAAAACACATTATACATGTTGCTAAATAACTATGTGTGGAACTAAACAGAGTCGCACTTTACTTTTTCTAATGAAAGGAAAGATTCATAAGTTCTGGGTAAAGGAAATATGCCGATTTTTCACTATGAGCAGACCACGAAGACCGAGGCCTACCTACTAGTTACCGTTGTTGCTTTAAATAAAGAAAGGGAAAGTTTATTTATGCAAGATTTAAAGACTTGCAGGTTGGAAAAAGAAGGAAGGGCTTTTTGCTGGTAACAAATTCCATTATCGCGATTCTGTGGAAATAAACGAACGAATAAAGTGAGAGGCCTTAGTCTTTCCATTTCCCGACCATTTCAGAAAGTTGGCATAGATTACGCTAGTCCGGTTTTCACGCTTTAAAATCGCTCCAATTCAAAAATGTTACGCAGCAGTTTTTGTCCCCGATTTAACAACCCAAGTATTTCTCTGGTGTTTTGAAAGATTTATTTCACATCAATTATTTTCAGCGGCAACGCAAGAAACTTTCTAGGAGCCAGAAATTACTTAAAAGAATTGCATACCTTTTTCAAAAATTAAGTATATATAAATGACGTTAAAGCTTTTTTGACTTCTTTAGAAATTAAATGGAAATGTATACCCCTACTTAGTCCGTATTGGGGCGGATTATGGGATTCAACCGGTAATGGCGCTAAGTACCATCTAGCTTGTATGTAATTCACATCTTAAAAATTAACCACCGTTTTTACTCAGATAAACAGTATGATGAATTCGGGCCCCCTATGTGTGCTTGCGAGCAATCTATAGGAATTTAGTTATCTGATACCGGGAACATTTCCGAGAGAAACAAAACATTACCTGAAAAGAATGCAACTGACAAATCAGAAAATAGGTTGTCTAGTTCTAATAAAAGAAGACGATATGACTCCGCTGGTTTGGCCTAGGCCGCGGGTAACAGAAGTAATGTCCGGACTGGGCGGCAAAGTTACAGTAAAACTGTACAAAAGATGGCGAATTCACGCTAGGCGAAAGTATTTCCATTAGCATTATCTCGGTAAAAATTAATTTTACTTCTAATATTCTAGGAAGTGTGTTAAAACATAACGTTTATCACAGTATATACTTATAAGCTATATTCCATTAATCTTTCTCCCACTAAGAAATCTTTTCATGTCTTCCTTGAGAAGAATCACGTACGTACCACACAGTCAGTCAAAAGTACTCTTGTATTGTCGTCGTGGCGCTCTAATGTAATTCCCATCTTATATTTTTCTCTTCCGCATCTGCATCTTGGAGGTAAATAGTGCGGTTGCGCGCTTTAAAAGATAGAAAAGTTTTTCAAGTTATTTTAGTGCGGTAAAACTATTATTTTACGTCCCTTTATTCGTATGCATTTTTAAATCTGAATATTTTTTAACAAACCTTTAAGGACCTACATAAAACTGCTATTTTTTAGGTTGTGTGTAAATATATAATAGGAAAACTGTTAAGGAAAAACGGTGTTCTCCTTCAGGACTCAACTATGGAAAAAACTTCGCGCAGGGAAAGAGAAGATTCTTTGTACCCCTGATTTGTGTAAAAGACAAGAAAGATCTCTGAATAAATTCTGTAAAAACTCCCAGAACAGGATATAACTTTTACTATTCCATTGCAAAAGCTAAGTTAATTGCCTATCACTCTGGTTTTAAACTTATTTTCATATATATTATATTCATATTATTTCATATAATAAGGCTGGGGCAGCTTACGAAAGATTTGTATCGCTATTTCATCTGAACCCTTTATCTGAATTGAATGAGCTTAGGCTTATTTATACAGAAATATTAAGCTGTTTTAGGAATCGGATGAGTAACACTCCCTAGTTTTTCACAAATTGGTTAGATACTGTTTGTAACGATTACAGTTTTTTTCCAATTTTCTTTAAATTTATTTGAATGATATCCTACTCTTACGTTAGTTATAAAGAGTAATAAACACCAAAGTTTTAGTGAAAACTGCAAATCGATATCTTTTTATATATATTTAAAACACTAAGGGCTGGTTCATTTTCATCTCCGTATAATTTTATTTGGTGGATATTTTCAATGGTTACAATTGCCCCAACAATCGTTTCCACGGTAAATATTCGTGAATAAAGAATAAAGTTATTTGGGCATGAAAATACCTGCCCTAAGCCAGCTTTTTCAGCAAGTTCGTATAGTAGCCGAGACATTTCAACACTATTTTTTTTAATGTTTTACTGCCTATTTTTTTAATAGAACCAATATGTTTTTCTTCAATAACATTTCTGGACGATTTGGCGAATACGCTCCATATTCCTATAATTTCACTGGAAATTCATAGCGGCATCTAACGGAAAAGGCAGAACAAAGTCTGCTGGACCTGCTAGTTACTTTTTAAGCTATTGTCAAATAAGTGAATTAATAGGTATTTTTCCGACGATATAACTCATAGCGAGGTTATCAGACTGAAATTAAAATCTCCAGGGACATCCTTAGACCCTCGGTGTTGAGGGGGGGAGGCAAAAAAAAAGATATTCTTTTTGTATTACAGTAATATCGGTATAGAGGTCAGTTCTGCTTCCTGGTAATTGTGTCTCGTAATTCACCAACCTGCCAACTCAACAACAATTAAGCCAACTGCCTAATATATTGTGAGACATTGCCCCCCTCTCAGTGACGCCCTTGAAAATTTTAATTCTGCTAATGTACACAAATCACATATCTGCGGTGTGACAGATTGATGTGAGCCTCTGAGAAAAACCGCATTAATATGGCAAACGAGTAAAAAGATCAGCCAGATACAATATGTGTAAGTAAAAATATTTGTTTTTTTCGGTAAGATTATTGGGAAGTTAACAGTTTTTCAATAAACAAAAACAATTTTTTTTAAATAACAAAATAAAATTTGAAAATGTACTGACTTTACAAACGAAAAATTTGAATCGGGACAGTTTTTCCTTGGAACATTTTTTCCGTCGTCGAAAAATAAGAAATTGGAAAATCGAAAATAAATACACACCTTAATTATTATTCAGATATATGTTTAAAAAACTAATTGAATTTTTTCACGTCGAGAGCCGTCCTAACAAATAAAGTAATTAATTAACATTATGTCATTCGCTTTAACCATACTTAGTTGCGGACCATACACGATGGTAGTTTAATACGTGAAAATCTCTTTTATTAAAATGTAATGCTATTTAGGTTTGAGCACCTTATAAATTATCTCTCAAGGTAGTCTAAAATAAACTTTTACCCCCGCATTCACAAAAAGGTTTAAGAGTTAGTCTAGGTCTAGTTGCCATGTTACTTAAAACTCTTAGTTCGCCAGTGATGTTTAGCTTATGTCACTGTCATTTTGTAATTGTGACAATTAGAAAAATTATTTGTTCAGTTGCTGAAAATGTCATTTTACACCTATAACTATCAAGTTAGACCTGGTCTAAATTTAAACCTTTTTAGTACATACGGGTGCAAATGTTTTTTATATAAATTTAAAGAAATGTAATTGAAAGCTAATTTTAAACCATTTTTCACAAATCAGTCACAAATTCTTGAATGTTGATAAAAAAATGTATTTATGATGCTACACGCCTGTGACCTATCATTATGAACTGCCATAGCGCCGAAACTAACCAACGAACCCCCAATTTCTTTTTTCAGGATAAAACTGTATGTTGTGAACTATAACGTATGAAAGATTACTAATATTTACCGAAACTGCTTTTTAATGTATTATGTGCGCGGTCTCTTGCATTGTAATAAAATGTATGCTTATAAATCAAAACAGATCGAAAGTTTTACTTTCGATACAAACCTGGTACAAATCGAAGCAATAAATGCAGATAAGCCTAAGACACGACATGAACTCTAAGATCAAGAGAGAGTGTCCCCCCTGACACAGTGCCTTCAACAGACCAAGTAGGTTTACTCAGTTAGTGTGTCGGTGTGCTAAACACATAACCAGCTCAACAACGTCCTGCTGTTTCTACTGAAGACAATAAAAACCGATTGAACGACGGAGAATTGATTCAATAGGATATAGGCGAGACGACGACATGAGGATGGCGGTGGATATTTAGTGGGTAAGTAGGTCAGTTCTGTTTTAAGGTATATTATCGCACTAAACCTTTGAGAATCTTGTAAATGAATCACAATTTAATTGTAACTAATTTGCCTTTGTTTCGCCTTTTTTTTCAAGCGGTCTGTTTCTTAGATTAGTTAGTAGATAATAGCACTTTTTAATTTAGGAAAAGGTACGAGGGATTCCCTCCTCCCTTTTACCGGGTAAATCCAAAATTTTGGCATAATTTTTGTATATTATCGGTTTGTCTTCAGTAAACTTCATATAAACTGAGCGAAAAAATTAAGCATATGTTTAAAGTAAAACACGTAATTTTTGTCTTAATATGACTAATCTTGAGTTTTTTTCATAGATTTGCATTAACAATAGTTTGATAAAAAAATTTTCCCTCGATAACTTAAAAATTTCAGTTACTTAACCCAACATATAACAACGTTAAGTCTGGAAATTGTATTATTTCAAAGGAAAGCATTGTCAATCTTTCGAACTAGTCTCGACGTAGTTCACAGCAATCACAGCATTAGAAAGGCTGATGAATTATCTTCAATATTTTTATTTTTGTGTACACAACTACTTTCTTCCTTATCGATTAACTATTATTGCTTAATAGAGAAGCGTGCGTTTCATTTTTACAGGCAAATTTCAAAGCTGTACAAGACAAAAACTATAATTACCGATATATAGACCCACATACAACTTTTTTTAGGTCTGCTGTGAATAAAATACGTTTTTTTTATTATAAAAAGGTTTTTTGGCTGGTCAATAAACGTCACCATTTTACTGAAAACCTAAAGAAGTTGCCTTAGGGATTAGAATCCTCTGCTCTATAGTTGATAAAAAATGTTGCATTTTCAAAAGAAAAAACTATTTAAAAGTTGCCTACCATATTAAAATTAAATGTTACTTTATTTTTGATACTTACTGGAAAGAGAAAACATGAAAAGTAAAGAAATGCAAAAAAAACTAAAATGGAGCGTTTATTACACAAGGTCAGATCAGAGTAAAAAAAATTATTTTGGCAATATTTTTACACTATTTGTAAATACCGAAAAATAAATATGTTTTTGATGGTTTTCCGGCATCATTTAATTGAAAAAGAGGCTCCAAGTAATTGGTTTGCTACTTAAAAATGCGCGATAGAGCGATATGGCAGATCCTGTTAATGCTTTTGAGAGTATCGTTTTACGTTTAATTTCCCGATGAGTGTCGTTCGATTTAAATCAGTTAAGGGAAGCTACTATAAAGTTGGCAAAATCTAAACAAGACACTAGTTAAGAAAGCAAAAAATGAATAATTGAGTTTTTCTCTTTTTGCTACTATTAGAAGAACAGCATAGCCCGAACTCTGACCTCTTTAACCAGGCAAATTTCAGGCTCCAGTATTTTAGACCAATAGAACAAAAACATACACTTACAGAAGACAGCAGGTTCAGGTGTAACGTTTGGTTTTAAGAACGGGTAAACTGTGCCAACGTGAAGATATCCGCCCAATTCTATGCGCTCAAATCTCGACAATTTCCGACGGCCTCCTATATATATTTTAACTCAAATAACTCAGGATCATTACCATGCAATAAACATTTTCTAAAAAGTTTCATTCATTTATACAAATTGTTTGTAAAGCTCACAATAAAATAATGTACTTTCTCGTTGGTATCGTAAACAGTGCTATAAGTTTTTGTACAGCTTGCTGCCGATCAACAGATGACAGACATAAAACAGACAAGAAAAAGGTAGTCAGAAATAATCACTAAACTACTTACCACAATCCACATTTAAAGTTACTTAACTAGGCTACATTGGTTTAGACGCCCCAGTTATCACGGTGACAGCAATCTCTCTTAAAGCTATTTCATTATTTCCTTAACTCCGGAACTCTTTGCGAATAAAAATAAAGTACCATAAATAGCCTACCATATCCCCTGCTACCCCTAAATTAGGCCGCACTGATTAATGCGCCACCCTTACCCTTGCAATAGCAATCTACCCCTAAAGCTAATTTATTTTTTCTTAACTCCATATGCTTCTTAAAAAGTTTAAGTACCGGAAATAGTATCTCACGTGCCCAGTTCTGCGGTAAAAACTAAAGCAACAAGTAACTAGACAATGATTCAGATGCCCTACGAAACCCTGGATAAGTAGGGTAAGTCCTCAACTCCGTACGCTTCTGCAGAAAAAAAAACTAAACAGAAACAGTCTCATATATGCCTTGCTAACCCTAAACTAGAAACTAAAAAACTAAAGCAACAGAGATAGTCACCTACGCCTGTAACAGCAACCCAGCCTTAAAGCTATGTTATTTTTTCCTTAACCTTCTACACTATGCCCCGCTACCCCTAAACTAGGTTGCAATCAATGACATGGATGTCGTCACTGGTTTCAATGATGCAGGCGCCTTACTTCTGCAATATCAATCTACCCTAATAGTACGAGAGCTAGCATAACTAATTTTAGACAAATCTGCTTAAAGTTAATTTATGTTTTTTTTTCTATTATTTTGGTGTTTTTTGACCACAAACAATGTTCCTGCTGGCATACCAGCTGGACAATGCTTAACAATAACGTTTCAATTATGTGAGAAGAAAATCTCAGCATTATAAAGGTTTAAAGCTGAAATTAATTATTCAAAGTATTTAAACTATAAAATGAACAAAATAGGTCTACTTCCGCATGGTGCGATGAACTCCTGCCCCTCAAATACATTGTGTCCAAAAAATTATTCAACATATGGAAAACGTTTTTGTTATTAATTTCTCAGAATATTTTATTATTGATAAAATCTGATGACTAAAGAAAAAAATACATTTGACAGTATTAAAACTTACGTATGCAGGGTAGTCAAAAAATACACAAAAGTTAATTTTAAAAAATAAAATTTTGGTGACTACAGTTTTAAGTAAGTAAGCAATCTGTTTTAATTTTAATTATAGTTAAGGAGAAATTTAAAATGAAACAGAAAAAAAAATTTTGTTCTGTGTTTGACTATACTAAGTACGGAAACATTTTACATATTATTTTTTATTTGCTACTTTTGTTTCCTCTAAAACCGCGCTCACAGAAACTTTATTTTTTGAAATTTTTTGTTTTTGAAATCCAATACAATTTAAAAAATTTCAATTTATGGCTGAATTTTTTTTACATATGTTTATATCGTGAGAGGTTACAAGTTCTTTTACTGCCACCCATTGAGTGGGGCCTACTTCGGCAGGAATGATCATCGGGTTTAGTGTTTTTTACATTACCCTCCTCAGCATATTTGGAACCAAGCTATAAAACTAGGCACGCACCTAATTTTTTTTAGCAGCAATTTTAAAATCGCTATCGCAAGTAAACCGCTTTCATGCAAGTTGCCAAGTTATACATTTATTTGCTCTTGTCAAAGACCTAACCTATTGTAGGACATTGTGGCTTTGATCGCTCCTGCTCACAATATTAGTTATATGTAAACAATTTACAGATTTAATGGTTTTTATCAATTAACATTTTTTTTACTAGATACAATTTTTTCAAAAAAATGATCCAACATATGAGAAACTTTTTTTTATTATTAATTTTTCAGAAACATATAATTTATTCTTATTAAAAGATGGTGCTTGAAGGCAAAATACTTTTGACAGTATTAAACTTTAGGTCAAATAAACAGGGTGTTAAAAAACTAAAAAATTCAAAAAATGAAATTGTTGTAACTGCAGGTTAAAAGCCCACAAAAAATTGTAAATACAAGCTCAGTAAAATGTTTTCATATTTAGTATAGTTAAGGAGATATTTTAGATCAAACAATGAAAAAGAAATTTTTTTCCGATTTTTCTAAATATCCTTAACTATTCTAACTATGGAAATATTTGACTAAATTTTTATTTACGACTTTTTGTGGCCTTTAAAACTGTCGTCAAAA
Source organism: Kuschelorhynchus macadamiae (assembly GCA_030620095.1). Classification (NCBI taxonomy): domain Eukaryota; kingdom Metazoa; phylum Arthropoda; class Insecta; order Coleoptera; family Curculionidae; genus Kuschelorhynchus; species Kuschelorhynchus macadamiae. Next base: position 405,675 of record JAUTXW010002606.1, read on the forward strand.
AAATGTATTTTTGAAATTTTTAGTTTTTGAAATAAACTTTTTTTATTTTTTGAGAACTCTGTATATCTGATTTTAAGTTTACTATTTTTTCTTCAAGCTTCAACTTTAATCAAGAATAAAATTTTCTGAGAAATGAATATGAAAAAGGTTGCATATTTTTCGGACCCCTTTGACATGTGGTTTCGAAGCATTGTCCCCGCTTGAGCACTGGCAGGAGTGCATTATAAATATTTATAGCACCAATACTATACAAAAAAAATGCATCTAACTTTAAGTACTTTCGTCAATGAAAAACGTGGCCAACTCCTTAGCTATTAACGCTATTATTTTTGTCTTAACTCCCTATGATTCTTCGGTAAAAATTGTTTAAAATTTTCCCATTGATAAAGCTTTCTATTCGGTACAAGAATATTTAGAATCTAGAGCGATACTATGTTGCCTAACATGAATAGTAATTTTCAACAATAATTTGTGTTAGTTTAATAAGTTTATGTCTAATTTTCTTTTTGTCTTCTCATGTTTTTTTAATCTTAAATTAAAACTGTTTAATGTTTATAATTTTATTTGGTCTATAGTTAATAATTTTGACGACCTTTTGCACAAATTTATTTTTGGGGTGATTTATTCTATTCTGTTTCATTCTTTTTATGCTTGTAGAGGAGAGTCGTTTCTGTTTTTAATGTTTAATTATTATTATATCTATAGGCGACCAAATTATGTATGTATGGATGGATGGGAATGCATTTTATTAACAATGGGCGACCTGATCAACCATTTTGTTATTTACATTTTAAATGTATCTGGCAGCTAATTTTACGTTATATGATGATAATAATATGTATTCTCGTTACACAAAAATCCCAACAGAAAATATAAAAACAAACAATATTTATCACTTGCAATAACCTACCTATCATGCTGAAAAAAGTATTTTCTGCTCGAGTGATAATTTTCTTTGATAATTACACTAATATGAATTAAATACTTAATTGATCACAAGAAAAACATACTTGTAAGAGTTAAAAATATAAAAGGACTGATATCAATTGTCTGTATCTTCTAACAATAAGACCAAAACATTTCCCTACAAGAATTTGAAATAAAGATTTGGGCCGAGTTTTTCAAAATTACCGACTAAAATACGGATATTTATTTACTATTTATGTGTGTGATATGCTACACATTTTAAAAGTTCATTATCCTTTTTTTATGCATGGTAAGTAAAGAGTAAAATTATGCCAAAAAACATTGAACCATTTATTAAATACATTTTAATCTGGTACATTCGTCCCAGAATGAACCAGACAACCATATAAAATAATTTTCTGTAAAAATCTGAAGCTTGCAATAGAATATAGAAACTCGGATTTCAAATTAATTTGCACAAAATATTATCGTAGGTACTTACTAAATGTCCATATTTAAAATTGTAATAAAATTTGACTGAAAATATTACCGTATTTTTACTTTTTTTAACTTATTTTAAGTTTCTAATTCTTATTAAAAAAATTGAAAATTTAGTTCTATTTCCGTCTAGTTTAACATATACGTTATATGTTTGGATTTTTGAGAAAGAGTGGCTGTATTTTTTGCAGCAAGTTGAGATAAACCGCCATAACATTTCGGACATATCTTTCCACTTAACAAAATTGGTATTACTCTATACATTTTTCGATACGGGTACTTATGAAGTTATTTGTTAGGCAATTTATTAATTAATTTCGTAGGATCTCTCTTACGTGGAGTAAGTAAGTAAGTAGTAAGACAAAACACACTGTTTAAAAACATGAATGAAATTTGCTAATGTTTTAAGATTTAGTAAAAATTCTTGCATTTTATTGTTGTGAATTAGTTTTCTTTTTCATAAAGGGTGTTATAATTCAGATTTTTTCCAATTGCAAGTCTTTAACTTAAAAATATTCTTCTGTGTTATGTTCTAGGGATGTCAGGTTAAAACTTATAGTAGCGGATGACTCTTTTATATACGGTTTTTTGTTACTATCACAGTACATAAACCTGTTTCGGAAATGACGGCAATGTTGCCGACATGACGCCTATTAATTAAATTAGTTTTTAAAATGAAAATACACATTGTCCTTTAATTTTAAATATGAATTCAAAAAAACAGGGTTATGTAAGGCGTATATTATAAAAAAGTTGATAATTATAAAATATGGAAAAATCGCTACTTTAGGTCTTTTTTTGTTTTACATTTACGCATACATTCTACTGGGCGTGCTTTAAAATACAATGAATGTGGTATGTTCTACTGCAATTGCCACATTTGACACCTCCGACTGTTGCAGAGATACTGAACGTGCAAATAAAGCATAAGCCAGATTTGAGTCTCTCGTTTTGACAAAACTTTGTTGGTGGTATGATAACTTGTGATATTTTATTCACTGATATTTGTGTTTGGAAATCTAACATATTGATTAAGGAAACAATTTTTATGGTATAAAAAATATAAAAAATAATGTTTTAATAAAAAAGATACTATCTGATGGAGCCGAATGTTCCGGAGATTCTACTTTGACTTTATCAAGGTGGCAAGACTTCTTTTCCTTAAAGTTATTTTTTGCTTCAATTTGTACCAAAGGGGGCTTTTGACTAAAATGCAAACATTTAGTTCCCATTTCGCATGAAAAGGAGGTAGTCTGATTCAGGAACAATAAATCTGGGTTTTTCTTGGACCAAGTTATTTGGTGAAGAGACATTATATTAGGGATACCAACACATTTTTTAGGCATCTCTTTCTTTAATGTTTGTATAAGTTCACTGCTGACCTCCCAGATTTCAATAGAACTTTTTTGTGACACATTCTTGACGAAAGATTCTGCTGACAATATATCTTTGCCAGATAGTACCAAGGAATCTGCTTTTCTTTTCAAAGCACCTCCGATACCGTCCATCGGACCCTTGGCGTGGCCACTTGCGCTATAATTCCAGCTAATTTCCTGTATATTTTTAAAATATTTGGGTATCTTAGAAATTAAAAAGAAAATATTAAAACGGTTTTTATATTGTGAGGTTGGACCATCTGAGAAAAAATGTAACTTAGGGACTGCCGGATATTCAGTGGAAATAGTTACCAATAGTTTATCTAGGTGCGCCCAAACTGCATGACACTTGTGATCTAGATTGTCACCTACGGAATAGAAGCATTTACTTTTAACTAAATTGGTTGAATTTTCTCGAAAATAATATATTCCAGTGTGTAATGAAATTTGTTTTTTGGATGCTCCGAAATGCCTTGTCTGTATTTCTGTAGAATATTTGGCTATGTAATTTTCAGAGAAATCGACCTGAATTATTATTTCATCCGTTTTGAGTGACTGTTTTATTTTTTTTGCACTTGTAGCATTTGGTTTTCCATGATAAAAACGTGTTTGAGAAAATCGATAGCTTGTTTATTCAAAACTTCAAATATTTTGTTTTACACTAGAGGTCTTTTGAATCTTTACTGTTCTTTTGATTTGTTTTTTAATTTCTTTGATATATCTCTCTTCAGATTTAGTTTCCCACTGATAGTACCTTATTTCTTCCTGCAGGTTGCCTTTAGCTTCATGCTTTACACTGCAGACTTTTTCTTTGCAGTTAAGGCAACGCCTAAACATACTATCATTTTTTTTTGTGTCACACACTAGGTCTTTTATCAGTTCCCTAGAATTTCTTGCGTTTATCAAATTCGCCTTTTGCAAGCTTGAAATAATAAAAGATATATTTTCGTGTTTTATACAGGCACAAGTATTTCTATCTTTATGTGTGGCACGAACTATCCAAAGGCTTGTATTTTAAGAAGGTTGTCTCTGAGATGTGAAGACCTCCACTGTCAATATACTTTTTGTGTAAATTTTTTAGGGAATCCAGTAGAAGCCGTTTTTGTTTCTTGATTTTACCTTTTCGGACATAATCTTTTTTGCCGGGGCACATTTTAGAACAGCAATTTTTTCCAAGAACTCTTTAACGGATATTTGAATTCTATCAGTTTTTTCCCTGTTCCTCTTTTTCCTGTAATACTCATTAAACGGTAATATATTGCAGGGTTTGCTAGTTATCTTGCGCGACATTTTGTACGAAACAATATCCGAAAAATCCCCTACAACGTTATATGTCTTCAATATTTTACTACTGATTAATTTAGCCTCAACTTGTTTTTCATTTTGTGTTTTCAGTTGTTGTACGTTTTTTCTTAACTGTGACTGCAATGCTTCTCCTAAAACAAGCCGTCTTTAAACTCCTTAGCGTACCGTAAATCCTTTTATTAGTGTGTTTACCTTTGTTGCTGGAGCTGGAGTTTCAACTGGTAGTATTTTTTTCCTAGACTCTAATGCTGCAATTTTTAATTTTTGTCTCCTCTCCTTTTTTTGAGAATTTCGAAGTTTCGTACTTAAGTTTTTTATAATCTTTTGCGAGTTTTTTAATTTTCGATAACATTTAGCTCTATCACGTTTTACCTTTTTACGACCTCTTTGGCTTTTTACTGAGTTGAGGGTTTTGGGTGACTCACTAGTTCCAGCAAGTGGAATATCTTGATGCTCTTCATTGTCACTTGTCGGAGGTGAATTATCGTCTAAAAATGTTTTTATTACTACCTGCGACTTCTTATTTTTTCGGTATTTTAAACTACATTTTTTCCATTTTTTTCTTATATTTCGCTGTTCTCTTTTACCAAGATCTTTAATACTTTTTATACGGCCTTCCTCCTTTAGTCTCTTATATCTCCCTCTATATTTTCGACGTTTTTCCTCTAACTTTTCATCGGTCATTTTAGCTCTAAACTTTTGAACTCGTGTTGTACTCTTTTCTTGCACTTTTGCCTTTGGTATTTTTTTGTCGGTTTTGTTTTTAGGGCATTTTGTACGATTTGATTTACTTTGGTTTGATTATTTGCGTCAGTCTTTTTTATCTTTAGGTATTCTTCGGTATTTTTTTCGTTCTTATTTAATATACTAGCTTGGGTCGTTTCTGCGTTCTTATTTTCTGAGTTGCTACTTCGATCTTTATCTGTAGATTCTATATGAATGCTATCTTCTTCCAACATGTTTTGATGAACAACACCACTCACTGTACTAAAATATATTAAGGAGGGGATCTGAAAGTCTATATTTGCGGGAAATTTGAACTGAAGTGTGTGGTTTCCGATATGACGATTTTCATTCTGGCCATAAAATATTTGATTATATAAAAATATGATTTTATCTGGGAGATTTATAATATAACTTATGCAATATAGACTATTTAAGGAATGCATTGCTTTTTTTGCTTATTTAAAACGAGAAAGGTAATCTAACCAACGGGTATAGAACTTTAAAATAAGAATTTGGACCCGTTTCCGAAATGACGATTTCGGCTATATAATGCAAAATTCATAAAAAGTATGAAGAATGTGATCTTATATATTCTGTTTACCGGTTAGAATATTACCTAGGCTATCAAATAGGGTTAGATTCACTGTGTCAGATGTAGTAGTTTTTTGACGATCTCTTGGAACAGGCGATTGTCCCATTATAAAAATTTTACCCATTAAGACTTTTATTTTTATTTTCATTTCATCATTAAAAAATATTTCAACACAGTAAAACAAGTCCATTTTAATTAAAATTACTACCCTATCCTAATTAATAATCTTGTAGGCTCTCAACACTGCTTGGTCTATTTTTAAACACTATGTCCTTCAAATATCCCCATAGAAAAAATCCAATGCTATAAAGTCCGGAGACCTGGGTGGCGTTTCAATGGAACCCCGTCGATCTGTCCACCGATTTGAAAAAAATTCGACAGACAAGTAAAGACAAAAACAAAAAAGTAAATTGTTATTTCAGTAAAAATATGTACGCTTTATGTGACTGGATAGGTGATTGTGAAGGGATAATGGCATTTTATTGTTTCATGTCTTTGATTTTTTCAGATGACTGTGGTGTGAAATATAATAATTAGAAAATTAGGTGTATGTATGTATGTATGTATGTTTTTTTTTCTGGGGGAGCGTAGTAGCAAGTGGCTCCCCTGATTCTCCGAGAGTCCATCCCGGGACCGCTTTCGCATTACTTCGGGATGGGCTCTTACATAGCCTTCCTTACGTCCCCCGTCCTCTTACGAGATTAGGGGTTCAGGAGCCGTTGTTCTCTTTGGTTGTCTGTCTCTCTTTGTTCCATAGTTCTCTTATGTTTCATTGTCTCGATTATATATTGTGTCACTATTGACCATTGTTCCTCGGTTTCCAGCATGCAATCGATAATATTTTCAGATATAATCTGTACACCTATAGCTCTGCTAATGTAGGCTCTTCGTGCTTCCCCCGCCAGGCACTCGAAAATGGTGTGCTGTGCATTTTCCAGGGCATGTCCGCAATAGAGGCATGTATCTTCTTCTCTTTTTTTAAACCGTTTAAGATATTCGTTGAAACATCCATGTCCAGAGAATGCCTGTGTCAAAAAGTAGTCCGTCTGTCCGTAGTTTCGATTACACCATTTCGAAATATCGGAGATCAATGTGTGGGTCCAACGACCTGACAACTCGGTGTCCCACCTGTCCTGCCATCTTCTAAAGAGTCTCTCTCGTGCCCTTTTCTTGACGTCCTGTCTTCTTTGTGCGTCCATAATGTCCTTACCCTCCAGGTAAATTTCTTGTCTCTCTCGAACGAGTAGATCGATCGGTGGTACGCTAGCTAGCACTAGTGTTGCTGCTTCCGATACTGTGCGATATGCCGATATAAACCTTAAAGCGCTTCGCCTTTGCAGACTTAGAAGTTTCTTTCTTACCTCCACCGTATTTACGGCTGCAGCCCATATCTCAGATCCATATAAGATTTTAGAGTGGATTACGCTACACAAAAGTCTCCTTTTCCATTCCCTGGGTCCTCCCACATTTGGCATTAGACGTGACAGCGCTGATGCAGTCTTTGCTGCTTTCTCTGTTACCATTCTTATGTGCTCGGAGTACCTCAACCCTTTGTCCAGTTGCACTCCCAGGTATTTTACGGATTCCTTCCACGGTATTCTCTCTCTCTCCAGAGACAAGATCGGTGATACGAAACTTCTTCTATCCGTTATGAGTACGGCCTCCGTCTTACCTACCGCCAGTTGTAGTCCCCTTGCACGGAGCCAGTCACTCGTTCGGCGCATTGCGTCATTTACGGTCACTTGAAGTACCTCTGTTGTGTCTGCCGTAACTACAAGTGCCACGTCATCCGCGAATCCTACTATGTTGCTTCCTGGTGGCAACTTTAGGTTTAACAGGTCTTACATTAGATTCCACAGAAAGGGGCCCAGGATGGATCCTTGTGGAACTCCCGCTGTCACTCTATATTTTTCCAGACCGATTTCTGTATCGTACGTTAGTGTTCTACTGTTTAGGTAGCTGTCTATTACTCTTAGAAGGTACGTTGGTGTATTCAGCCTTTTTAGAGACTCCATAATTTTCTCCCACCTTAAAAGCATTTTGAACGTCTAAAGTGATCAAAGCACAGAAACCTTTCCTTCGCAGAGTAACACATTTGACAAAATCTGCTAGGATGACCACCATCTTGAGGGCATCGATAGTTGACCGCCCCCTACGAAAGCCAAATTGTCTCTGTGTTTTCTCTCTTTTTTCCATGGTATCCATGAGGCAGATAGGCCGATAGGAAGAAGGCTGATCAAGTGGTTTGTCTCCTTTTCGTAGTACGACCAGCTTCTGCTCTTTCCATTTTTCTGGGAAGATCCCCTCTCTTATGCAGGCATTATAAGTCTCTAGAAAGAGATCTGGCCAGCTGTCCACCACTAAAGATAGAACTTCATTTGGAATCTGATCAGGTCCTGGCGCTTTGTTTGGTTTCAATCGCTTTCTTGCTTCCTGCAGTTCTTGAACAGTGAAGTTTTCTACAACTGTCTCATCTGCGGCTTCGCATGTCATCGGGGATCTTTCTTTATGCGTTGAGAAGAGTGTTCTAACGATTTCTCTAACCCTATCCAGTTGTTTTAATCCTGGGATGTTAGGTCTGCACCCAAGTTTTTGAGTGACTATCTTGTAGGGCAAATTCCACGGATCTTCCTCTACTGAACGGCATAGATCAGACCAACATTTCTGTTTGCTTTGCTTTATTTTTTCTCGCAGCTCCTTTTTCACTTTCCTGAATTCCTCCTCCAGATTTGCCTCCTCTAGTCTCCCTCTTGCTCTTTGATGTTTCCTGCGAGCAGCTAGGCACTTTTCTCGTTTTTCTGCTATCTCTGAGGTCCACCAGTAGGCTGGCGCTCTTTTAGGAGAAAATCCTTTGCGTTTTGGCATTGATTTGTTGCATGCCACGCTAATTGTTTCCGTGGTAAAACGTACTAGCTTCCCTAGATCTCGTTCACGTATCACTTCCAGGAATCGCCCTTGATCATCTGTTTCCTTTAGAGACCTCTGAAATTTGGCTCTATCTAGCTTTTTAACAACCCATCCTGCCTTCTTTTTAATACTATTTGGTTTTGTTTTGGAATCTTCTACAATGGTGAACTCTATATATAAATGATCACTCAACGTCTCCTTTTCCGAAACCCTCCAGTTAGATATTTTCCTTGCTATGCCTGGCGTTGATAAAGTAATGTCTACCACTGATCCTCTGTTTCCTCTTTGAAACGTATTTGTCGTGCTTTCGTTCCCGATAACTAAATCTAGCCTAGCCACCATTTCTGAAAGGGCTTTTCCTCGACGATCTAAGATTTTTGATCCCCATTCCGGCGATTTACAGTTAAAATCCCCCATAGTTAAGATCTCGCACCCTGCTTGGCGAATATTTTCTTCTAGTTCGTCTAGATCGCGTATAAAAATCTCGTATGTAACATTCGGTGAGAAATAACAGCTATAAACTCTAATGTCGTCTATATTTATCCAGACGAAATTTGCTGCTCCTTCGTAAACCTCCCTAATATTTAGTTCCTTATTTATTACTACAATAGCCGCTTTTGCAGCCGCACTTTGGAACCAAGAACCGCCTTCTAGTTTTTTGTATTGTTCACTTATCAGCAGTATATCACTATTTGTTTCAGCGGCTTCATGTAGGAGCAGATCTTGCGCTTCCCGTCCTCTTCCTAAGTTCACTTGAATACATTTAATCATATACGATTTAATTTTTCTACCTCCCTCCGAAAGGTATCACATTTTGCACTACCCAGAATGTGGTCTGCGCCTCCTTGAGCTTTGATTTCATTGCAAATTACACAAAAAGGTGTTTCATTGCATTTTTCTGCGAAATGACCCTCTCTTCCGCATAGTCGGTACATCTTTGCCCTATCTTGTCCTTTGCACTCTGCGGCGAAGTGACCAAAACCTGTATGTATGTATGTACGTGTGTATGAGTGTATGTATGTATGTGTGTATGTACATACATAAGTATGTACGTACTTATGTATGTATGTATGTATGTATGTATGTGTGTATGTATGTATGTATGTATGTATGTATGTATGTACGTATGTATGTATGTATGTATGTATGTATGTATGTATGTATGTATGTATGTATGTATGTATGTATGTATGTATTTATGTATGTATGTATGTGTGTATGTATGTATGTATGCATGTGTGTATGTATGTATGTATTTATGTATGTATGTATGTGTGTATCTACGTATGTGTGTATGTATTTATGTACGTATGTATATATTTATGTATGTATGTATGTATGTATGTATATATGTATGTATTTATATATGTATGTATGTATGTATGTATGTATGTATGTATGTATGTATGTATGTATTTATATATGTATGTATGTATGTATGGATGTATGTATATATGGGTCTATGTGTGTATGCCGTTCAGCAGATATGTTCATCTAATTTTCTAATTCTTCTAGAAACTTGACAGTGCGCATATTGTTTTCAGCAAATAAAAGTATTAAAGGTGTTGGCCTAAAGAAGAATGGCCATTTTGCTAGCACGAGGTATGTTTTGTTACTGGTTACTTTTGGACTCTACTATTCCGTAGCTTTAGTGCGTTTAATTGCCCTTCTATAGTTTTGTTAATGCTCCCACAATTACATCTAGCTTGTCGGTCATCGGCACTGGTACTTCAATAACCATGAACTCCTTATCGGATGAGCTGGTACTCGGTGCTTGCGTCTCCTTGCTTGGCTCTGTAAATTTAAAAGCAGTATCAGACAAAAAAAAACAAATTGTTTTGAATTAACGACTGCCTATTCTGGTCCGGGTACCAATGAACCATCCCTAACCCCGATCTTATACAAAACTCATAATGTCCAATTTGGCTGTGATTTTCTCTTAAATTTTTATTTTATTTTCTACGTTGTGTCCACTTAGAGTTTGTAAGAAGTTGACACAATTTGCTGAAAACATCTGCTTATTAAATAATTCAATAAAACACCAACAGTTACACATCCACCTTTTTACAGAAATAAGTGAATATGAAAAATTTAAGACAAATAGATCTAACATTGTTTTTTCTTTGTTAAAATAATTATGTGTAAAGCAACCTTAATTAGTTGTAATACTTAACATTGTCATACTCGTTTTAACCATGTTTCTACATATAATTTCCAGACAGTTGATATATGAGAAAAATAGGAGCTCACCAAGCGCGGTTGGTTAGAATAAGTTCGGTATATTTATAATACAACAATAGCGGTAAATAGATTTTTTTTTTATTCTAGAAAAAGCTATTAAACGAAACAGCTCTCGCAGCAGCAGACAATTTGTGCTTTTAATCTTAGTAAAAAACAGAAAAAAACCTAATCAGTCTCTAACTCTGAACAATCTTGTTATCCCTAGATGTCGCCCCAATTCTTCTATACTTTCTTAATAACCTAAGTTTGGCTAGCAATCGTCTTTGACATTTCCAGAAGAAAGCCAATTGACCTGCAGTGAGAATTACTCTAACTACTGCAGTCGTACTTTTCTTTTTCCAACGAGCAAAGTTATCCTTAGTGACTCCCATGATATATCTATAAAAATAATTTAACACAGTTTACGTTGTCAAAGCGCAAAAATGTTACTTCTTATTTCAATTCAAAAATTACAATAATTGGTGTTCTAACATCTACCCAATACAATATATAATATCGCCAAACCCCACTCAATTAATTTCCTTCTTTTATGAAACCTAAACAAAAGGAAACCTCGAAAGTGGCTCCGCCATAATCTACATCTGTTACAAAAGATTTTTATTTAGATTTATTATCTAACCTTCTTTTAGTAACCAGGAGATGCAGATAAATGTATAAACAAGAAAAATATATGTCAAATTGCCGGGACAAATAAAATTAAATAATTAGTTTCTTTTCGTATCAAATTGAATCGTTCTAATAACATAATTTTATAATAATCATAATAATTGTATTAATAATAATTTTGCTTTAATTTTCTTTAGCTCCTTACTAAAAGTCCTAAAAAAAGTAGAAAGTTCGATTTAAGAGTTTCGTTGTTTTTTATATTACATAAACTAAAAAATTTTAATATTGACTAGTTTAAATTTCGGATTAATTTTAAATCCAGGACCATAAAAAGGTTTTTTCTATTTATTTAGTTTTAACATACCTGTAAATTTAAATCCCAAAAATCGCCTAGGGATTTTCTCGGTCTAGTCTTCACCTCCCTAATTTAAAAAGAGAAAAAAAAGAGAAATTAAAGTTTAGAAAAACTAAAATTAGTATTCTCCGGCTAGACTGTTGCAGATGAGAATATTTTTCTGGATATACCGTTGAAGCTGATTATGGTTCTAAATTTAGCGTTCTTCCTTGGTAATTAAATCGTTTAAAAGGCAGACTCAAATCCTGAATGCTTCTGTGATAATTTCCAGCTACATTTTTATAAAATCGAGCTGCTCAAAAAATATGCAATAAAAGGGCAAATTGCTTACGAGGGAAGTTCGGGATAAAGTAAGTTTACTGATTTTTTTATTTGATCTTAATTTATTTTTATATTATCATTATTTATTTTTCATGACTTTATTTATATAGTTTCTAAAAATTAAATTATATAGTTTACTAATTTCCTTCATTAAAAGATGGTTTTATTCTAGGAAATGGAATTTAACTTTACTTTATTTAATTAAGCCGATTTTTTTAATATTATATACTATTCGTACCTAAATTTTATCACTATATCGCTATCTCACACTTGGTTTTTGTACAATATTTTAAGTCAATTGGATAAATAGTTTTTTGGGACTCAATTTTTGAACAGTCGTCAGGCGGCTATTTTATTTCGAAGTCATTCACACCAAAATTTTTATCTTGATTCGTGTTGTCATCTTATTCAGCAGGAACAAGCTCATTGTTGAATCATTGTATGTAAACCACGAACATAGGTCTATACCAAATATCAATTCCATAAAGTTTCTGGGTGTTCATATCGATTCTAATGTCAGCTGGGAACAACACATTCTAAAACTTCAATCTAAGCTGAATAGTGCTTGTGCAGTAATTCGTAGACCTCGAGACATTATGTCTCCTCATAGCATTCAACTTTTTTATTATGCGTACATTCAGTCTCCGCTTAGCTGTGGCATATCATTTTGGGAGTCATCTGGATCTTCTATGGACATATTTAAAACTCAGAAAAGAGTAATAAGATGCATGCTTCATCTACATCCACGAACATCCTGCAGACCATTCTTTATCGAACTTGGTATCCTAACTGTACCTAGCCTGTATTTCATTGCGTCATACCGTCTGCATACCGATCTTCATTCGTCAAGAACAACAAGTTCTTTCTAACAAAAGTGACTAGTTTTATTAGAAAGAACTTGTCTCTGTTCTTGACGAATGAAGATCGGTATGCAGACGGTATGACTATGACCACCAGGGGAAGAAATGATCTTCGCATTCCTCGCCATAACTCCACCTTTTTCAAGAAGGGACCCTACTATCGAGGTATTAAAGCATAACAGCTGTTGCCACCTGAGGTCAGAAATGTTGGGGGAATTGAGGGATTCAAAAGACAGCCACTGTGTTTGCTAAAAGTAAATGTTTTTATTCGTTCAATTTTGAGTTTTAATGTGTTTTTAACGTATAGCGTCTCTTTAAATCTGTTTCCAGGCATTTTAAAGATTTTTTTAATTTTTTTAATTTTTTTTAATGATCTCACATTTAGATGTTTTATTATTTTAGTACTTTTATAATTTTTAGATCAAAATCTAATCTTTCTAAAATTATGTTTTCTGTACCTATCTGACTTTGCTTTTTTTACATATTTTGTAATCTTGCTGGCAATAAAGAAATATTAGTATTATTATATAAAATTTGAGGACAATTCGATAAGTAGTTCTTTAATAATTTTTTTTTGTATCTTAAGGCTACAATTGTGTTCCGCCCCATAGTGAATTTTTATCAAAATATGACCCTTCCCCAACGATTCTTGAGTTTTGGCCAAAATTAGAAGTCAATCTGAAAAATAGTTTTTCAGCTATATTGTGCATAGCCAGAATTACAGACCGAAACAGGAAAACCTAGGGGATCTAGAAACCGTATATGCACATATCTGCAAAAATCTGAAATTTCTTTACCCGGAACTTCCCTCATTATTATTTTTTTCCATTTGTTAGGAATAGTGAAGTGTGACCCAATTTAGTTCAGTACATAGTCACAGTATATAGTGTTACACATACTGTCTTTTCATTTTTGTTTGTTCCATCATAGTGGATTCCTACCAATATTTTCCCATTTTCTTTCTACCTGTGCCACACTTGACTTTTGGGCATAATAAAATAAATTTAATAAGTAATTCATACCAGTTTATGCCATTTTCACATCTAATTTTTCTGCATAATCGATTGAACAAGATTTTTTTACATTGATTTTTTAAAAATTTTATTTGGCTTCCATTTTGTTTCGCCTCCTTAAATTGAAACCAATTTCCCAGATATTAAGTCTCTAACTGGTTTTCGTTATCGATCCTCTTGTTGTTATGTTAAAGTGGTGTATTATTTGAGGTTAGGATCCAGTAAAAAAACAAAAGCCTTTTTTTAAAATGTCTACGTTTCCCAGGACATAGATTTAATATCCTACATGAAACCCATATTATCAGTCTTTACCTACTCCGTTGGTCTGCAGATATTTCGTAACCTCAAATAATACACCACTCCAACAACAAGAAGATCGTTAGCAAAAACCATTTAGAAACTTAATATGTGGGAAATATCTGCAACGGAGTAGGTAAAGACTGATAATATGGGTTTCATATAGGATAAAAAATTGTCCTGAGAAGGCAACAATAAAGTTGCGAAACATCGACAATTTGAAAAAAGACTTTTGTTTTTATTGCTCCTAACCCCAAATAATACACCACTCTAACATAAAAACAAGAGGATCGTTTACGAAGATTATTTGGAAGCTTCATATCTGGAAAATATCTGCGGATCAACGTACTAGGTAAAAACTGATAATATGTGTTTCATGCAGAACATTGAATCTATATGTGTCCTGAGGATGCAACAATAAAGTTGTGAACCGTCGACAATTTAAAAAAGTCTTTTGTTTCTTTACTGGACCCTAACCCCAAATAATACACCACTCTAACATAACAAACGAGTATCGTTAACGAAAACCATGGAAACATAATATCTGGGAAATATCTGCGGGCGAACGGAGTAAGTAAAGACTGATAATATGGGGTGCCTCCAGGATATAGAAACAATATGTGTTCTGAGGATGCAACTATAAACTTGCGAAACGTCGACTACTTAAAAATAGACGTTTGTTTTTTTACTGGACCCTAACCCCAAATATTACACCAATGTAACATAACAACAAGAGGTTTGTTAACGAAAACCATTTAGAAACTTAATATCTAGGAAATATATGCGGACTTACGGACTAGGGAAAGAATGATAATATGGGTTTCCTGCAGGATATAGGATCCATATATGTGTATTAAAGATGCAAAAATTAAGTTCCGAAACGTCGATAATTAAAAAAAAACTTTTTTTCTGGATGTTAACCCCAAATAATACACCACTCTAACAAATTTTTCTTAATATTGTTCAGCCATATTGGATTTTTACCAAAATATTATCGGGTCATCCTCATATGACCTTTAATTTTAGTGAAAAATAATCCAAAATATGGAAGGTATTGTTCCAGACCAGCCAAAAAATAATTGCAAAATTTTTAAGAGTAAAACAGAAAATATTAAAACATTTGATGGCTATAGCATTATTTTTAGCTCAATAGAACACACCTCGTTTACAGTTATTATGAATACCTCTAAATGTTCTTCGGACTCAAAAAAGCATATAGTTTCAAATAAAATTTTAATGATTTTATGGTCATATAAGATTTACCACCGGTTTACAAGAACACATCAAAAATTTAAAACTAGTTTTCACAAAACTACGCGAAACAAATTTAAAAATCCAACTTAATAAATGTAAAAGCTCGTAGAGAAATCGAATTTCTCGGACATGTAGGAATGGCAGAAGGAATAAAACCTAATAGTAAAAAGCTCTCAGCTGTTCAAACATTCCCAAAGACAAATTGTTACATAAAATAATTTTACGATTATTAGATTATTAACGAAAATTTATAAAAAAAAGTGCAAAAATAACTAAACCAATTCTTGTCGAATTGGGCATTATATTTTTTGACTAGTGACACTCCAGCAACGAGCACGAAAACATTGTAAGAAAGCTCTTCTTTGCTTTTAGGCTTAAGTTAAGTTTTAAATGACGGACTAACTTTGTTTATGAAATTAAAAAGACTTAAAGGGAACTTTGTATGCTTAGCTGTAGGATTTGTATACGAAAGATAATGGTATATAACGTAGTTTTAGCTGTGGTTTAAAAAAATTAAAGGGAAAAAAACGAAATAAGTTACGAAAGAAATTTTTACTGCGTAGCAGGAAAGTATTCGTTTGTTGCTGTGATGCTCGAGAGAAAATTTTAAATGGCGCAGGACAAAAGGTCCAATCAGATATCGAAAATCTTGCCGACAAGGCCAATAACCAAATAAAAAGATATTCTACCCTTCGAGTTGCCAGCTCAGATATAGGCAGAGTAAATATTAAAGAAAGTATCCTAGAGAGCGTAAGTAAGGTAAATGATGAACTAGCTAACTACCACTTTCCTATACCTCATGTGACTTCATTCCCGAAGTTGACTATTCGCCACTCATCCCGCAGGAAAGACTTTAAACTGCCAGTATTTTGTTGAAAGGATAACGAATTAAATAAACTGAATTAGACTAATCAAAAAACTTCACTCCTCGTTCAAGGGGCGCGAGGTGCGGAAACTGTCACCAGGGACGCCCTCTTAACGTCAGAAAAGAGACTCCCTAATTTATGAGCGGCCCTCAAAATCGGCCAAAATCAGTATAACCCGAAAGAGTCAAAATACGATTTCGCGTTACTTGGGACCTCCTGCCCAACTTTCGCTGCTCATATATGAAAAAGAAGAAAACCGAGGGCCCAAAACCCGGAACCTCCTCTCTCTAATACTTGGGAGAGTCCCGGCGGCGGGGATTTCTGGTTCCCGTAGGACTACCCTAAAGTGGAGAAAAATTTTAAAAAGAGAACTGAGAACATATAACATATGTAGCATCCTGGAACTGTATAAAGAAATTCAAAAAATAATCCAATGATAAAATTCACAGATCTTGCACCTTACGCAAGTATCCTACGTATTGAAAATACTTGACACGACTTTTAAATTATAATGTTTTATTCTGTGTTTTATTTTTTTAAAGCTTATAATCTTTTATAATTATTAAATAGTTACATTTTATTATCAGATGGGTCAAGAAATGGATCAAATTAAACTAATACGTATAATATATATAATGCTTATATTTTAAATTTTACAAATGTAGTTTTTATTGTAAAAATCGACTTAAATTCAGTATATCTGACTTACCTTTGTCAACAAAAAAAGTTGTTAAACATTTCAAATGTACACACACAATAATGTTAATCACCCTCGCTCAAATATTTGTTTTCATTAAAATATTTCATTGCATCTCCCATTTTTTTCCATTCAAATTTCCGATACAAACGGCATCTTTTTTTATATTTTACATTGGAAGGGAAGATCGAAGAAATTTCAGGAGAGAGGGCCTGAAATTAAATGGTATAGCCGTATAAAAGAACACCCGATATAATAAAATAATAATCGTTCCATTCCCAATTTTTTTAAATTTGAATCATCAGAGTTTGTGACATTTATAGCATTTTAATATTATTAATAAAGATGGGTTAAATGTAACTATTGTAATTATGTCAAAAATGATAGACCTTCCTATATTTCTTCTTAATTTGTCGGACTTTTCCCTGTCCCAATGTTTTTAAAAAACATTGGATACGATTAAATTCTGATACCATTTACATTTAGATGATAGATTAATATACATACGTGTTAGCAATTAATTTTCCTATAGTCTTAAAACTTAATATTAATTCTAATAGGACTCGAAATTTTGTTGTACACATACACAAAACCATGGACTATTTTGTTTTGACTGAAATTTGTTCATCCATGCATTGGCAATCCGTATTTACCTTATTTTAATATAAGACTCAGAATTTTGTTACACATATACATACAGAAAACAATGGACCATTTTATTTCTATATAAAACGTTTCTATGCATATGCAATCCGATGACCTCATATTATAATTTTATCTTATTTATTCATTTAGTGCGTCCGCACTCATAATCTATACATATTATTTTTCTGAACAGGTTATCGCAGTTTCGGTGTCGGGATTTTGCCTTGTCGAGGTTACGAGATGCAGTATTAAGTTTGCATAAAATTGATCCCAATAGTGTTTTCAATACTAAAATTAGTGACACAAAATATACACAGAAACAATGGACTATTTTATTTCTATATAAAACCTGTTCATCTATATCATAGTTATTATATATCTAACGAAGTCCATACATGGACAATCCGATTACCTCATATTATAATGTTATCTTATTTGTTCATTTAATGCGTCGTCACTCCTAATCTAAACGTGTTATTTTACTGAATACGTTATCGCAGTTTCGGTGTCGAATTTGTGAGAGGCTATGTTAAGTTTCCCTAATAATGATCCCAATAGTATCTTCAATACTAAAAACCCTGCCTGTCTTAACCTTTGCGGTAGGTATAATAGGAGCCCAGACCCCTATATAGAGAACCGAATGTGGGACACACTGTTTATCTTTTAAGTGCAATAAAATGTTAATATGCGTTAATAAGCCTCTAATCGTTATTAACCCTGGTGATTTATGAAATTAATTTTTGACTAAAATGTGCAGTCACTCCGATGAGTAGTTTTTAGTTAAAACGTATTTTTTGGAGTCTCAAAACCTGAAAATATGTAAAACCTGAGAGGGTGATGTTTTCACGATTACAAATATTTTATTTGGCCGCCATCTTTATCTCTATCCTACAATTAGTTATGACACATAATTTGAAATCAGTTCATCACTAAGTAATTTTTTTAGGCTGAGTTTATAAATATTTAGCTATCCCGCCAGTTTGTTCCGTCATCTTGGATTTGTACTAATATTTTACCAGTTAATTTCTGCATAATATTTGAGTTTTGTAAAAAATTTGAGATAAATTAGATAAGTGATTTTTTAGTAATAATTTTTTTAACATTTCACTAGGCTGCCATTTTATTTTGCCATCTTGGATTTTTACCAAAATTTTACCAGATAATCCCCATAATTTTGACCAAAATTTAAAATCAGTTGGGTAAGTAGTTTTTTTTTATGCCGAGAACAGACAAACCGAGGGAATTGAGAAGACATGAGCACTGAGACGTAAAGATCTGAAAAAACCTCGAAATGTGATTTTTCACGATTACAATACTCCCCTTTTACGAGGGATGTAAAAACATGCAAAAAAGTTAAAAACAAAAAAATTTGCCAATATTCGCCAAAATATTGCAGAGAGACCAAACGCAAGTTAAATGAAAAAGGTATGTCTTGTTTATAAATGATTTTTTTCCTAACGATGGAAATTTTCTACCACTGATTTTTTCGATCAACAGAATTGAAAATTATAAACGGATCGGGGGCCAAATTTACAAAAACTCCAATGTTCTGTATTTTTTAAATATATGTTTTCTCTTTGATTTACTAAAATATATGTCAATATAAAATACTCGCATCTACCTTTTTTTACTCGCCTTCTAAACTACATTGGGTGTTTTTCCCCTCCCGTCTTCTACGAGTCGACTTTCAGTACATATTGGATATCCGACCATTTGCTAAACGCTCACAGTGGCTGCATCTAACATTCGTAGTTACAGTTTTATTAGCGTTCACAGGCACAGTTACCATGTAAATGCTGTTTCTAGTATGGAAAGTGACAGTGCTGCAGGCTGCAGTTTATGTCGAAAATAATATATAATATATAATTTAACTAATTTAAATAACTCATCTGTCGGCGTTATTGATGATCGTTCAATATACAATATGCCTTGCAATATGCTATTCTATAAGTCAATAAAAAAAAACACTGCTCATGATTGTCTGCAGTCCACATAATAAAATCCGTGATAAAATAAATCAAGATAAATAATTTCTATATTCATTACTGGAATACAAAACACTGAGTTCCGTTGTTAATATTTGTTTTTCAGTCAATGAGTAACATTTAATTATTTTTTTAAATGAGTCGTGAGGAAACACAAACAAATAAATTTGCTACATTTAACTGATAGCATATTGAAAAAGGCCCTCTGCAACATTAATTTTGAAATAGCAGATTTCAAATGCTGACGCTTCCTAATTTTCTTCCTTTCGCTTGTTTCTTTTCGTCTCAAAAATCTGCATCGCCTTTGCCTACTCCATTATATATACTCATTAAAAATGATGTCTACATGAGGCATTGTCTTGTGAAACAGTGCAAACCAAAATTCAAATGATTTTTGTTTACTTCAATTTTGCTTCTAATTTTCATGAAGCTTGGTTTTTTCACTTAAATAGACTAATGCCTGACCCCACTACTGGTCCAATTTGAATAACACCCCAAAAAGTAGGAATGGAAAACAAAATAAACAGTTTCGCATATAACTCGACTTTCGAAGAGCATTCGAATTTTAACTTAAGTGTAGGACCTTCATTTTTTTTTGATTTCTAGTATTTCATGATAGTAATTCGCGAAAAGTTTTTATATTTCGACAAAATCTCTATCTTATTAAGCCGCGACGACACGGCGCGGCGATGCAAAAATACACTGAATAGAAAATAGAAAGCAAACACTTCCGGTAAATTTCTTTGCATCAATTTGCAAATTTGATATAAAAATTCTCGTTTACTGGTCGCTTTAAGGTCACTACATATGTTTACTGTGAGCTGTTATTGGATGGGCCGCGACGAAAACGTCACTTTGCAGTGCAACAACCACTGCCTGACGTCAAAAGAAGAATATACTATGGATAATATATTATGCAGTGTCACAGAATGCGCCTGCCGGATATAAGTTAAGTTGAAGCTGGATTCAAATTATTGTTTTTTAAAATTTGTGACCAGTGCTGCAAATTTGCAGTTCTTATTAACAAAATGCCACTGACGATTATCAAATTACTTGATTATACTTATTATTATAGAAGAATATACTATGGATAATATATTATGCAGTGTCACAGAATGCGCCTGCCGGAGATAAGTTAACTTGAAGCTGGATTAAGATTATTGTTTTTTAAAATTTGTGACCAGTGCTGCAACTTTGCAGCTCTTATTAACAAAACGCCACTGACGATTATCTAATTACTTGATTATGGTTTTGGTCTGGCTTATTAAAAAGCCACGCATTTATGTTGTCACTTTAATTTTGATTATTTACTATCTTTTTAAATTCGATATTTGATTATGCATTAAAATAGAGTTCACTCTTCTTTCGAAATCCAGAGCTAAGGTAATCATTTCGATTGCCTAACATCCAAAAAATATAAAAAAAATAATTTTAAAGAGTAAGTGCGTGCTTAAAACATTTGATCGTATTTAATTTTATTTGTATATAAATAACTGTTTATTAACTTTGGTATTATTACTTCTGTTCATTTTGCTTCTAGTGCTTACTTAGGATTCTCAAAAACGCATGATCAATTACAAATAAAACCCTTAGAAACTACGAAACTGCTTTAAATTTAGCATCAATAATGAGCTTGAAATGTCTACTTTCAATGAATTTTTTCATTCTTTCTTAGAAGTGGTCCAGTTTTTGGGAATTTTAAATATGTCACCAGTGTCAAAACATGTTTTTAAATAACTCAAAGTATGCTATATTATGAATAATATAGTCTGTAGCTCAGTCTATTTCTTATGTTATGATATATTAATTTTATTTTTAATTGCTTATGTACCGTTTTAGATACATTACAATTCCGGGAATACATTTTTTGTTTTTATTATTACCATGTATACAAATAGAAATGTAAATTATTGGGGTAAAAATTATGACTGACTAAATTTTAGATTTATATCAAATAGTATTAAAAATAAAACAGTATGTAAACTAACCTAGGAACGTGGTTAGCTTTTTTCTTTTTCGAACGATATTTTGTTCGCATATATTATACGAAACCAAAGAGGAATTCGTGGTCTTCCCATTGATCTTATTGCACATAATTTTTTATACGCGGAGAAAAGAAAGCTTTCAAAATGAGTGAAAATACATCACGGATTTCCTCCTTCAAATTGAAAAAAAAAATTTTTGTTTATTGTAAATTTAGTCTATATATATGATGCAAAGATTAGATTCAGCGAATCAACTGTAAATGCGAAAAGAAGATAATCCGTATATAAAATCAGAATATAACTAATATATTGGTACATGTTACGTGTTTTAGATCGTATTTTTTTACAGGTATTTCTAAGCATCTGCTAGTCAAATAAACGACACCGGATATGCCAGAAAACTGCAAATCTATCACTTTAAGAGACTCAAACAACAACACTTACCCCCATGCGATAAATAGCAATATTAGCAGAAGCGATAACATACCCGGGACCAAGCAAAAACATATTCAAGTAACTGCTAAGGTCCTTTTTGGTTCGGTTCATGCAATTAACCGACTTAAGGAAGCAGAAAAAGCGGCTAGGGAAAATAAAAGAACGTAGCATAAGGTAAGTAAAATGTGTCACTCACTTTAGCTAACAACAACTAATATGATGCAACAATATTATAATATGCTTTCTTTAAAATGATGACCTTTCGCTTGTTTTTTCACAAAAATGTTGATGTTTGAAGTGTATTCCTAGTATTCTTACTATTATTAAATAAATGATTTAATTGAGTTGACCGTTACAACAATTGGACTAAATGTTTTTACTCAAAGTTACTACGAATGTGATAAATTATCAATACAACTAAGGGCAACAAAAAAAAAGAACCAAATTAGAATCATGGTTTTTATGAGAACCTTTATTTGAGAATTAATATTCAATAAACGACCGATCAGTGTAAACTTTAGTGGCGAAACTCTGAACCTGAATAAGTGTATAACACATAAACATGAGGAAAAAGTAAGGCGGTTAACACAAAAAAAATTGAGATACACCGAAACAATAGAATGCTTGGCTAATGACATGCACGTGTTTCTTTCTAGGTAAAAGTGTTTAATACTATTATCGTCAACCTGCTTGAGAGATGAGTACACCTAGCAACAAAAAACAAAATCCAAAGCAGAACATTCCAGTGCTTTGCCTGACATGATTCTATGCAGAATAAAGATCAAAATAGACTTACTGTCTCAAAACTCAAAACAAAGTAAACATTGCCTTGAGTTAAGACGTTGAATACCTATAAAACAGTAATTAGTATACTTACTCAAAACGGTTGAGAGGATAAGTACTATCGGCAACAAAAATCAAAATAAAATCAGATTTACAAATAGGGGAACCAGTAACTGATCTTTAATGGAACTTCTGAGAACTTGGCCGGACTTTACATTCTATACACCACAGATAACATAAATGCGATGTGACGAAATATAAAAAGTGTATATAATACTTAAACGTTTATTTGAAAATAACCGAAAAAAATTGATTGGGATGATATCCAAACCAATAAGAATTTTGACTATATAATCCGCGAGATGGCGACTTTTTTCCATTTGTCAAAAGTATAACACGTCATTTTTGTTTTTGGGGATTGGTTAATTAGTGCAAGTTGTGAAAATAAACGCCTGACGATAAAATCGCGGTGAAAGCGGCTGAGGTATTGTTTGTTATAAACAAGAAACAAAGACAGAAAAATGTAATCGTATAAAAGCTGACATTTGAAGTATATATAATTCGATACAAGAGAAGTGAGGGTTGAGCTTGTGAAAACTTAAAATTAAATTAAAACCACAGGTCAGATATATATGAAATATATATGTAATATTTATATATATATATATATATATATATATATATATATATATATATATATATATATATATATATATATATATATATATATATATATATATATATATATATATATATATATATATATATATATATATATATATATATATATATATATATATATATATATATATATATATATATATATATATATATATATATATATATATATATATATATATATATATATATATATATATATATATATATATATATATATATATATATATATATATATATATATATATATATATATATATATATATATATATATATATATATATATATATATATATATATATATATATATATATATATATATATATATATATATATATATATATATATATATATATATATATATATATATATATATATATATATATATATATATATAGATTTTTGTTTATATAATGAAACTATATATATATATATATATAGAATATATATATATATATAATTTCTGCAGGTGCAAACGACCTACAAGAAGAATTGCTTTCGATTATGTCAAAGGGTACCCTCCTGCGATCATGATATGATTTCTGGGCCTTTACCCTCGTCATATACATATATATATATATATATATATATATATATATATATATATATATATATATATATATATGATGAGGATAAAGGCCCAGAAATCATGATCGCAAGAGGCTACCCTGCGTTTGCATCGCCTACAAGTTTATCTTTCGGAACTTTTTTGGAGCACCATTTATGAATTCTGACAATAATATTGAAACTGTCTGTTCATTTCTATAGCTTTTTAGTTTTTTGCAGAGGCGAAATAATGAAACTCGTTTTTCTCTAGTAAATTCTGAGATAATTAGTTCAAATTTCGTACATGTAATACTTTTAGGAACCTTTACAATAAAATATGAAAATTGTCTGTCTCAGTATACAGAGTGTTACAATTTTTGCATCACCTACAAGTTTAGCTTTCGAAACAGAGAGAGAGTTGATTATTGTAAAAAATATTTTTACAAGCTTTAATTTATCTTACTTTCTTCGTATATCTTTCCGGTTCAAAAATTGTAATCCATTCTTCAAGCACTTCCTGGCATCCGATTGAGCTAAAATTTTGCATACCTATATAACTCCGGTGACGATGCAATAATATGGTATCGAGGGGTAAAAAAATCGTGAATATCGGTAGTGTAAATATAGTAATACCGAAAGTGGGGCTGAGATTGAAAACAGGTGTGCCGTGACGTACGTCGTATGATCTTGGGCCGCTATGCTTGTGGGTTTCAGCCCTGCGCTAGAGATATGAACTTTTAAATATGCGTAAGAGATGGGACCTTCAAATACTACACTTGAGTTTGTCGATTTGATTTAGCCTTGTGGATTTCAGCCTTGCGCGAAAGGTACCCCCCACTTTTACGTTGATTTTTCGTGCGAATGAAAATAAGATCAGGCGAATGCAAAATGTCAATGTTCTTGTACGTGCGCCTCACTGCAAAATGATCTTCAAAAGGTGGAGGTTTTCGATGATCAAATTACATCATGCAACCAAGGTAGATTTTCAGTAAGTTACAAACATTAAAATTTTTTCTATGAAAGAAGTAGACAAAATTTTTATATGTTAGAAACTAATATCAGTATTTTTATTTTGTAAATATTATAAACATCGGGTTCTATTTTAGTATTAACATTTGTAAAATATTAATTTATCGGCTTGTTATGATTGTCTTGAAAAATATTAACGATGTGTATATAAGTATACGGTATATGTGCACCATACATTTGCAGTTAGTCTGTGTTGAAGCTTACGCTTTTGATATGACCTTGGGTGTATTCCACACGGACCTTCGTTTGTCCTTGATACGTTTTTCGTGCACTGAAATTTGTCGATGTCGACTTGTAACGTATTTTGGCCTTAAAGATGTACATATGCCCCCCTCCACTTTTTGCTGTTAGCTTGTTTTGTATCATATATCGACGTATACACTACAAAAGTGGATGGTATCATATTCAATTGCGCTTTTTGTATAGTGACAATCGAGGTCTTAACAGTAAAAGTCTTCAAAGTTGTTTGTGTTCGTACATACACAGGGGTCTGGGGCATAAATGATTATTTAATCTTAGATACGACCTATAATTGTGAAAATAAATTCTTTATAATATATCTTCTAATTTCGAAAGACCGGGGGGCCGATTCTGTATAGCTAATTTGCCATTTTATAAAACCAATTCAGTGTTTATATTATTAATAAAACTTAGCTTTCAAAAAACTAAAGATATATTGTATCAGTTAAATGCAAATTGATACTTTAAAAGAAATAAAAGTTTTAGAAAACAAAACGTTCAATCATTCATTCACTCAACTAATTCTATCTTAAATTAATTTTAATATTTTAAGTAATCGGTTGAAATGATATTGACAAATTCACTGAAGACACACTAAATAGGATTAGAAAAGACTTACTTTGGATCAGCTTTACTATCATCGTCTTTTCCTTGTAATGGACTTCACTTAAGCACTTTAAGTTATTTACTGTTAAACAAGTAAACAGTTTTATATCACTTGACTAGTAGAATAAATGTCAAATGAATTATAACATCAGCAATGTACTTGGATTTACTCAGATCCAAGGAACAACACCTTTGTGCTTTTTAGTTCTGTGTCACTGTATACAACAGAACGATTAATACAATCCTTTCATATCAAATGTGAAGAATAACACTTGTTAGCTTCAGAGACACATAGCTTGCTTTAAATAATAAACACTACACTTGTGGAATTAAAAAAACTAAGTGACTTCAATAACAAAATAGAAATTCAAGGCGGTTCTGGTGTCAAAGATATTGATCACAGATACTAAGGCTTAACTGGGCACTTTATTCATTTATTAGTGATCCCGTGGCGGGAAGCGAGCGATGGCTAAAGAAGCTTAGTGACTAGTTCAAAAACTTAAAGTGAATTGTTTCTTGCTACGGAGCAGTAGGATTTCAACTTATTAAGACAGCGAAGTTATCCGCCGTGCCTTCTCGGATGATTCTACCTGACACAAAAGAGATGAGAAGAAAAACTTTAAATTTGCCCCGTATAATTGAAAAGGCGTTCAATATACATCTGAGAAATTGTATGTGATTAAAAAATAGTAACAAGGACAAGAATAATGTCTTATTAATATGCGGACGGACTTTAGAAGTTATTAGTAGAATGGATCGTTCCTTAGCTGCCTACCCCCATTATTAACATTTCTTAGTAAACAAATAGAAAGACATATCGCATTTCTTCAAGGAGGAAGTTATGTATTATGTTCTTCGTATTTAATTTTTCTCAAAACTAATGCAATTGTTTCATATCTTTCCTTCATGGTAGTAGAATGACCAATAGGAATTGGGCCATATTTGTTACCGTTATGTAAAATAACACATTTTAAACTAAGTTTTGAACTGTCAATAAAAAGGCGCCAATCATCTGGAGTGTATTCAGGCAAACCCATTTTTTCTAAGAGCCCTTTTATATTGTTACAGAATAACAAGTCATTTTCCTGAGCGAAAAAAAGCAGCAGATCCTTAGCTCGTTTACCATAAAATGTAATATTAGTACCTGTACAAAGTAGATTTTTTCTTTTAATCTGGATGCAAGTAATTCAGCGGATTCGTTTAAGAAATTCAGGTCTTTTATAAGATCGTTTAGTTCTTCTTGATTGAAACACTGCGGAGTTGCTAAACCTGCTTCAAATTCGCTGTCGTTTTCTGATTGAATTCTTTGAACTTCGGCAGACGTTGATGTTTCTGTAACATCTTCTGTCAGTTCGGGTAGACTGCTGAATGATGGAACGGGTATTTCTTCCGAATGCGCTACAGGCCTTCTTGCAGAATCTAGATCAGGATATGTCCATTTGTGTCTGTTGTTTCTATTTATGCCTTTAATATTAACGAGACAAAAATAGCAGTCGTCATGATGGTTTCGCGGTTCTCTCCAAACCATTGGTATAACAAACTTTAGGCACTTCCTCTTTCCAGTTGTCCACTGTCGCAAATGTTCAACACATGTTTTACATATGTGGGGCTCAAGATTTATCTTGATCCTCTAAATGAGTAACAGCTCGTAGGAATTTGCTTTTCTGTAGCTATAATGCTTTTCAGTGGCATTTTTCTTGGAAATAAAACTGAACAGTTTTTACTTAGATGATTTATATGGCGGACGAAAATGGAATTTGATGCATAAGGACGTAGTTTACTGAATAAAAATATTCAGTAAACTTTGGTAAGGGCATGTATTCTGAGAGTATCGAAATAAGTTTTGTTGGTTTTTGAAATAAACGTGGTAATTTTATCGGGGCTAAACTTTGATTTAAATTGGTTTTAGATAGGTACTTGATGCACAGTGACGTGCATTTAATTAAACTAAATACGTTACGTATTGTTAAGTGTTTGAAAAAAGATTTCTCAAACAAGGCCTGTGACGGGTTTGTGTAATGTATTCTGTGTATGTTTTATTGACGGTAATCCAGGTATTCTATTGACAGTAACCTATAAAATCTTGTATTTTTCAAAAATTACTTAAAAATTGAAGTTTGTAGAAATTAGCTACACGATTAACAAAGTGGTTACCGAACAAAGGAAATTTATCTCAATAACAGTGATAAAAGTTTTCATTAAACAAAAAATTTATTTAAAGATGACACGTTTCTCAAAAGCGGGTTATTGAATATATTTCAGAAGATACTGCCGTGAATAAGTCGGATGGTATGTACATTAGGTCAAGGTATAAACGTCTTTTCAGGGGCTAAACTAAATTGATATTAAGGTTTGACTGTTTAAAATAGAGAATTCGATTCAGTTACATATTTTCAATTTAAAACATTGAATTTTTATTGACAAATCGGCAAGCAGCAGGAAACGTGTTCAAACTCTCTCAGAGGATACTATAGAAAACAAGAATATTACTAAATATATATATATATATATATATATATATATATATATATATATATTTGGTGATATTGAAAAATAAAAATTATTTCCTCAAATTTTGCGCAAAAAACAAGATTTACATACGAATTGGTATGAATATAAGATAGCAAAACAAAATAGCGGTATAATAAAATATTTAAAAAATATGCCTGAAGAAACTACTCATTAGATTAATTTCAAAATGTATGCAAGCATTAAGTGTGATATAAACTAGTAAAGCTGTGGTACGAATTCAAGATGGCGGAACAAAATAGATTTCAAATATATTTTTTAAATCAGCGCAAAAGTAAGTATATTATTCAATTGAATGTCGAAACCGGTACGAATTCAACTTGACGTAATAAAATCGCGGTGTGTGTCAATGTAAAAAATACTTATTGAATTTGTTTTAAATTATGCCCAAGAATTAAGTGTAGCATAAGTAGAAACTGGTAAAATATTGGTAGGAATACAATATGATGGAATAAACTAGCGCCAAATAAAAATGTTTGAAAAGATATATATATATATATATATATATATATATATATATATATATATATATATATATATATATATATATATATATATATATATATATATATATATATATATATATATATATATATATATATATATATATATATATATATATATATATATATATATATATATATATATATATATATATATATATATATATATATATATATATATATATATATATATATATATATATATATATATATATATATATATATATATATATATATATATATATGTGTGTGTGTGTGTGTTTTTAAATGACTGTACTGAACTAAATTGGATCACACTTCAATATTTCAAATAAAAGGAAAAATATATAACGAGAGAAGTTCCGGGTAAAGGAAATTTACCGATTTTTTAATATCTTCCAGTATTTTTCACCTATACTATCCTGGTAAGACAGTATAGTTGAATTACTGCATAATAATCACTTGTTGTTAACATAACTCCTGTATTATAAATTTTTGCTTCAAAAATTCACAATTATTACTCCGATATTTGTACGTTTTTATTGCATAATGCTCACATTTTGTTAATTCATGTATCAAAATTTTTCGCTTTAAAAATTTATAATTATTACCCTGACTTTTGTACTTTTACGAAAAGTTAATAAAAAATTACTAAAATGCTTCAAAAATCAAAACTACTGTTTTGCAGTTAAAACAAGTTGTTTTAGGAGGATAGAATACTATAGACCTTTTTATGGCGGCATTAAGTTCCATAGTTTCGTCGACCAAAGTATTAACAATCTGACGCGTATTTTGTATCAGTTATGAAGTTCACAGTCATAGTTGTAACAGTCAATAACAGTGTTTAATCGATCAAATTTAGTCAAGCCAATCATATCGCACTGTCTATGTTAGAACAATAACATTATGTTATTTATTTTATTTTTGCCCAGGCTCCATAAAAAATTGTTTCACAAATATGTTGCTTGCCCACAAAATCGCAATTTTATTTTACATTTACTATAAATGTATACATTATTTCAATTTTTTTAAAGAATCAGTGCAGCACAGAACCAATATTTGTTTAAGTATAGATATAGTGATATATTTAATGAAAGAATCACTAAATATACCAAAAATAGTTGCATTTTTCCTTGTAAGTGGACATAATAAAACATGTCTAGAATATTAGCATTTCATGGTTAAGTGGACATATTATATACCTGAAAATCTGTCTCCAGCCGAAATATTCCTAAGATTTTATGAGACTAAAAAAAGAACAGTCTTTTGTCGGTTTTTAAATTTAACTGCTCCAGATTTTCAAACTTCAGTCAGCGAAAATAAAAATGTCACCACTAATAGTCGATTTTATGCATATTGTTAAGTTTTAAACATTAAAGTTATCAGTACAATGTTAATATTGTTTTGAATATTTAAGATTTGAGATTTTTTTCAAATATATATATATAAATATTTCAAATACCTAGGAAGAGGTTTTTCTTCTGGTTTTTTGTATAGATAAAATTACAAAAAAAAAGCATTATTTATTTTAAGACCTCTTATATTTTATTATTTTATTAGCCAATTTTCAAATTTCTATATTGTTATACTGCTAACAGAGAATATTTGCATTTATGTACCTTTATTTAAAAAAAATAATTATCGTAATATATGAACTATTATTCCAAGTTAACCTAGAATGGCGAGTTCCTAGAATGGCAATGCCAAAGTTAACCTAGGATTGGAATGTCAAAGAATTTTTTTTTATTTTGACACTTAAAGCAATATTTAGCTTTGTTTGAAAGCAAATACCTAATTTAGCCACATTTTATACATCATGCCGAAGTTAACGGGGGAACAATAGTCAATAATTTTTACCCTTCAGGATGGGAAAAAATTAGAGAAACTGCAGCAGAAGCGCATGTAAGCAAAAACACCGTTTTGTTAGCCAAGCAAAAAATTGCAGAATATGGTGGTATCATTAAGAGACCAAAGGCAGTAAAGATTAAAGAAGAAATCAATTTCCCAGGTTCTGCAAATACTGCAAGAAGCATATGGTTATCAAACCTAAAGAATCGTGCTGCTTCTAATAAAAGATTCCTTACAGAATTTAATAAGTAAAGGAGGTTGGAATTTGGAAGGGAGTGTAAGAATCAAGATAATTTCTGGGAGAATGTGGTATTTTCTGACGTTCATGCCGTAATGGAACACTGCGCGTGTATAGACCTGTTGGGGTGAGAAATGATGAGAGACATACACGAAAAATAAACCAAAGTGGTCGTTTGGGGTTGGATAAGTATCAGGGGTCCAAAAGTGTGTGCAGTGATTGAAGAAAGGTGTGAGGCCAGTTTTTGTATTTTTTGTTGTTTTTGTATTTCAACATGATAATTTCACTATACATACAGCTAGAGTAGTGCAAAATATATTGCGAAATCATAATATCGAAACTTTGCCCTGGATTTCAAAAAGCCCTGATTTGAATCCAGTTGAAAACGTCTAACTGCATATGACCAAACAAATGTATAAGAAAGGATTTGGGCCTCGTAATCAAGATAATCTTCGACAATCAATCGTTCGAGCTTGGAACGAAACAACCACTGAATATACAAGAGACTTGGTCTCAAGCATTCCTCAAAGATTGCGTAACGTTATCGAACATAATGGTTCTATGACAAAATATTTATTTAAGTTTTAGTTTATGGTTATTAGTTAAAAATTAAAAACAACTAGGTCTAATTTTTTTAGGTTTATGGTTAGGTTATATTTGTGAAATATATTTCTTAATTTTACGGCAAAAATATTGATAATCAGGAGTTTTATTTCAATTTTAATTTTTAAAAATTTTATTGGTCCAAAAGCATAAAAATATGTGATTGGATTACTTTTCGTGGGTGATACTAAAGATGGGTTTATAGGGCAGGTAAAATAAAATACAAATTAAATTAAATTGAAAATTCGGAGGTGGTTTATAAAAATAAAATAAAATAAAAATTTAAATTTAGCTATTCAATTCAACACTGCATAAACTCATTGTCTTTAACCTAAAATTCATAATTTGACAAATATTTGACTGGAAAAATCATATAACAGTTCAAGAGCTAATATGATGCTGTCCCAGTTACATTTGGTGACGATGATACCATTGCGATCAATAAAATGTAGTACAACAAAAATCTCCTGGTCTATTATACAATTTTCACACAACATTTTCTGTCAACCAGAAAACTCAGTGTCACGTAATTTTTACCTGAAAAGTCAGTCATGTAATTAAAAAAAAGATGTATTAACAGCAGAGCAAAAATCTCATATTTACTCGATTAAGGGATGACGTTCCCATAAGGGACATTGCAGGCGAATTAAGCATAAATACAAAAACAGTGTTGTTGGCTAAATCCAAAATTCTAGAGCATAGAAGTATTAATCCAGGTTCCGGTGGCCCAAAAGTTTCCACCGATGACAAAGATACAGCTTTGATTAATTATTTAAAGGGCAACCTATTCAAAACCGCTATTAAGGCTAGAGAAGAAACAAATTCCCCTGGGTCTGTAATTACAGCTCTAAGAAGAATTCGGAGGTCCGAACTGAGACGGTAGGTGTTCTGCAAACAAAATATATTTAACAGAACTAAATAAACAAAGGCGACTACAATTTACAAACGAGTATCAAAAACAAACTGTGGGGATCTGTAGTTTTTTCAGATGAGAAAATGTTTTAGTCTTGTAACATTGGAAGAGTCTTAGTGTATTTTATGTTTTTAGTCATAAAGAAACTCTTGGGTATTGTTGAGAGTAAGTATTTTGGATTATCGATTTTTTCAAATTTTAAACGAAAGCCTATGTCTTATAGTACAGATTAAAAAAATAAAATTTTCGGATGAAACACTTTTGACCCAAAAAAAAAAAATAAAAATTGGCCAAATTTTTTACAATTTTCAAAACATTGCAGTGCAAAAACTCCTTAATATGGTATTGGAAATGAAAGGTTCCCTACAGTGTTGCCAAATTGCCTTACAGATCTTGATTTATGATGTAAATATCTTAAACGTAACTCTACGTTCCCAGTGATTAAGCTGTGATTAATGATTAATGATGATGCCTCCGGCGCCTAACCTGGTGCTAACCCGGTACCGACTGTATCAACGGCGGCCAGCTCCGCTGGCAGCTTTTATGCTAAACGGGTTTTTATGTTATGGCTTTAATGATGGTGTCTAACCTGGTGCTAACCCTTTACTGTTTCACCTTGTGCTTCTAATGTTTCAACTATGCAACGAATATTAACAACCCTAATGAAATAAAAAATTTGGCAACATTGCGTCTTGAATACGAGGAAATGGCCGATTATTCATGAAATGTCAAATGTCCGTTTAAAATTTTTTAGTTGAATAACATTGACGTGCTTATTTGGTTGATACACTTTTAACATTAGTTAGTTAAGAACTTAAATTAAAAAAAGAGTATATTATATAATAATATACTTTTATCTATTCTGCGTGCAATTTTAACATAATTAAAGTAAAGGTAGACGTTTATAACAATATATTGCCTTACAAAGTTACAACTATTTGTTATGCTTTTTTGCAAAAAAGTGGTTCATCCGCAATTTTTTTTGCTGAAATGTGTTTATTTCGCGGAAAGCTCTACAGTGAATCCAAAAAAAGTGAGGATATTAAAAATACCTAATCTCTACAAGAGCCAAACTATCTTTAAAAAACAATTATTTATTTTAAAATAATTATTACGACATAAACATTGAATATTGAATATAATACAAGTTTACTGTACCAAGTCTATGCCGGAACTCGGCCTTGCTTTTCACGCTCTTCGAGTATATCTGGAAAACTGCTCCCATAAGAAAGTCATTGAAAGGAAAACATAACTAGGGCAATAAATACAAGCTATGACAAAAGATACACGAATCATAGTGAACTCTTTTCGGTAAATGTTTGGGGTTGGATTAGCGCTCGGGGCCCAGGAGTTTGTCAATTTATTTAAGGCCGGCTAACTGCTGTAACTTATTGCAACATCTTAAATAATGTTATGGTACCAACGGTTGGCGCTATATTCGGTCAAAATTATATTTTCCAAAAAGATAATGCTCCCGTTCATACTGCTCGCATAGTAACAGACTATTTTCTCGAGTAAAAATTCTTGGGTTTTAAACGGAAATCTTTACGTTAAGTTTGGTGATATGATACATAGGATTTGTGAAGAATGCGACCTAATTAATTTGCAATAATGTTAAAATATTGAATATGTAAGTAATTTTTACATTTCTCTTTACAAGTTACTGACCCACTTAGTGATGAATCTCGCCTAACATTAATTGTTTAAGTTATGTGATGTACATAATGCCTTTAGTGTAATAAGAATAGGTTTTTTCTGTATAGATGTATTTATTTTGACTTGCCTTTTATTTATTTTTTAACAAAAATGCAAACCTCTATTGCATTGCAGTTGCGTAAAATTCTATAGGGTTGTACAAGATCGCCGTTCTTATTTAATTGTCTGAAAATATTTCTTCTTAGTTACAATCATACGTGGAAATAAATAACATTTACATACTAGGTTATACTCTTGGGTGCACATGAAAATTATATTTCTTTCTTGTTGATTTATGGGATTGGTATAAATTGTTTTTTATGTAATTTATATGTGTGGGTTCGCACTTAACATGTAGTGCCTAAAATTTTTTTTTTTTAATTTGTTTTTCTCTTGATATTGGGATTTGCTTTTGTTTAATACAAATGATATATTCGTAAGCTGGTGTAATTTTTCTTTATTTATCTTTCTCTTTTAATATAAATTTTATATTAAATTTAAGCGATTTTGGGTAGTTGCCTTTATTTCATCGTTTAGTCTTTATTTGTTATTTTTTTTGTTATTATTATTACTATTGATTTTTTCAACTAATCAACATTTAATTGTATTTTTGAATGTGCAATGGTTCATCGGTTGTGGACGGGCTTAAGGTGGATCACTTTAACATACGTTCTGTTTTTACAGGGTTTTATGATTTTAATAATATAGTTGAACAACATAATTTTGATCTTGTATTTTTGTGTGAAACATGGCTCTCCCTTCAGGACGATTCTGCTCACGTTAGTATTCCCGGTTACCAGTTATTTAGAAAGGATAGAGATGGAAGGGAAGGAGGAGTGGCATCCTATGTTAAAACTACTTTCACTGTTGAAGAGTTAATATTAGATTTTCCCTTGACTTGCCAAATCGAATATCTCATTTTAAAAATTCGAATTAAAAACAAAAAAATAGCTTTCTCTGTGTTTTATAGACCTCCTAAAACCAACTTTAACAATTTTGTAATAGATTTAGATAACATCTTTTCTTATTTATACCCTACAGGAGACGATATAATTTGCTTAGGCGATTTTAACATTAACCTATTAAACTTGGAAAATCCCTTAACTTCTTTATTTGAAGATTATAACTGCCATCAAATTATAAATGAACCTACGTACGTAATACGTCTTTGGTAAAAGAATCTGGTCCAATGGCAACTGATAATATTTCGATCACAAAATGGTTTATTGTAGCCTTAACTTATATAAAAAACCTGCTGAGCCTAATTTTATTCGATACAGATTTTTTAAAAATTTTAATTCTAACAATTTTTAAGATAAGCGTAAAGTAAGTAAGATATGCGTAACTTACCGTTGGACAATATTTTATATGAGAACAATATTGATTACAAAATCAAGGTACTTAATGAATTTATACTAACACTATTTAATTTCCATGCTCCTATCAAAGAGGCGAGAATTACGAAATCTCGAGCACCTTGGCTTTCTGCTAATCTTAAGATATTTATGAAACAAAGAGATACTGCTCTTCAGAAATTTAAACGTACAAAGAACAATGATGATTGGCTAATCTATAAGCAAATGAGAAATTTTACACTATCCATGGTTAGAAGAGAAAAGAAAATATATTTAAATACCTTGTGTTCCGAAAAAAACTCCCGTAAAACTTAGACGGCTTTAAAAATTTTCAATATAACCTCTAACAAGAATATGTGTATACCAAAAAATATATCTAACCCGGATGATTTAAATAATTTTTTTGGGGCGTTTTTACAAAATATTTCTAATTGTGATAATAAAATAAGTTATTATAACCAAAACAGATATAATAATAATTTAAACTTTACTTTAAATTTGGCAGAAATATCAGAGGTTCATAAAATATTAAACAATATTGAGACTAACGCCACAGGAATTGATGAAATATCGCCTTTAATGTTAAAATATTGTAGTCCGTTTATTGACAAATATATTACACATATAATTAACTGTTCTATAGAATCAACTTACTTTCCGGATCCCTGGAAAATATCAATATGAAAACCATTATCAAAAGTTGGCAGTCCTAAAAATTTTAATGACTTGAGGTGAAGGTGTTATATAACCAAGTTTATGAGTTTTGTGTAATAAATAAAATAATTCCTGATAATCAGTGCGGTTTTAGGAAAACATTTAGTACTTCTGTAGCCTTAACAAACGTTGTTGATGATGTTGTCCGCGCCAGTGATAAAAGACTTAACAGTGTTTTAATATTATTAGACTTTTCTAAGGAGTTTGATACTATCAATCACAAACTTCTTATTTCCAAGCTAAAATATTATGGTTTCCAGGAGGATTCGTGCTTAGTACTTGCCTTTTATCTTTTTAATCGTCACCAGAAGATATTTTCGGATAATAAGTATTTGAACGAAATTCAAACTAAATCTGGTTTACCTCAAGGCTCAATATTAGGCCCATTACTTTTTTTGATTTATACTTCCGATATTTTAAAATCTTTAAATTACTGTAAGGTTCAAGCATATGCAGATGATACACAGGTTAATTATTCTTTTCATTATGATGATTTTGTTGAGTCGGAAACCCGGATTAATGAAGATTTAAAAACATTAACAAAACTTGCTGATGAACATAACCTAACACTAAACCCTTCAAAATCGTATTTTCTATTATTTGGTAGCAAAAATAAAGTAGAATTTCTTAAAAATAATATTAATATTACCATTAATAACATAAAACTCTCAGTGCTCGATAGTGCAAGAAACTTAGGCGTTATTATTGACAGTGATTTAAGATTTCGAAATCATTTGAAAAAATTAATTCAAAAGTCATTCCTAACTTTGAATATCCTATTTAATAATAGACATGTTTTAAGTTTTAATTTTAAAAAAATGCTTTGTTAGTCGCTAGTTCTCCCAAATTTTAATTATTGTGATTTTGTGTGTGGATATTGTTTGGACATGACTGGTAAGTTCCGATTTCAAAGGGTTCAAAACGCCTGTGTTAGATTCATTTTTGGGCTTAGAAAATTTGATCATATATCTCGATATTACTCTGATTTGAATTGGCTAAGAATAGATTCGCGCAGGCTTCTTCATTTTAGTACTTTTTTAATTAAATTTTTGGATGAAACTGATGCCCCTTCGTCTTTACGTAACCGTCTTATTTCCCGGAGTAATGCTCATTCGGTTAATATTCGTCATAGTTATAGATTAACTATGCCTCAACATCAAACTGCCATTTTCCAGCGATCATTTTTTTTTCAAGCAATTATTTCCTATAATTCATTACCTACTGAGTTACTAGATTTTAATCCTAATATGTTTAAGGGTAAATATAAAAAACATCTACTAGCAACGCAAGGTAATTGAAACGTATTTTTTATATGCTGTTCAGTATGTGAGTGTCCATCGGTCCGTCCCTTGTTCCATTGTTTCATTGTCTACGTTTAAATAAAATCAAAATGTACCCGTAAGTCTGGTAAATATTTTTAATTTTTATATATTTATATTTTTATATAGTTAGTTGCCAATAAAATTATAAATTAATTATTTATAATTTTTTATAATTTTTTTTTAATATATCATTCGTTTTAGCATGGTTCAGTAGAGTAGCTCTTTAAAGCTAGACTGCGCCACGTTGAAATGAAATAATTTGAATTAGAATAATGAACTATTTATATCTATATGTTAATTTCCACCTTCTGTAATATAAAGGCATTATTTATTTATTTATTTACGGTTATCAAAAGCAATTGAAAACAACGGCGCAATTACTAAATATTAAAAAGCCGCAATATTTTAGGTAAAATGTTATATTTGTTAGATTCATTATGTTTGCCAGATTTTGTATATATTTTTTAAGTTAGTTTTCAAATTTGAATTTTTACACACTATTTTTTATATAGCAAAATCTAAGGGCTGTTCTTTGATTATAATCGAGATTATAATAGACCGGACATGTAATAGGTGAAAAAGAGAGACCTTTGAGGTCAATTGACTTTGTCAGACAATTTTTTTAAGTTAATTTTCAAATTTGAAATGTGTTAAACACTATTTTTTTATATAATACAACCTTAACACCTGGGCTCTAAAACGTCGAAAAAACCAAACTTTGTTTTCTAAAAATGTTTGCGATTATTATTGGAACCCCCCTTTAACTTTTTTATCTGGTATTATAGAGACAAATGTCTTATATAAAAGTTGTAGGTTACTATAAGCAGTTTTCAGGCAAGTAATAATAATGTATACAGGGTGCTGTGGAAAAGTGCTGCGAAGAAGATTGTGTTTTTTTCTTATGAACACCCTGTATCTTGTAAGCTTAGTTGATACACCTCGTTTTCCTAATTACGAATATATATAGATTGTTATATTTATTTTAAACATTAACATTAGAAAAACTATTTTTAAAATAAACTCGACTGGCGCGGCAGTAGGCCATGAATCGTCGACACGCTTGTTTTGAATGCCAGGTTTTATATCTGACAACACTTTTGCCAAACGTGTCTTTAGAAGTTTAAAGTGAGTTATTCGGAACAGGTAAAAATTTGAATCATAAAGCCCAGCAGAACATGGCGCAAAGATCGTGTTTACGATCATTTGGATTAATGTAATATTTATTATACGAGGAACTTATTGAATTTAGCCATTGGCTTTTTAGCAAAACATGTTAAATAATAAGATTTGTGCTCTTTCAGATTTATTAAACATAAAATAAAAACTCATATTTCGTTAATGAAAGGAAAGTTTTATTTAGAATAGTAATGTTTACAATTTAGAATAATATATTATTATAGTAATATTTATAAATAAGAAGAAACTCAAATTCAATTATTCAAATGCTCTGAGTTACTGGAAATGGCCACCGTTCTTTTCTATGCAAAGGCGATACGCTTTTTTCAATTTATCAATCGCTTTTACTATCCAAAATAGATTTTGATTTATAGTTCTTATGCAATTTTGGATATTTTCCTGAAGTATATTTATGCTGTCGTGTTCTTTAAAGTAAATGTTGTTTTTCAAATAACCCCATAAAAATGTATCAAGGGGAGTTAAATCCGGGCTTTTCGGTGGCCATTTAATCGTTCCATGCTTACCAATCCAGGTTTCATAGTACTAATTTAAAAAATTTGTTACCTGGACAATATTATGAGCTGGAAAACCGTCAATAATGTTGTCAATGTCATTACGAAGCATGTTTATTATTTTTTATTCCACACCACACATTTCCTGAACGCCTTTCAGAATGTTTGACTTCAAAAAAAAGTTTCAGGATTTTCCACGGACCAGAAATGTATGTTTTTCTTGTTTGGAATACCTGCAGTGCTGAAACAGGACTCATCAGCCCACAGAATTCTGTTAAAGATGTTTGGATCCGTTTCAAGATATAGGGTGTTCCATAAGAAAAAACACAATCTTCTTCGCTGCGCTTTTCCACACCACCCTGTATACATTAATATTACTTGCCTAAAAACTACTTATAGTACCCTACAACCTTTATATAAGACATTTGTCTCTATAGTACCAATCAAAAAAGTTAAAGAGGGGTTCCATATATAATGGAACACCCTGTACGGCTTTTTTATTTTATTTATTCAACTCTTAGCTTTTCGTAATATTACTTTTGATTAATTTCTCACTAGCACACTATACTGCACTTCTAATATTGGCTAATTGTAGAAAACTATTTTCTTTCTTTCTTTCTTTCTTTTTCAAAATGGAGTCGGCTGCCACTTTTTTGCTTTTAGCGCCATTCTCCAGCCCAATAGGTAGGATGTCCGGATGGCGAGGCTCTTAGCTCCCAAACACCCCGAATCTTTCAAATAACTTTTTAATTTTTGAAATGCATCTTGGCTTCCACTAGATGCCCCTTGAGAGTACTACTGGTCTCACGAGATGACCTTTTCTTTCAAGCTGTCCCCTTACCCCTCCCACTCCCGCCACATAGCGGCCATTACGCTAATATTCTATGTAGAACTGCGGCAGACAAACGGGATAGAATGCAGGAACAACTAGGCCTCACACGTTTACAGCGTCTGCTCCTTTTCTTGCGGGGTCGTTAGTTTCCACTCTGAGCGGTTCAGTCTCTCGTTTCCCCCCGAAATAAAGCAGCAAAACCGAACACGTGGAACCACTTATGTTAATAACACAGAGGTCTGCCTTCGACGAGACGAACCGGAAGACTCTAGAAAACTATTTTCGGCGTATAAATTCCTTCAAATGAGGTATTGTACCTATAACCCATATAAGCTGCAAGAGGGAAAAAGAAAGAGAATCAGCTGGAGTTTAAAAACACGTATCCCACTTACTTCACTGACGGCTCCTTAGGGGCGGCAGGGTTGGCCGGGCCGTACCAGAAAATATTCAGGTAAAATTCTCTTTTAGTTTACTATTTCCTGGGCACATAGCAAAATAGGTAGATATCCCTATTATCGTTACGTGACTAACATAGAAATAACGCCGTTAACAGCAGTCCGTGGCCCACCATCCACAGATAGTCTAATATATTTGTTATAGACGGTGGATCAGCCAGCAGATTCCATCATCTCACATGCTAGACTTCAGCTTCTAATTCACGCGGTACGTAGTACATTCCCATACATCCTCATGCTATAACGTTCGTCGTAGCTTATGTCACCCAACACCGGCCCGTCTCGATGTGGCCGTATCCCCGGAATTTTTCCCAATTGAATACTACGATTTTTCAGGTATTAATTGTAATTATTATAAAATGATACTACTTATTTTTAAATTAATTTGTTAGTTCTTTACATTAGTCATGACTAATGATGGTTAATATATTATATTAGTAATTTTCTCTCTATGTTACATGTTTAAATGTGGTGAAGAAATGAAATTGTTTTAAAAGTCGGCCGGCCGCATCGTGGTTCTTGCTGGACAATATACTTTTTGGTTGTGTATGTAGCTTTAACTTGGACATCTATTTTATTTTCCTTTTGGGGCAAGATACACTAAAATATCAAAAAATTAAATTGACTGACTAGAGCGTTTTACTAACATTTTTTCATATTTATTAAATTTATACTCTAGCCTAGATCTGTTATATATAGGTTGGTGCCTAACTAATTAACATTGAAGAAATAAACGAAAAATAATAAGACTAGTATTTGACAATATTTGAACGCGGCACCAGTTAACACCACATTGGCCTCAAGGGCGATTTAAGGAAACTTTTCGCGGGACGGGGGTGGTTTATTAAAAAAAAAAAGTGTGTTAATATATTTTATTGTAAATGGTATGAGAACAACCTAAATACCCATACTTTTTATCATACTTGTTGTGGCATAAGTGAAAAAAAAACAGCCTCTAATAAATAGTTACAGAATAACGTCCATTTTTTTTCCTGCAACAAATGTATTAATTACATTGTTTATATTTACATCAATACTCTTATCTATGGATATGCAAGAGACCCAATCCAACAGGTCGCTCTTGTGCTATAGTGCTTCCTAGCCAAGTTTTTAATCGTAATTTTCACATAAAAATATGTAAATTGCACGCCGGTCTAGGGGGATTACCCCCTCACCGTAAAACCGCCCTTGATTGGCCTTGAGCCTCGACCGACCCTAAATTTTAGAGTACGAGCCGTCACTGACGTACTTGTTCTTCTAGCTGACAAGTAGCAAAAAGCAATAGTGTGAGGTTAAAATAATTGTCGTTATTGGTACAGGGATTATGAAAAAAGTCATTTTATAGCTTATTATTGTTAAATGCAATGTATTTATAACGAGATTCCATATAGAAATCGTTTAAAAATCTCGGCTAAAAGCTAATAGGATTCGTAGAAAATTCTGACTTTTATGTTTCCGGTTCGTTCTAGACGAATTTCGTAAGTTTAGATATTTAAAAGCAGAATTAATGTTTATAGTATAACTCGGTTGTTGTATTATTTTCTATTTGTAATAGACATATGTGTTCATCTACACTTCTTTAACATACGAAATAGCCCAAAAAAGTCAAGTTCGGACTAAGTACGTTTATTCTAAATAAGACCTTGTATGAACAACGTCATATTTTATATTCCTTAACTCTATTTTTTCTACCATAGGTTAACAAAATGAATGATGATCTCATTAATTTCATGTACATCTCATTTTGAGGACAAAACCTATGAATCAGCTAATGAATCTATGGATTTTTCTCAGGTTAGTATACTTTTGTCGCTTCAAAATTTTCCAATACCTTTTTTTTATTACTTTTAGTACTTTACGATATTCAGTAAATGACCGAAATATATGAAAATTGTTGATGTATTTGGTGGATGGTTTTAAATACTCACTCAGGCTCTGACTAAAGTTATTTTCAATGGTCACCAGTCACGTAAATATAAATGCGTAATTATTCAGATTCTTTACAAACAAAAGTTCGACAATGATACTTCGGAAATAACAAAATTTTGGTTGAGTATTTTACTTTCTCGTACTATAAGTATTCGATTATTTTTCATGTTTTCAATATATATGTATATATATATATATATATATATATATATATATATATATATATATATATACCTACACTTCTTTGACTAATTAGTAGATTTAAAGACAATATAGTATAAACGGCATCTAGCATACAAGTGCAAAAATATACACTTTTTTAAATTTTTA
This sequence comes from Kuschelorhynchus macadamiae, assembly GCA_030620095.1. Taxonomy (NCBI): domain Eukaryota; kingdom Metazoa; phylum Arthropoda; class Insecta; order Coleoptera; family Curculionidae; genus Kuschelorhynchus; species Kuschelorhynchus macadamiae. The sequence goes on from JAUTXW010002606.1 coordinate 448,360, forward strand.
TGCTTATAAAAATAATTTCTATTCTATTGTAAGCTTGGACTGATTTTAACTACTCACTGTTTTTGCTTAAAATAATGAGTCCGCTCCTAACAGAATAGAGCAGCTTAACTTGATAATATAATAAAAATAACATTATTTCTGTTTCTATCATACCATATCAAAATCATACTCACCACATTTTTTGTTTCATCTATTTTTCAGTTTTAATTGCTGCAGTAACGGACTAAGGGATTTCCTCCACAAAGTGGTTCTAGCGCACCGATGTGACTTCGAACGAACTGGTTTTATGTTCTGAAAGGAACCACTTCTCCAAACAATATCTTCTCAATTCGAACTTGAACGAAAATAGTAATTTGTTTAAACATTTATATGGATTTAGATGTAATAATAAAGCTCTTTTTTATATTTTGTGTTTCCTTTTAGAAATTTTGGATAAATACAAATTCATTGGATCTAATAAAGTTGATTGCAATTATCATATGTTAGATTTGGTTATATATTTTATATGTTAGGTACCGTAGAGTATTAATTTTTTAAATATATTATAAAGGGTCTAAGGTCTACGACTCTATAATCTGTTTCATCTATAAAGAGAAAAACACGTTTGTTTTAAATTTTGCCAGTTTTTTATTTTCTTTTGCTCCCATAAACTATTCATAATTATGCATTTAACTACAAAGTCATAATTAATGTGAATAAAACAACACTTCTGTTATTCTTTAAGATAGACATTTAACTTTATTACTCATTCCCCATTCTAACAAATGATAAAAATTAGCCACTATTTATTTCCTTTAACAGTACATACATTTAGGAACGAAATTAACTTATTAAATTATAATTTAAGTGTTCTTTTCCACTCCTTATTGTAGACAATTAAAAATAATTTAATGACCCTAAGCGCACAAAAGGAAGACAGAATTTTATCTTCTATTTCATTTCAACTCAGGTAATGCATGTGAATATTAGGCTAAATTAAATAGCGGAGTATCAAATTACCCCTGTAGTAATCAGTGAACTTCAAACTGTAATGTCGATCGATATAGATTTTCCAACTCACTAGAGTCAGCCTAGGTATGTCCCGTTATTCCACCCCGTTGTAACTTTGAAGAGGCCAATCAGCGCAAAGAGGTTTTATTGAAATGGTATAATACTATGACACGGCAAGAGATGCAAATAAAAACGGAAGATATGCCGTCAGTACAAGTAAACAGAAATTTTTTTATTATAGGCGGTTTTTATTCAGCTAACTTTTGCCGATAGAACTTTTCTGTCGGAAATGGTAGCAAAAAATCATTATAGAAATATGAATATTGGCGGCATTACTTTGCTGATTTAATAAAAATAACTTTAGATGTTTACCGAACCTGTTGAGAAAGGGGTCAGCAATGTATTTTACTATTTGGGTACAGGTTTTTGATATTTGATTTGGAAAACCTAATGAAAACACGCAGCAAACAACATAGATCACAAATAAAGAACAGACAGTTCAAAGATATGCATTCCATTAATAAAACAGGGTCATTGATGTTTATATTTGGATATTATTTTAACAATTTAGGGCTTCTTAGTAAATGATTAAAATATTGAATGGACTAACGTTTCCAAATTTGCTGCTGCATTTGAACGCAGCGTTGCCTTAATTTTAATCTGGTTTTTGGGACTGTGTAAAAATTCTCGAATGTCAGATTAGCATGTTGATTTTTTTATAAAAAGTTTTGAATTGTAGAAAAAAATATTTTGATTTTTAAAGAAGTCGTAAATTCCTTTAATTTGACTAGCTTTGAGAAAGTTTATGGCATTATAACTCAAAAATTTGTGAAGGATGACCACGTCTTGCAATAAAATAAATCTTTTTAAGTCTAAAATAAAACCTTATGTGGTTAAACCAGTCACTAGTTCCATGTGAATCGCCTTCGTTGACATACAAACAAACATAGCCATGTAAGCTTTAAGAATTGCAGCTTGTTTAAGTCCTCAAACATTTTATGAAAAAAGGGACCATCGTAGTCAGTTCCAACTTCTTAAAGGGGCTTTGAAGAACTCGACACGACATTCAGATATATTCCGTCATGATTTGTTGGGCGGGCTTATCACGAATCTAATGCAAATAATGTATTTTTGAACTAAAGATTTAGTTTCTCTAAGTCCGTTAACTGACCGAAAATCTAAGCCTGAAATTAGATAAGACTGTTTGAGGTCCAGCATGTCCTAATCGTAAGTGTCCTTGAATAATTTATAATTTTACAATTGGAAATATTCGAAATTATGATTTAATTATAATCAGTAAAAAGTTTTAAGCATAAAAGATCTTTGCCTGTAATTGGCAAATTGTTAATAAGAGCTGTTTTCTCTTTTGAAAACTTGTTTAGATTGGAGCACCTTTACTATGGTGTTCAAGAAATTCTGTAATACGATAACAAATAAGGGACCAGAGGATATTTCTTTAGAATTAGAGGAATTATTTAAAAAGCTGAATTGACTTGTCGCCTTATTTGTAATTCGCAAATTTTTGGTCTTAAAAATTATAGAAATTTGATTTACATTTGTTTCGACAGAAAATTTTGTTTGCTTGATGACTGATTTATTGCAGGTTTGCAAAACTAGAGCTTTTCCACCAATGACCTATTCCAAATGGGTGTTTTCTAAAATAGATAAGTTTTGTCCCGATTGATACAAAGCATCTTACAGAAGATCGTGGTAACAGTCTGCACCGATTAGGATGTCCAGATCAGAAGGAATGCCAAAATTAGGGTCACTCAATGGTAAATTCTTAGGAATTTTAAAATTTGTAGTATCTTGTTGATACTTGAGGTAATTGACACGTTATCTGTGGTAATATAAAACAAGAAAATTTAAACTGTCTTTTGTTATATTCATTTAATTGAAAAATTTATATTAGTCATTTTTAGAGAAATCGATGTATAATGAGAATAGCCACTGATATTTACACATTGATTTACAGAAGTTAAATTTAGTTTATGAAGGAGTTTTGACTCGCTGACTCTAGTAAGGCCTTTGCCTTAAAAGGCTTTCCCTTTTCAGATTAGGCAGTCACTTGGGCTATTGTTAAGAGGACAATCGAATTATTTGATGGAAGTTTTTGACAAACTAAGAGTATTTGTGTGAAAGGAATGAATTTCTAAGTTTAAAGAATGACGCCCTTGCTCATGAGGGTCTTCGAGTGATTGTGAATTATTATGTTCTTTTAATTGATGTTGTGGTCTCTGACTTTGAAATTTGTCATTATTCTGAGATCTTATTCGATGAAAGTATAGTGAGTTATTGGATGTATGTTTGCCAGTTGTTAGATTTTTTTTGTGTTTACTATACCTAAAGATAAACAATCCAAATTAGAGTCGTGGGATTTACTATTAAAATATGAAAGCAAGATTTTACCCAGCAATACATTATATTTTAATTAATAATAAAAAAATATTTACAAATTTTTCTTAACCAGGAATCAATATAAAGGTTACATTAGGAATAAATCTCTAAGATCAGCTGTGTTATACAATATTTAATCAAAAATACCAGTTTAGCAATATAACCTCTTTTACAAATTTACACAGAAAATATGCAATGATTAGGTCCTCAACCTATCAAACACAGGTTACGTAACCTTAAGGTTCGGTAGCTCTCACACTAAGGTTTTGCCCAAAACCGTGAGATCAAAAATATTAAATGGGCTTTTTTTTAAAGAAATTAAACAAAGTAATAATAGTTTTAGAAAAGAGAGGTTTAAGATTTAAAAGGAGAAACAAAATGTTCCTAAGGATTACGTAATTGGTTAATATAAAACTGTCGGAAATCTTATGTAATGTTGGCTAAAATTTTATGAGCCAAAGCTACTAACTAAAGCTAGATTTTTTAAAAAAGTACTCTAGAGTCCCTGTAAAGAAAACGCCACGACAAAATTTACAGAGATGTGAACAAAACAGCCGCAATATTTACCTGTAGTAAAATAAAGTAAGAACTTGCTTGAATAAAATAAAATATATGTAGATATATATTCAACAATGAGCAGACAGGCATGGTTAACGAAAATGTTTATAACTTATGATTAGTATTTGATTATTTACGACGCTATCGTGGATACTGACAAGAATTTCCCCCTTAGTGATATATAAAACTTAATACAGATACCCCAAAACATACAACTTCCCAGTGATAAAACCTAGATTAATGCCAAAAAAAATAGGAAGAAGAAAAAAAAAACTCTGTCTCGGGATTAAATTATTAGTGCTCTTTTTGGGAGTAACACGTGGCAAGGGTATCAGAAAATAATCTGGAGAAAAGCAATCGTAATCTCCCAGTGAGACCTGTGACAATTATAATTCCCCCTTTTAAGCAAAGAAAAAAAAGTTTCCCTTCCACTATACCAACAAAATAATGGGTATAAAAGTTATTCACCTAGACTTGCAGGTTTCTACTTCTGCAGTGTAATAATTCATCACAAATCTAGGAATGGGCTAAGTAACAGGAAAGGTCAGTCAAACCTATTTCATACGCCAGACAAGTATACTTTTATATCCCAACAAACAGTAATAAAAAAACTAGACAATCAATCCTCAATTTGTAATACACTCAAAACCCTTTTATTATAACTATAATTAATTAGATAAATAAAGTTAACCCAGATACAAGTGCGGCTTTGTCTATAGTCGCAGTGCTGCCAAAACACAGACCTTGTTTATATATAGAAGGGCACAGATTGGTTATTAATCTGTGGCCAAAGTACATTCGTGGTACGCCTTCACTAACAGACGTGTTGTAATATCTGTAAAAATGGCTTCCAAGCAATGAATTATAAAAATCGAATAATTATCTTGAAAATATTTATAAAAACAACTGAATATTGAAAGAAATGAGTAACCTTTACCAATAGGTATGTATTAACATAGTAGTATAAATAACAATGGAAATAGATTTGATTTGATTATTTTTAGGCTTGGTAAATAGTTACTGTACGATAGCCAGCGAGACAAAATTGTGGAAATCAGTTAAATAGATTTATTATTTTGCTTCAATATAAAATAAATATGTAAGTACCCAAGATAATTGCTATTTATTTTTCACAATCATTTATTTATAATATGCCTATGATAAAGCTAGAATATACTTCCACAAATAAGCATTTAGTATGATCAATTTTTTGAAATTATATGTGCTCATTATCTAAATATAACACGTGTTTTTTTTTTTATTTTCTTTTTAATATTCAAATAGCATAATTTCACCAGTACCTGGTTATTTCCTAAGTAGTGCCATATCTATTTCATTCATTTCTTTTTTATAAATAAAAGTATTAATGTTTTGAAAGTAATTAGGATTTCTTTTAATTTTTAGTATGCCCAGGGATAAAATCACTAACAAGATGTTAGCTCTAGAAAGTAAGAAAATGATATCATCTTGGACTAGGTCATTGATCAAACTCTAGCCTTCTTACCAACTACACCGATTCAGTGTTTAGGGGCGAGGCAAGTGAAAACAACCTCTTTGTAAGTTGAGAAGACTGATTACACCACAAGAAGATAATATTTATTTATTTTATTTTATTATTTATATAAGATAATAATACACCATAAGAAGATAATATTATGTGTCTGACCTATTTATGAATAGACTTTTACTTCTTAAAACTTTTTATTTTTTTAAACTTTTTATTATTTTTTATTGCTTTATTTCCCAGCTGTAACACAGTTCCCTTGATATTTACCCAACACGTTGTTATTGTTGGGTACAACGACATCTACCAAATAAGCTGTATTTGTTTCCTCATTTAACAGTACTACATCAGGCCGATTATTCGTTACCCGTCTGTCAGTGATAATTGCCCGGTCGTAGTACAGTTTGAAGGCATTATTTTCGCCTATGTTTCAAATTCAAGCTGCACCTCTCCTTTAAGTTGTTCCAGGATTGGTTCAGCCAAAAGTTTCGGTAGGTGGTTAAGTCGGTCTCAAATCTGATGATCTTATAATAGGAGCGCATTATGAAACCTTGAGCATTATGAGCCTTCGTGGTCTGAGGATCGATGCTGCTTCCGTCACTAGTCGAGGGAGACTGTAACTCATTAAATCCTGAGCGCGACAAGGGGTTATGGTGGTACAATGTCGATTCACCCGTTTATTCCTTAAATTGTACATTTTCATAAAAGGGTTGCATTTAACCTACTGCCAGGGATTTTTTTACTCTGCGAACGAGGTTTGCTCTTCGGGGAGTAATAGGACATATTAGGTAAGGGGAGAAGATGGGTTTTTGTGTCGGTGAGGATACAAGAGGATAAAGGACAGCGGAGAGCTGGCTAGAGTACTTCGGGAGCGCGAGCCCTGTGCATAGAGAGATACAAAGTATCTCTCTATACCCCTGGGATTTTATTATTATTATTAATATATTATATATATTAAATACTATTATTATTATTTTTATTGTTAATATTGGTAGCATTGTTGTTATTAACATTTCGGTTTGGTCAAGTTGGCTGAAAACGTGGTATATAAATATATTCTATATAAACTGTATGTACAGGGTTTTTTATATTTTGTGCCCCACCTAGAAGCTTCATTTTAGAAGGCACAAAAAATCCCAAGTACAAAAGTTAAAGAGTTTTTTGCGTGTTAGTTTTTTTGAATTATCGCAAAAAGAAATGCGCATGGCAAAGTCCAGAAAATTATAACACCTATGTTTTTTTTATTGGAATGTTTTATTATTTCAAATGAAAGATATTTTCTTTTAGTTGAGTTTAAAGTAATAAAGCATTAATCGCTCATTATATTAAGGCGGCCTGGAAAACAAACATCTGATTTTAATATTGTCGTTGTGACATATCAATATAGTTGTAAAAAAATGTTTTAGTACTAATTATTAAAAAAGCAATTTAGACTTTTTTTATAATATGGGATATACCGATGAACAGAAACACCATAATTCGAATACTTTATTTCAATAAATATAGCATATCAAGAGAAGAAAAACAAAGAAGAAACATAATATTGGAATGTTTTATTATCTCAAATGAAAGATATTTTCTTTTAGTTGAGTTTAAAGTAATAAAGCATTAATCGCTCATTATATTAAGGCGGCCTGGAAAACAAACATCTGATTTTAATATTGTCGTTGTGACATATCAATATAGGTGTAAAAAAATGTTTTAGTACTAATTATTAAAAAAGCAATTTAGACTTTTTTTATAATATGGGATATACCGATGAACAGAAACACCATAATTCGAATACTTTATTTCAATAAATATAGCATATCAAGAGAAGAAAAAAAAGAAGAAACATAATAGGGGCAAAATATTACAAAAAGATTTTACATATTTTCTATTATCTGTATCTTGGATATTTAAGCAATTAAAAATAATTCTCCAAAATTTACTGTTAATAGAGTTCGAAATTATTATTATTATTATTATTGTTATTTAAGTTGTAGTAAAGTGTGATGTTTTTTAGAATATATAAAACAAGTATTTAGTGATGTACAGTCATTTGTTGTGTGACTATTACTTAAACATATTACACAAAGATTGTTATAATATTACAAAACTTTTTCTTTTCTTAATTTCAATAATTTAAATGTGTCACAATGACAAATTCTGTGTGTGTTCGAATTGCAAAAATGACAATTCAATGTTGAATGTAAAGTTAATTTTCGATTTGCTTCATTTGGATTCGTTCTTTCCAATACTTCAATACAATACTAAGCTCTTTTATTTAAATATTCAAGGAATGATTCAATATCAGGAACCTCGTCTTGATCTAACTCGGTATTATAAGCCTTGCGCTTGCCAAAGTCCAATTTCCTCTCCAAAAAATAAATGTGAAATAACTCGTTTTACTCTTTGCTACTAAAGTTTTTATTAAATCAAAATTCTTTCTTAAATGTTTACTAATTCTCCCAAAATATGTGCTGTATTCTTATTGGAGCACTGCTATTTTATTTTCATATCTAGTTTTTAGTAGTAGAAGTAGCGAGCAGATATTGAATAAATATAGGAAGTTCATATCGCGAAAGTTTTGTCAAATAAATACATTTCTGAATGTTGCCTAAAGAAGTATTTTTTCTAATTAAAGTTTTAAACAATTGACTAAATGTTAGCCATTCTAATATATTTCCAGAAATAGGATGTATTTTAATTTCAGGCGGTAGCTTGCACTGTTTTGGTGGACTGTTCCGTGACGACAAAGGAGTAGACGCGACACATTTTTAATGTAATTTTTCATTTCTGCTAACTTTTTATAAGTAGCATTTTCTAATGGATTACGATCCTCATCAACGACATCTACCAGTATTACGATTTCAATTTGACCCTGAATTCCCTGATATATACTTAAAGAAAGAGCTAGTTGCTCTTATCTTTATTTAAATAGTTCAATATCGTCTTCACTTTAGAATGTCCACAGTTTATAAATATATTGTAAATTCGGTCAAAAATCAAGTGAAAAAGTCAGTTTAAAATGTCTATAGAAATACTCTAAAACGGTACTGCATTCGCTCACCCGCGTATAACTATATAGCAATATATATTTGGACAATTTAAAAATAATTGCACAACTTGCAAAATTTGTTTAGTCACCACCTATTGGCCTTTACTAAAAAATACAAAATAACTGTAAATTATTGGTTTTGTGCTTAATTTAAAGCTGAAAGAAATTTAAATATTTAATTAGTAGTATTTAATAATGCTTTATTTTAAGGAAAACTAAGAAAGTTTATAAAAAATCTCGCTTGAATCTTGACTATTTTATAAGCTAGCTAAAAGTGATGTATCAAAAAGTATTTTGTTTTATGTGAAGGCCATTTTTTGGAGCAGCTACCATAGCTTCCAAGAAATATTTTGAGGTGGTTGTATACGTGAGTTAAATAACTTATTTTCGAAAAGCACTTTTTAAAAAACAATTGAATCGAAAATAAATAATTATAACAAATATGGCTTTACAGAATAACTACAAATACTCGAACGTTAACTGCAAATGCATAATAATTAGTTTATAATATGCTTATATATGTGCATACATAAATGTAGAGTAGGCAATATGCTATAGATTTGGATTCCCATGGGTGTATAACCGGGTGTGTCACATATATCCCCCCTTCAGTTCGGAAAACAAGGGTTAGCGGGTTTCTCGATCCTCAAGTTCGATCTCAATTTTTGGGGAATTTCGGTTTCTTTAGGACTGCTTCTTGCATTTCCAAATTCTTCTCATTACATACACTATGATGATAAGAATTATTAATACGCTAATAGTTACATACTCCATTTAATGTGTGAAATTGTACAGAAGAATTTTCTGGGCTATATATAATTTGTCTAAATTTACGTCTTCGAGTTGTAGTTTGTGATTTGGTTTGTCTGGATGGGTATACGAAAACTTAGGCAGCTCCAATTCGTATTGAAGTTCTCTCTTTTTCATATAATTTGTTATTGATTTCTCTTGAACATGAAGATATACTGGGTTCCAATCCTCTTTGGCATTTACTTTTTATGATTGCCTCGCCAAATGGAATAATTAGGATTTCTTCTCCATTAAGACGCCGAATTGTTGTTTTCTTGTAGTGGATGTCGGTTAGTGATCATTCGTTCTTTCCTGTGGTTAGCAGTTGTAAAAACAGGGCTCGTCTTTGACAGTGTATTCTGCTTGCAGATGAAGATGTCTTCTCTCTTCTGTTGTGGTCCAGTACTCTTCTTTTGTGAGCATAATGTAAGGATTGTTTATGGATATAGTTTTGTTAAGGACTGGAATAAGGTATATTTTATATAATACGAATTGCATGGGAAGGACAATTGCTGTGTGTATAGAAAATAGAATTGTTGTCTTTGATTATTACTTGAACAGAAATGTATTTATAATCGTTAATTACTTCGTTTAATTTGGTTACACGATTTGTTTCGTATAGATTTTGTATATTGTTTATCATTTCGCTAATCTGGTTAGAATTAAGAATATATGTATGCATCATATTTACATGAGCAAATGAAATTACATTTTACACATTATTTAATATTTGATTTCACATATTTAGTTGAAACATGATGTTATCTAGTATTAGAGATAAATATAAAGCATTACTTGTATTTGCTTCTGCATCATCTAATCAACATAATTTCCTTGTACCATATTTTGACTTGTTTTAAGTATTTCTAGGCTTTGTTTGTAAGTATTAATAACGTTTAATAATACAGTGTTTACAGTTTTTATTCCTTGTTGTATGTCATTGATTTATGTTGTAAGGTGTAAAAGTACTTATTGTACCTTTCTTCGTCAACAGAAATAAAGGCTCCAAAGAATCATTTGTTTACTTTGCCAGCGGCATTCAATAAACTTCATTTAGAACTGGAAGGTTTGTGAAAGAGTTTTGTAATATGAATCGTTAAAAATGAAAAGTTTTCAGTTGTAATGACGTTAGTTATTGTTTGGTTACATTTTTCTAAAAGCTGTTGTATGTTAATATAGGCAGTTCTCGGTCTGCGTTTCTGAATGTTATTACATATATTATTTCAGAGCACTATGAATAAAATTAATATGTGAGAAAATTGCATATTTCCTGTAATAATGTTTTCTTTAGGTTTATGTCTTTTATTGTGAGGATGGTTTCGTTCAATGTAGAGTGACGTTGTTCTATAGGGCTGTTTGAATTTGTATTATGTGGCATAAAATAATGAATATCTATTTAATGAAGAGAACATAGGTTTAGAATGATTTCGTTCTTAAAAGCTGTGCTATTGTCGGTTGTTATTTTTCGTAATCCGTAACGATTAAAATAAATTATTAATTTATGAGCCATTTCTGTTTTTAGTTAATAGAAAATATGGTATTTCATTTTAATTTGTTGCTCGTCGGTGTCTACCAAGAGAATATTCGAGAGGTAAAGTATGAAATTTTATTATTTATTTCTAAAATATTTTTGGAATGCTTTCAAAACCATTGGTTATATTGTTGTATCTTTAAAATTCAAACAATAAATGTTTTTGGGTGTAAAATAATATTTTATTATTTAAAAAATTATTAACTTCTAATGGGTGCTTATTTAAAAACACATATATTCATAAAAATTCGGGTGTACGTTCGACTTTGTGATTTTTCTTAAGACAAATAGGTTCAGAAAAGATTTTATTTATTTGGGTGTTTTGGATACTGTACATTTTTGGATTGATTCGATCTTTTTGAGGTTTGCTTTTATACCATCGGGTGTTATAACATGGCCTAAGGATTCCAACTGTTTCAAAGAGGAATTCAGAATTGTCCAGCTCAATTTTAAGATTGTGCTTTGGAAGTTTTTTAAATACAGGTTTTATATTGTCGATGTGTTCTTGTAGTGACTTAGAACAAAATATGATATCGTCCACATGTGCTAAACATATTTTGCTTTGGAGTACTTTTAGGGCGTTGTCCATATGGCTCCATGCGATTATACAAGTATTTCAATAATATTGTCGAAATAAATGTAGTCAATTTCTTGTTAGAGAAGATTAACATTACTCCAACCTTTCTTAATGAAGTGCATCGTGGCCTCTGACGAAGTTACTTACTATAGCGCTCGACTCGGCGAGTGTATTTAACATTTTTTGTGTCTCAATAATTAAATCAATATTTAAGTAGATTGTGAAGAAATGCACTAAACGAAGTTAAATCAAAAGGTCATTTGTCATACACACTGGAATAACTGAAGTTTCGTTAAAGTAAACACTTGGGATATCTCGATCCTCTTCGACAATCTTTTCAAACAGTTCAGGTTCATCATATGAACCATCAAGGACTCGTTTTGTCACTCGCTTTTTTACTGCTCATTTTTCCTTTTGCTTTACTCGTAAAAGGGAAGTATTGTAATCGTAAAAAATCACCCTCCGAGATTTTTTCAGATATTCACGTTTCACGGTTCCTAGATGCCCTAAAACATGTTTTCTCAATTCCGTCGGTCTGTTGGTCTGTCTGTCTGTCGGTCTGTTTGTATGTCGGTCTGTCTGTCAGTCTGGCTGTTCGCGGCATAGCTAAAAAACTACTTTCCCGATTGACTTCAAATTTTGATGAAAATGAAGTGTTATATGGAGATGACCTGGTAACATTTTGATAAAAATCCAATATGGCAAAACAGAATGGCGGCCTAATGAAATGTTAAAAAAATACATATCCAATTTATTTAAAATTTTGCACAAATATCAAGTATTACGTAGGAATCAAATGGTAAAATTTTGGTACGAATCCAAGATGGAAGAGCAAAATGGCCGCTTAGTAAAATATTTAAAAATTCAGCCTGAAAAACTACTTAGGGGCCTGATTTCAAATTGTGTACTATAAATAATAGCGGTATACAGATGTATTAGTAAAACTGTGGTACTAATTCAAGATGGCGGAACAGAATGGCGGTTAAATAAAATATTTGTTATCGGGGACAAATCGCCCTGTTATGTCTTAGATATCTTCACGTTTTTAGAGTCTCTAGATATCAAAAAATATGTTGCTAATTTATTAATAATGTTATATACTTAAAACTAGTAGTTTTTCTAATATTTCAATTAAAAAAAAAAGTTTGATTTTAAAAAATTGCCTGTAGGGCCATTATAAGCGTAAGTGTATTAAAAACTAGGGAAAAATTCAAAATAAATCGCAAACTATTAAACATAGGTGTATGACATATTCAATAAATATTAAAGAATTTTGCAAAATCTATCAGAAAAAATATTAATATACAGGGTGTGCCCCTCAAAAAAGTCGAGATTTTTTAATCAAAATTAGTCGAAATGTATAAAATTTACACCTTGTAGCATCTTACTTAAATTTCTTTATATATATCTTTTTTTATCTCTATAGAAAACTCGTACCAGTTATGAGTTTTCCAACTTCAGAAACAATGGCCTTACTATTAATGCTTTACAAATCTGAAAACTAGTATTTTTATTCTAAATTCAAATATCAGAAAAACTATTAAGTTTAGCCAAATAACATTTTTAATAAAAAAGTTATGGAATTACACGCAGAATTTAAAAATAAATTAAAAATAGGATGTCCCATTACAAAAAAAAACATGTCATATCCTCCACATTTTTGTGAACTACGCTGTATACTCAAAAATAATTTTAAACTGTGCACCTTAGCATTCCCTAAAAATATTGTATTTTATATTTTTTCCTAATTTCCGACACAAATGAGATAATGAACTTTACTTTTTCGTCGACTCACCCTGTACGTATAACTTGCCTTGTTATATTTCTAAAATGTGTTGAAATGTTCATATACTAGTTTTTTCATAAACTGCATCATTTTCGGTTTTTTGACAATTTTGTTTTCGAATCTTTTTGCTTTATTAAATAAGTTTTTCCCATGTCGGGATCAAATATATAAAATTTATAAAAATTTAAGCAAAAGATATTTGATATAATGAAGACCAATTAGAAAATCTCTACATCTGCATAATGCACCTATCAGTGGAACCAGCGTATCCTAAATATATTTAACATGGATTGACCAATTTAATTTTTCATCTATATTTATCCCAAATATTTTGCGTAGTAGACCCACCTAGGTTTATATTTAGGCCTCTTTTTATTTCAGGCATCAATTTTTAACTTATTGTGTTCTAACCAAGGACAAGAAACATTCAAATTACGATTTATTTTTGTTTGCGAATTGTTCAAGACAGTTCCTTTAAAACTAAGAGCCATGTCATCGGCAAACATAAAATATTTGTTAGTGAGACCTGATATCTTCAAACTTCGAGCATAGAGCGTAGGGCCCCAGAATTGAGCCTTGAGGTACCCTACAGATTTTTTGTTACTACTAGCAACTTGCTTTACGGTTGTGTATTGTATTCGATCTGAGAAATATGATATTAGCATTGACAAAGGATGACCGAAACCCTTTTTATTAATTTTATTTAAAAAATATTCTGTGATCCACCATATCAAAAGGTTTGCTAAGATCGACTAATACCACTACCTTAAAGTTTTTTTTATCAAACCATACTCATTATTGTCATGATTTACATATTTATCAAGAATAGAAGTAATAAGTTCTTTGAGGACCATCTCATTTTTATAAAGTTGATATAATTGTACGAGTCAGTTTAAATTATTTGTTGACCCAGATTTGTGAATCGGTGAGACCTTTCGAAGCCAAAAAGCATTAGGAAACTGACCTCTTCTAAAGCGTCACAAATATATTTTTAAGGGTTATATCGTTTATGACTGGTACTGATTTAATATTTAATTCATTGATTAAAAAGAAGGAACTATCTGCATAGGTTTCCTTAAAGTCAAAAATTATTCGAGCGACTAACTACCTTTAATACTATTAAGAATATTTTTGCTTGTTAAAATTTTCAGATACATATATCATTTTTATTAACAAATATATAACCCTGGTATTCAATTGAGTTTATTTCCACAATTCTACCCATTTTATATTTTAATAAAACTCCATTGTTTTTTTAAATTAGTGCCTGCCTGGCTGCATTTGGATTCGAAATATTACTTTTTTATCATTCTATATTTATTTTTTTCAACTGATTTTGCAGGATTCTTTTAATTTCTTAAATACTAAATTTTAACATTCTGTGATCAGATCTAAAACTGTCAAACACCAATTCTTGTTAACTAAAATAGGGTCTATAAGAGATTTAGCATTTTCTGTCACCCAGGTTGCATATTATTCCCCAATTTTATTAGAATAGTAAACCTGAATGGCGTAACTCTGACCGGGTACTCCTTTGCTGGATTTAAGAGATTAATATCGAAATCTTCAGTAACCATTTTCTCAGATATATATTTGTTTAAAAGCATATCTAATACCATAAGAAAATCTTTTAACTGATATGAGGGAGGTCTATATTATATACCACAGATTTTAAATGTGTCTTCTAAAATTTCACCAGACATTAAATTGTACTTTCATCCTTTGATTACACTTGATCCAATTCCTTTCCTAACTTATCCAGATGTTTCGTCACCTCTGGCCTCCCATGCATGAAAGAAAACCATTGTGTCCATTAATAACAAAATGGTTGGTTTCATTTTCATAAGACAATGTTTCGGTTATCACCAAAATATCAGACGCATTTTATTTCATATAAAAACAAAGGACCATGTACACACCTTATGGAGAAACGGTTTTCGTGAAAGTGGCTGATATTTTTATATATTAAACAGGATGTTAAATGTTGCTAAATTCGTTTTTTCGACATATTTAACGTATAGTATTCTCTAAATAAAAAAAAGTTTTATACGAAAATAGATCCATAAATGCTTTATTCTCGATGTACTCGGCACTAAAAGTATATGGTCTATCTATAGTCTATATTCATTCCTAATTTTGGGGTTTTCTTTTTTCCCCATGTATTTTATATAGGATTTGGGCAAAATTTAATACCTTTGTAATAAAACCTAGTCATGAGATTAGATTGTGCCTATAGTGTCTTTTGTTCAGGAAGCCAAGAACTACAAAGTATAAAAAACCGGCCAATTTCACCAAAACCGTTTTTTCATTGTTGTTAATGGATGTTCTTTTGATAATTTTTATTACAAGCACTTTGGGCATTCATATACAATATATTGAATGTGTTTTTTTCCTTTTGGCAGCATTAATGTTGATGCAACTATTTAGGATTGTTTATCGATAAACGGGTTATCATTCAGGCGAGTATATAAGTAGTATAGAAGGCGGGGTACTGTGACCGAGGATGGCCTGTCTGTCCAAAGATTGGGTGTGTCCAACTTCTTCGGCGACGAAGTGACACAGTCCTGAAAAATGCCTGAAAAAGGCCGAAGAAGTGGTCGACAATGACCAGAGGCTGTTGACCAGAAGGGCCTTATTAGTGTAGGTGTTCAAAAAGTACGTGTTAAAAAGTGACACAATCCTGAAAAATGCCTGAAAATGGCCGAAGAAGAAGTGGTCGACAATGACCAGAGGCTGTTGACCAGAAGGGCCTTATTAGTGTAGGTGTTCAAAAAGGCGTTGAGACCCGTCGGGTAGTTTTATTTTATGGGGGGATGGTGGTGTTTTTATAAGGATGTAAATAGGTAGAAGCAAAAAAGACTTATATGTGAAGTGTCTTTTTGGCACTCACACACACACACACATGCACCGCTATAATTATTACTAATTTGTTTCTTAGAAGAAAAAAAAAAGCCCACGCGCGCCCGCCTGGATTCGAACCGTCGTCGACACCGAGATTTGTTTTTTGTAAAATTTTGAACTTCTAGACTACTACTACTACCGCCATGCAGTACGTCGTAATAAGTAAACAATTTAGATGATCTTGTTTATCTTTTAAACGAGCAATAATAGTAATAATACGCAGTTATACAGTACAACACATGTGGTAAAAAAAAAAAATAGAATGTTTGTAGGGCTTCACGCCGCACCTCTGGTATAATTTCATGAGCCGAGCCTCGCCTCGCCGAATTCCGTAGTACCGAGAGTTGTTTTTCTGTTAATTAAAATTAATATGTTCGACGTAAGACTAGAGGTCAGGTTCGCAGATAAGAAAAGGTCGAGTACCGAGAATTGTTTTTCTGTTAATGTTGGACGTAAGACTAGAGGTCAGGTTCGCAGATAAGAAAAGGTCGAGGATGTAGATAAGGAGATGTTTGTGTAGTATTGAGATGAGCAATATTTGAATAAATACGTAAAATATTAGTTTTTGGAAAAATACCGAGAATAGCTTGTTTTCATTTTCGACGACGACGACGACGACGTAAGACTAGAGTTCAGGTTCGCAGATAAGAAAAGGTCGAGGATGTAGATAAGGAGATGTTTGTGTAGTATTGAGATGATCAATAATAATGTTGTTATAATAAATAATATTTGTTTCGAATAATAGCTTATACCAGATGATAAAAAACGTATAGCACTTAAAGTAATTAATATATATGTAAAATAGCCTCGTCTAACCGAAAATAAATGAAACAAATAATTATATCTTTAATATATTTTTTATTATTTAAATCAATTAAACCTTTCAATATAAATTCTAGTCCTATGATTTTCATCAAGTACATTTTTTAAAATTAATTCTAAATTAGCTATTCGTCGTTGAAAATGCATTTTGTTGATAATTTCTTCATCTTTTCGAGCTCTTCTGTATGCATAACTCCAAACAATCATTAGGTGTATATGATTTTTTGATTCATTAAAGCTTACCGACTTTATTGGTTTCATAACGTCTCTCTCTCCCCAAGTCAGATAACATAGAAATTTTGTAGATAGATTTATATATTGTTATTGGTATACTATAAGACAGGTCTCAAAGGTTGAGTTTGTGTTAAATAAATAATCCAACATTGTTAGTCTGTTTTCTATGTATACATTTTTGTTTTGAACACTAATGAGCTTTGCATTGTTGTGAGATTTACAACTTACTGTAAAATGTATTTTAAGATGGAATGATGAAAATTGTTGTTGTTCTATAATGGTAAACAATTGTCCTGTATGTCGCACTAGATATTACTATTTGATACAAATCTTCAAAGATGTAATTAGACATCATTTTGTTGTAATTTTAAAAAGAGGATAATATTTTTTTTTATAATTTGTGTCACACATTTTTTCCTTTTCCTATATTGAAACGACAACAACAATGATCTAACAAGTTTTTTAATACATACTAATTTTCACATTACATAACAAAACAATTGTTATGGGTTGACACAAAAAGTGCCACGCCCTAAAATGGCACCACTTTTGCAAATCGAAGCTTAAATTTTCTTATGGGAATTTACATGTAAAAATGACGGTTTTGATTGTCGGACCGGCATAGCCTAATCTACTACTTTTTAATTATACTAATAATATTAATATACTTTGCATCAAGTAAGAGAAAACTCAATTGAATACAGAAACACGCGTTAACAAAATGTTATGCTAATATATGAGTGCTTCTAGTGGCAGTTGACATAATCGACACTTTTTTTTTTACATATGATTAGCTATTTCATTTACAAATACAGTGTCAGATGTTAGAATAAAAAGAAGTATTTTGCATATAGCACTGAAAATATATAACCGCTTATAGTAACATTTGACATTTTTAAATTAATACTCTTGACGTATTCTACTTATTATCTTTACAATTTATGTTTAAAATTAATATTTTTGACATTATCTATCCATTACGTTTATAACCTATATTTAAAATTAATATTGTTAAACTAATCTACCCATCACATTTACAAACTATGTTTAATATTAATATTTAACAACATAATCGTCTATATCTTTTTTTTCATTTTTATTGCAGTAAAAGCAAGCATGTTCAGGAATTAGTAGAAAAAGATGTATCCTACAAATAGCACAATGTAAATCAGAAGCACTAACAACATAAGCTCTTTTGTAGTGGCAGCTCACATGATCGGATTCCCCTCTCCGTAAATATCTCATGTGAATTGCACTACACGGAAGGCAAATAGCAAATGTTCCTAGTGTTCGACTTTCAATTTTAGTGTAGCTTTGTATAACACATACATCTTTTTCTTCGAAATTATTAAATAATTCACTAGCTCTAAACTTGCTTACTTTTACGTCAGCCTCGGTTCCTAAATTTAGCAGTTGTCCATCCATGTCCACTCCTTCGTCAATTTCCTGATCATCTTCCTCCAGCTCTTCTTCTTCCTCCTCTTCAATATAATTAATATCAATGCTAAACAAGAATGATCTTCTAACAAGCCTAGATGATTTGTCCAAAAATGAATGTTTATAACTGATGGAATCACCTTCCAAGTTATTAAAAATCTCTTCTCTTTCTTCAATTTGAGCGGCGATCTCCACATTATTTTCTTCAATTTGGACAGCGTTTCCAATCATATTTTCTGCCATCGTTAGGAACTTTAGATTTAGATTTAGATAGATTTATTTGATAAAAAATTTGGTTATACGTTATAAATAATAGCGACAACTGATAGCTGGCTACTTGACTAGTCTGAGATTTTCATTAATTCGATGATCTATTTAACTAAAATTTTCATTACAAAAAATGCTGCATATGTTTGATAAATGTTTTTTTTAATGATAAGCACATGTTTGTTAACTTGAACTTGAACTTGTTTTGCTGATTTTGCTTATCTGGTTGTTGTTGTTGTTATTCAAAATATATGATGTGTTGGAACTAGCGTGAAATCTTTAATTACAAAATATTAATAGATTTTTTTTGTATATTCATATATAAGCAATTAAACTGAACATGCAAAATCACCAGTCTTCGTTTGTTCTTCTTCATTACTACTACTACAAGACGTAGCAACAGCAGTAACAACTATAAGAAATGGCATCCACTCCAACCACCATAGTAGTGTATACCGAGGACAAAATTAATTTTCCTCTAAAATATGCGTCCGTTGTTATAAAACAACTTTTCCAGTAAGTTATTTTTTTTTTTTTGGTTTTTGTTAATAGATATACAGTGTTAGATTATAAGTTACATATTGAATCATAATGTGCTCGCGTGTAGCAAGTGCTTTGTCTGGCTGCGTGCGAACTGTATGGTTTGATCAGCTTGACGGAGTGACCAGTTCACTGCCCGATTGTTATCCGCTAGGGAAAAGTGTGTGTGTGTGAATAGATATAAGTTACATATTGAATCATAATGTGCTCGCGTGTAGCAAGTGCTTTGTCTGGCTACGTGCGAACTGTATGGTTTGATCGGCTTGACGGAGTGACCAGTTCACTGCCCGATTGTTATCCGCTAGGGAAAAGTGTGTGTGTGAATAGATATAAGTTACATATTGAATCATAATGTGCTCGCGTGTAGCAAGTGCTTTGTCTGGCTACGTGCGAACTGTATGGTTTGATCGGCTTGACGGAGTGACCAGTTCACTGCCCGATTGTTATCCGCTAGGGAAAAGTGTGTGTGTGAATAGATATAAGTTACATATTGAATCATAATGTGCTCGCGTGTAGCAAGTGCTTTGTCTGGCTACGTGCGAACTGTATGGTTTGATCGGCTTGACGGAGTGACCAGTTCACTGCCCGATTGTTATCCGCTAGGGAAAAGTGTGTGTGTGTGTGTGTGTGTGTGTGTGTGTGTGTGTTTTGAAGTGGGTTGATGTAATTCTACTGTTGTGTATAAATTTGTAGGTATGGTGTAAAAGAAATACTGGAAAAAGGTGATAAAATTTTTATATCACTAACATACAGTCCTAAGGCTATAACCTTAAAAAGGAAGTTTGGAAATTTACCGGTTCGTTATATGAGAACAAAAATTGAAAACAATGAAGATTTCAAGATTTTAGAAAAGGTTGTTAAAAGGTATAAATTTAATTTGTTGGATGATAATACAGAAGAACAACAAAAACAACAACAAACACATAAAATACTGGAATCGGGTGGAAAAAGAAAGTTATTTGAAGACATCTTTAGTGATTTGGAGGAGGAGGAGGAGGAGAAGCAGCAGAAGAATTTGACCCAAGCGGGACCAAGCCAAGCGGGATCAAGCTATGTAATATAAATAAAAATAAATATTTTATTACTATTATTAATAACAATTTATTTTACTAATTTTAGAAAGATTTAACATTGGGAGAGTGTTACGATTATTTCAGCTCTAAAAAGTTCTGGACTTCTAAACCTTTAATTGAAACTATTCGATATTCACACAATCTGGGAGATGAATTAAAAATTATAACGTTATTTCTAAAATCTGTACCGTTAAGATCTTTCGTAGCAGGAGGATTTCCTAGTTTTTTGGTAGGACGGACTGACAGATTTTCCGACATAGACATTTATATCGAACTCAATCCTTTGACAGAAGAGGTATGTTTATTAGCGTTAAATATTTTTATTGAGAAACTCATAGAAAATGATTATAGAGATATAATATATACTGATACAAGAAGAGAAGTAAATTACAAACCTTTCAAATTTTTTGATATTCGAAATATTACTTTAAAAACAAAAAAGAAAAATATGCTTATACAGTGTATATTTTTAAAAGCTAACTATATATATATTTAACTTACGAAGAATTAATTGTAAAGACAATAATGGAATTTGATTTCGATATATGTAAAACAGCATTACTTTTAATAAACAATACATTACATGTCATAAAAATGAATCAAATGAAAAGTATTGAAGATTGTGTAGCAAGAGTATCGCGTCGTGTTGAATATATATCAAGGCGTACTGAACATGAATTAAATGCAGATTCTTTATCTATGCTATGTCTTAGAAAAATAACAAGTGTTAAAAATAATGTACATGTATGTAATAATAAATAGTTACAATCACATATTTCGTAATTCTTCCTTATTTTTACGGTAACGAAATTCCAGAAAGTCAAAGAAGGTTTCCTTATAATTTTCTGTTGAATGCATAGCTTTAGCAACACATATGTAGGCGTGTTCTTCGGCAATACAAATAGAAAACATTCCATCATCTGCTTCTTCCCGTGCCGCGTGTTTATAAATATTCCGTCGATTTTTCATCTTTTCCTCACTTGGTAATTTGTATGTGAAATTTTTAAACACAATTTCTAATAAAGTTCTTGTTTCTTCAATGGAAGACGTCACAGGTATGAATTTTATGCCACTATTCACCCATCCTCGATTTATATATAAACATAAAATAAACTTATTTACACCAGGTGGAATTAACGCTCTTGCTTTTTCAATACACAGCGTAGTCGGTCCATACGTCACCAACCATTTTTCATCGTTGTTAGTTTTTCTTTTAGAATTTTGTTTAAAACTAGAGTTGGCTGAAATAGACTCCATAAATAGAACTTGTAATACCACTCAGTCCACGAACGAAATGTGAACTAATTTTTTTTTTTTTTTTTTACTTTGAATGAGCTGCAGGTATTTATATTAAATTTAATCACTCCCACTTTCAGCATTTTAACTATTTGAGAAAAAAAAAAAAACAAAATGGTTTATTTAATATACAGTTTTATTTACAAAATTGTTTACAAGGTTTTACTGTGTAGCAAATTCCAGTAGTAGTATATAAAAAATACATTTTCTAACGCACAATTTAAGTCATTATTTACATGTTTATTACAGTGATTAGATTTTAACATTTTCTTTAAATTTTCCAAAGAAGGACAGTTGTTTTCCTCTAAATCAATTACATGGAAATTCTCTTCCAACAGCTTGATTAACCACTCTTTCTTTTGACCTCCCTTTACGGCGATTATGACATTTGCTCCATCAACAGTGTCAACACCATAAGATGTATTGATAAAATTCTTGATAAAATCTGTCAAGTTTTCATAGTTTATAATAATACTTCCAACACCACCACCACCACCACCACAACGATCACTAAACCATTCCAAACCATGTATATTTCGAGTTAACCAATTCATGTGGTTTTCAATCTTGTACTTAAATAGATTTAGATCAAATTGAAATTTAACCATTGCGTGCTTGTAGTTACCACTTGAAGTATCCAGAATTGCAATTTCTTTACAAAAAAAACTAGTGTTTCCATATTGAAATCCTTGAACGTCCAAAACGTACATTTTTTTTTTTTGTTTTTTCTACTAAAGAACTTTTACTGTGCTAGTTAGAGGATTATATTTAACTAGTCTATCGTGTAGAATAAGACAATAGGCTGTAGTCTTGACAGACACTGCTTTACTTGTTTCAAACTCTATGCGAACATCTACGGCCCCTCCTTTCAGCACGTCTTCACCTTGTCGAGAACAATCGACGACTACCATTGGAGCTTTACCTTTAAAACTTGCAGGTTCATAACATGGATCGCTGTGACGTTTGTAATAATACAATCTTTGGAACTGTGCATACATATCGTAAAGAATGGCAAATTTGTTGGTGTCATAGTCCACGTTTAAGTTATCGTATGGAAATACTTCTGAATTTAGGTAAACCTTTAGGTTTGTTAAACCACAGTGGTTAAAATGACTGCTGTTTTTAGCAATTTTTCCTTTCACATCGGTTTGAAACCCTATTATTATGAAACGAGGTTTCTCCAGCTGATTTGATGATTTGACTGCCCAACTGTGATTTTTACTCTGTTGCAGCTGAGGGTATTCATGTAATTCCCAGCTTCTAAAAGCAATATTCAAATCTCTGTTACTTTCAAATTGTCTTAACAGACGTAACTTCTGGCTATCACTCACGGTGACGTGTGGTATTTTCCACAGCACCTTACTAAGTGCAATTTTATAAGTTTCCTTTCTATCGGCCAACTGACATATTGCATTCAAATCATTGTTGCTTCTAATAAGCACTAATTCTTGTCGAATATTCATGATAATTTTATTAAAGTCTTCTGCATAGCCCATTATAAGTTTTAAGGGAATGCATACACTAAAGTTTCCTTTGTCATCTAATAGACTTGGATGGTTTTCAGTGTTCCATCCTGCATTTTGTAAATTAGAACTTTCACTTCGCGTTAGCGATACATAACCTTTAATAGTTGAGGTTATTCCAGGATTCCTTACTCGATCTATGCATACTCCTCCCAATTCGTAACGGATCTCTTCGAAAAGGTACATAAGACCATTGTTGGTAAACTTTATGTTGTCACTAAATGTACCATCCTCTTTTCAGTTTGCCTTCAATGTATAGAAAGCTTTGACTAGGTAAGGTATAGAGATCTTGGGTTTGAATAGGTATCCTAATTTCATCGTTGTTGTTCAAAGTCGTAGCAGAGTACGGTTGATGTGTATGATATTGGTAACTAACTATTGAATCATCACTTATTACGTTGTCTCCTACTTTTTAGAATATTGGAACTCATTTCTTTGACTATAGGCACAATTCCAGTTGAATATTAAAAAAAAAGTGTCGAAGATTTGCACTAAGAAGTAACTTAAAACTACACCAATATCTCCTTATTTTTCCTATTATTATTATTATTTAGTTTAAATCCTAAGGAAATTAAAAAGCTCTATTTTCAGATGTTAACTGATGTTCACGTAGTCTTGGACTATTGATTATTCCAGTGGACGACTTGTTTTTATGGTACTTAATGGGTAACCCTAATGCATTATCTTCATAAAGAAAAACCATGCTCTTATACCTGCTTTAGATGTAGTCTTACTGTTATCAGTTCTTTTCGGAAATTGACCAATTTTCCGTCCTGATCGGTTATTTTAAGCAATATTTCATCCACATAGCGCGTGTTTATTGGTAAATATATAACGTTTGAGGGTTTTTCAACAATCTTAAAACCGGGCGCCACCTGGGATAAAACATGTGAACTATGTTGAACCAGATTACCGTTATTGTAGGCATTTGTAACTAAATTACAGTCTACAGCAATGGAGTTGACCTTAAATATATCTACTGGGTTTTCGGATATATGCAATTTGTCTTTCTAAATACTTTATTTTGAACCCCAACAAACTTCCAATTGAGTTGTCTTTTGAAAAGTCTATTGACCTATTGCATTTTATTTCATACTGTAGTGTATTATGGTTTGCTTGCAATCGCAGTACAATTGGATCACCTTCTTTTTCCAAATTTAACGCCCTAACCAAGTCCTCTCTGGATATCCTGTATTTCATAAGAGCCTTCAGGTAGTTCTATTTTTTTATTTTTACCATAGTGAAATACATTGTTTGATTTATCCACATTTGGAATTGAATTGTAACTTTCGAAATTTATTAAACCTAAAACGTACTCGTCACTTTCACTCAATATAATTGGTGGGTAAATCTTTGCAGAAATTGTTGATTCTTTTCAATAAATGTATATGACATTATAACTAAAAGAGAGAGAAACGATCACTACAAATCTATTAAAATAAATGAAACAAACCAGATAATGTTAATCTATTTATTCATTGTTCCATATGAGATAAAAATTCAAACATAAATGGCCACAGTTGTAAGAATTGTAGGACTGAAACTGAGAATGATTATAAAATATATTACAAGTACCATTAGAATTAAAACATCTTAAAGCTCTACGGGTGGGTGTAAATTACACAAACACACACACAGTAAATAATATTTTTCCATATTTTCGATATGCAGTCCAATGAGTGCCAGGTCCGTAGGAGTTGTCCAAATTAACGTCAAGCCGATCATTTCTTATAAACGGGAGTTTATCTTTCATAGTTCCACGAAAATAGGGTATTTTCAATTTTTTTGCATACACAAGTTCCAAGTTGTTTAGGGCGTGATTGGTAATATGTAACTTATTTGACGTTTTGGACCTAAGTTCACACACACACTTTTCCCTAGCGGATAACACTCGGGCAGTGAACTGGTCACTCCGTCAAGCCGATCAAACCATACAGTTCGCATCATTGTAGCCAGACAAAGCACTTGCTACACGCGAGCACATTATGATTCAATATGTAACTTATATCTATTCACACACACACTTTTCCCTAGCGGATAACAATCGGGCAGTGAACTGGTCACTCCGTCAAGCCGATCAAACCATACAGTTCGCACGTAGCCAGACAAAGCACTTGCTACACGCGAGCACATTATGATTCAATATGTAACTTATAATCTAACACTGTATATCTATTAACAAAACCAAAAATAACTTACTAAGTTGTTTTATAACAACGGACGCATATTTTAGAGGAAAATTAATTTTGTCCTCGGTAACACTACTATGTTGTGGTTGGAGTTGGATGCTTACGTTTTCTTATAGTTGTTACTGCTGTTGCTACGTCTTGTAATGAAGAATAACAAACGAAAGACTGGTGATTTTGCATGTTCATTTTAATTGCTTATTTTTGAATTTATTGATCTATTAATATTTTGTAATTAAAGATTTCACGCTAGTTCCAACACATCATATATTTTTAATAACAACAACTAGATAAGCAAAATCAGCAAAACAAGTTCAAGTTCAAGTTAACAAACATGTGCTTATCATTAAAAAAAACATTTATCAAACATATGCAGCATTTTTTGTAATGAAAATTTTAGTTAAATAGATCATCGAATTAATGAAAATCTCAGACTAGTCAAGTAGCCAGCAGAAGCATACAGCACTTAGATACCAACAACAACAACAACAACAACAACAATGGATAAATATTCAACAGAAACAGTCAAAAAAACTGAATTGGTGAGTAGACTACTTAAAACGAAAGAAGAATACAGACACCATATTCATTTACTTAAAAAAACTATTTTTATTTTAAAAAAAAGCTTTAAAAAATAAGGTTTATGTCAATAATTATAACAAAGTTGAAACTAATCTAAGTATTTTAAAAAACTATTTGCAAACGTTTAAAATGAAAGTAAAAAGTAACAAAGTTTAACTTACCTACAGAAAATGATAAGACTTTAACCTTTAAAAATATTCAAATAGATTGGAAGTTCCTTTGTAATTTATGCAGACTTGGAAAGTTTGTTTCAAGTTATAATGATACAAATAAACAAATAAAACCAAAAAGTATCAAAAACATGAACCTTTTAGTATTGCATTTTATTTAAAATGTTCTTTTGATGACTTTCACATTTCAAATGCACACTGGAACAGACTGTCAGACATGGTTTGTAAGGAAACTTGAAAAATTCGTTTTAAAAATAAAGTCTATATATTCAAATACTATTACTACGAATAAATAACCTAAGAAGAAAATAATAC